>CM031371.1:42613392-43213392 GCA_018208015.1 Medicago ruthenica
GCAACCAATCAAAGCCCGACCTCGCTCGGCATCACATCAAAGCCCGACCTCGCTCGGCAACCAATCAAAGCCCGACCTCGCTCGGCATCACATCAAAGCCCGACCTCGCTCGGCATCCATTCAAAAGCCCAATATTCATTGGCATCCCAACAATAAAACCCAATATTCATCGGTACCCAACAAGAAGCCCAATTCTCGTTGGCACCCACAATTTTAAACCAAAACCCGATTATACCCAGTGCACAATTATTAAAAGGCCCAACCATGCTTGGCACTCTCCCCACAATTCATGAAGAGTCCAGTCATCATTAACATGCCTCTATCCCTACAAAAGGCCCAGCCCAGTTATCATCAGCAATCCCAAACCAGATCACAAAGAAGCCACGCCTTTGACAGGCTACCGCCCCATTAATAAGCTTTTCTATCCAACATTACTTTACCTTTTATCAAATTACCATTTCTTTCATGCATTTTTATTCTTGATGATAGTACTTTAAAACAAAAAAACTTTTTCAAAATTTATTTTGTGAGTCTTTTATCTTTTATCAATAACAAACACATTCCTTTCGAACTCGTGAATATTTGGAATGTACATCGATGTGTCCTTAAAACGGATGAAGTTTCGCATGCCGAGCATGGTCAATTGCAAAAAAGGAATTCCCCAACAGAATCCTAGTGAATCAATCGGGAATATCCCCAATAAATTGAGAGCCCGAAAGGACAATTCAGGCAAGGACTTGCCAACCAAAGCATAAACATCCCCGGCGGAATCATCAGTTCTTCTCCCCAGCGGATTAGCACAATCCCCAGTGGATTAACAAATTCCTCAGGAAGACAATCTTGGTCCAATCAATCAAAAGCCCAATTGTCATTGGCACCTACTCACAAAAGCCCAATCACCATTGGCATTAAGGCTGGATATCGATCATGCTTCCAAAATGATCCTTATATCCCCAGCAAAGTCACGAGCAAAGCCCAATCTTATTGGCATACCCCCCAGTGGAGTCTCAACCCCGAAAGCCCAATCATCATTGGCACAACCACAACCAAAGCCCGACCTCGCTCGGCATCCAACCAAAGTCCGACCTCGCTCGGCATCCAACCAAAGCCCGACCTCGCTCGACATCCAACCAAAGCCCGACCTCGCTCGGCATCCAACCAAAGCCCGACCTCGCTCGACATCTTACCAAAGCCGACCTCGCTCGGCATCTTACCAGAGCCAGACCTCGCTCGGTATCTCATCCAAGCCCGACTTTGTTCGGCACCCAAATCGTAACCCCCAGCGTCCAACGTGACGTCTGTTGTCCCACATGTCAGCATAATTCATGCATCATATCAAACTCATTCATTAACATGCATCTTGTCGCGTCGAATTTCGGATGTCAAGCTATGGATAAGCTTTGAATCACTAAATGTTAAACCACGACTGAACTTTTAATTTTCCGGGGAAAAAAGGAAAAAAGTTCGAAATTACCTTGAAAAAGATTTTAGGTTCGAAAGTCGATTATGCGAGGGGAAGGTATTAGCACCCCTCACATCCGTTGTACTCAACGGGAACCTCTTAGTCGGCTTAGGCTTAAAATGTTTCGATGTTTTACTTGCGTGTTTAAACATATATAAAAGAAAATATAAAAACATAATGCGAAATGAAGAAAGAGATAAAAACGAACGAAAGGGAGAAAAAAGGTTTTTTATTAATGGGCTTGACAAGATGTCGATCTTGCTCCTACGTATCTCCCGGTAGTCGGAGAATTCAAAGCGTACGTAGTTCTTTGGGTAAAATCATTTGTGCGTTGGTTCGTTTTAGTTAAAAAAGATTTGATCGCGTCCGAGCGAAAAAAGTTTGAAAAAAGAAAGTAATGAAAGTAAATGTCAACTGTTCGGGTTGTTGCCGAACTGGCCATTGACGACAATGCATAAAAGTAAATGATTTGATAAAGAGATTTGCACTCGGACTTGAACAAAGGTTTTAAAACGCACGAAAGCGTAAAAGTTTTAAATGGTGAAAGACGGACGCTAAGGCGATAAACTCGCGCAAGGCGTAAATGTTTTGAAAATAAAAAGACAGACGCACAGGGGCGTAAAAGGTTTGAAAATAAACGACAAACGCGCGGAGGCGATAAATTCGCGCAAGGCGTAAATGGTTGAAAATAAACGCGCAAGGGCGCGAAAGGTTCGGATTGACCACGAGGGCCAAGAAAAGGGTAAAAATGGCCACAAGGGGGCCAAGGGAAGGTTGAGCGTGCTAGACGCGTCAAGGATGGAATGACGGTTGCCCGAGCGACGAGACATACGTCACGCATTCGTGCAACCGAGGTTTGGGGAGACATACGTCAAGCCATTCCCGTTTCATTCAAGTTTGGTTTTGTCGGGACTCTAAGGAATCTCAAAGGGAACAAAAAAATGCCTTAAAAGGAAAAGTAAAAAGAAGGGGATCACGAACAAGTTTGTTGTTCGAGTTTATTAAAATCATGAACATTGCTCGTTACTTAAGCTATCGAAACTCAAGAACAAGCGTAATTCAAGTTTGAATGACAAACAAAATCATAAGACATGCACAAAATTGGAAAGTCCACAAGTTCGGCTCATTTTAAGTTTGGTTTAAAAAAGATGAGCAAGTTCGGCTTAAGTTCGCGTTTGGGTTGAAAATCATGAACAACATGGTTGTTCGATTTGTTTTGAAATAGACGAACTTTAGCTTATTGCTCAAACTTGGTTTTTGAAAATTGAAGAACATAACTTGTTTCACAAGTTACTCAAAATTTATCGCACGAACTTGTGAAATTTTCAAAGTTGTGCATGATTATAAATTGGGTTTGGACAAAAATGGTTTTAAACCTCTTTAGGTTCTGAATCAAGGGCTGGAATCCCAAAAATTTGACATTTGAATGCCTGATTCTGTTCTGAGTTTCACATACTTCGCAGAGCAACCAGAACTTGGCTCTGCGAAGTCAGGTTCTGATATGTTCGCAGTGCGAAAAATACTTTGCTCTGCGAAGTATGCGAAATTTTGAACTCAGAAGCTGTTTCTGAACAAAAGTTCAGAAACTGCTTCTAAGCAAGCTTCAGAACCTAAAGGGGGTTTAAAAGCTTTGCAAAATTGGAGAAAAAGGAGGGTAGAAACTCAGTTTTAAGGCTTGGCCCCCTTGAGGTCCCTTTTGAGTTTCAAAAGGGGTTTTTGTGCACAAAGCAAAATTGAACAAACCAAAGGATGAAAACAGCAAACACAATGAAAAATAAAGGTTAAAGGAGACTTACAGAACTCCTAGCAATGCTTGAGCAATAGATTGGAAGTGGTTTGCTTGCTTGGTTAGAGGTTATGAACAATGTTCTAGTTGGTTTTTGCTTTGTGTATGAACTGATTTGGTGTTGCAATGCAAGGGATCTTGGTGTGAATTTCGTGTGTGTAAGGCTGTTTGTTTGTGTGTGCAACTGGTTTTTTCAATCTGTTGGTCTCTATGCCTTGCCATTTTTTATAGGCAAAAAATGCAATCTTTGCAATGATGAACAAAATCCTAGAACACTAGCTGATTTGGGCTAAGTTCAGGCTAGAACACTTTGCATTTAATGCTAATGGATAGAAGTTGCTTTGCCTTGTGCCAAGGGGCAAGATCTTGACTGATCTCAGCCACAAATGCAGATGATTCTAGAAGGTAATGATGAGAAAAACTGAAAAACAGGGCAGCTGCAAAAGGGGTGATTCTTGGGATCAATCCTTGCAATCTTGGAAGGTCAAGCAATGAAAACGTGTACTGCCATGTACAGGGAGGTTGGGGGAAGCAAAATGAGCATGTGGGCTGGTGTGTGGGAGGAGAAATCCAGCTCAAAACAGGGCAGCACAAACAGCTTTTTGCAAGTAAAAACCACTTAAGTTTGACTGGTTTTGGTAGAGAAAAAGGGAAGGAAAGGGATCAAGTAGCTGGCTGGCAAGCTCAGGTTGGATGATGGGTCAATTTGGAGGGACACGAGCTGACCAAGGGCAGCCAATTTGATTGAGCACATGATAGGTTGGAAGAAAATCCTTCTTTCCTTTTACCTTTAATGTCACACATTAATTCTTGCCTTGCTGCACTAAATCAGTCAAAAATAGCAATAATAACAATAATAATACTAATAATAACCACTGCAAATGAAAACAAAAAGGATAACTCAAGATATAAAATTCTGCAGAAAAATTCGCAGAGGTCGCAATGCGAAGGTAACTTCGCACTGCGAACTTCCCTTTTTTTGGAATTTTTGTATTTAAAATAAAAAGGTGGAAAATGAATAATAAATAATAATAATAATGATAATGAAAATGGCAATGCAAAATGCAAATAAAATAAAAAGTAATGAGAATGAAAATGATGATAATAATAATAAAATGAAAAGTTTAATATTATTAATTAATAAAATCTTAATAATAATAATAGATAATAATGATATTATTAAAGAAATAGAATAACAATAATATTAATAATGATGATGATAATAGTAATGCTAATAATGATAATGATAAAATGCAAATAAAATACTATGATAAGAATGAAATAATAAAAGGTAAAAATAAGTAATGAAATAATAAAAGATAAAACAAATAAAAAATATAAGTCAAAAAATGGGGTATGACACATCTCATATTCATATCATGCATCCCCCACAATTTTATTTTTTCCAACTACAGTCGAGTGTCATCCCCAGTCTGTCTGGTCTAGGGATGTCAATCTCCTTTTTGCCAAGCGATAGTTCTTTATCGAATAGCTTGTGCGCCTCTCATTATATTCTTGTATCAAGGGGCAGTTCCTTAACGAACAGTTTGGGTATCCCCAGTACAAGTCAATCTTTCACACGACGTCCCCAGTGACAGTCATGCATTCATACATTCATGCATTCATACATACGTATATTTATGCATACAACATACTACATATCATACACGGTTGCTCTAATCGCCATGAGTCTCACCAATCAATCATGAACAATTCATGAACCCCTTTTTTCCCCAAGTGTCGTCCCCAATCTGTCTGGTCCAGAGATGTCACCTTTTATGCCAAGTGGCAGTTCAAACGAACAGCTTGCACATCTTTTTATCATGTCTTTATGCCAAGTGGCAGTTCTTTAACGAACAGCTTGTGCATATTCTCCAGTGTTGTGCCAAGTGGCAAGTTCTTTAATGAACAGCTTGTGCATCCTTTCTCCCCGATTGAAGGGGCAGTTCTGTAAGGAACGGCTTGTCAGCCGCATCCCCAGTGTCGTCAATGGCAAGTTCGGCAACAACCCGAACAGTTGACATTCTTTTTATTTCCTGTCGTCAATGGCAAGTTCGGCAACAACCTGAACAGTTGACATTCTTTTTATTTCCTGTCGTCAATGGCAAGTTCGGCAACAACCCGAACAGTTGACATTCTTTTTATTTCCTGTCGTCAATGGCAAGTTCGGCAACAACCTGAACAGTTGACATTCATTTTATTTTCTGTCGTCAATGGCAAGTTTGGCAACAACCCGAACAGTTGACATTCTTTTTATTTCCTGTCGTCAATGGCAAGTTCGGCAACAACCCGAACAGTTGACATTCTTTTTATTTTCTGTCGTCAATGGCAAGTTCGGCAACAACCCGAACAGTTGACATTCTTTTTATTTCCTGTCGTCAATGGCAAGTTCGGCAACAACCCGAACAGTTGACATTCTTTTCATTTCCTGTCGTCAGTGGCAAGTTCGGCAACAACCCGGACAGCTGGCATTTACCTTTCATTTCTTGTCGTCAGTGGCAGTTCGGCATTAACCCGAACACCTGACATTCATCCCCAGTGGAACCATGTTCCCCAATGAAGTCGGATCTCGTTTCTTTAACGAACCCGGGTATCCCCTTTGTCTCTTTTTATCCCCAATGTGGTCATCTTTGTCGTTTTTGCATTCATGTTTACATTACAAGCATTCATAACATTCGCATACATGCATTCATAACATTTACAATTCAAGAAAAATATTTAGTCAAAAAATGGTGTACTCTATATTTAAGTCTCTTCGACCCGTCCATTTCAAATTTCACTTTCAATCTCCAGGGCGAAGAAACTTAAATAGGGGCATCTGTCATACCCCATTTTTTGACTCATATTTTATATTTTATTATTTCATCACTTATTATTACCTTTTTATTATTTCATTCTTGTCATAGAATTTTTATTTGCATTTATCACTATTAGCATTACTATTAATAGTATCATCATCCTTATTATTATTAATATTATTGTTATTCTATTTTCATTAATAATATCATTATTATCTTTTGTTATTATTAAGGTTTTATTAATTAATATTATTAAGCTTTTCATCATTTTTATTATTATTATCATCATTTTCATTCTCATTACTATTTTATTTATCTTCATTATCATTTTCATTACTATTATTGCCATTATCCTATTATCATTATTGTTATTATTTTTTTATTATTCATTTTTTACCTTTTATTTTTATTTTAAAACAAAAAACAAAAAAAACAGGAGATCGCACTGCGAAGTGACCTTCGCACTGCGACTCCTGCGAATTTTCTGTAGATTTCTAATTTTTTTATCTTTCTAGTTTTTGTTTTCATTTTAACTATTGTTATTACTCTCTATCCTTGTTATTATTATTGTTATTACTATTTGTGGCTGATTTAATGCAGCAAAGCCAGAATCAAGGTGTGACATTAAAGGTAAAAGGAAAGAAGGATTTTCATCCAACCTAACATGTGCTCAATCAAATTGGCTGCCCTTGGTCAGCTCTTGTCCCCCCAATTGACCTATCCTCCAACCTGAGCTTGCCAGCCAGCTACTTGATCCCTTTCCTTCCCTTTTTCTTCACCAAAACCAGTCAAACTTAAGTGGTTTTTGCTTGCAAAAAGCTGTTTGTGCTGCCCTGTTTTGAGCTGGATTTCTCCTCCCACACACCAGCCCACATGCTTATTTTGCTTCCCCCAATCTCCCTGTACATGGCAGTACACGTTTTCATTGCTTGGCCTTCCAAGATTGCAAGGATTGATCCCAAGAATCACACAATTTCAAGCTGCCCTGTTTTTCAGTTTTTTCCATCATTACCTTCTAGAATCAGCTGGATTTTGTGGCTGAAATCAGTCAAGGTCTTGACCCTTGGCACAAGGCAAGTAACTTCTATCCTTTAGCATTTAATGCAAAGCCATTTAGCCTGGATTTAGCCCACAAACCAGCTAGGATCTAGAGATTTGCCATCATTGCATTGGATTGCATTTTTTGCCTATAAAGGGAATGGCAGGGCATAAGGATTAAGCACCAGTTGCACACCATTAAACCACTGAAACATTACACACTGAAACAGCATTGAAACAGCCACAATACACACGAAATTCATACAAAAAACCCTCACATTGCAGCATTGAAAGTGAGCCAAAGCAAGTTAGAATTCATTGTCCATAACCTCTAACCAATCAAGCAAGCTACTTCCAGCCTCTTGCACAAGCATTGCCAGGAGTTCTGTAAGTCTTCTATAGCCTTTATCTTTCATTTTGATTGCTGCTTGCATCTCTTGCTTTGTTCAATTTCATTTTGTGCACAAAAACCCCTTTTGAAACTCAAAAGGGATCTCAAAGGGGCCAAGCCTTAAAACTGAGTTTTTACACTCCTTTTTCCCAATTTTTGCAAAGCTTTTTAACCCCCTTTAGGTTCTGAAGCTTGCTTAGAAGCAGTTTCTGAACTTCTGTTCAGAAACAGCTTCTGAGTTCAAAATTTCGTATACTTCGTAGAGCAAAGTATTGTTCGCACTGCGAACACATTAGAACCTGACTTCGCAGAGCCAAGTTCTGGTTGCTCTGCGAAGTATTTGAAATTCACAACATGAATCAGGCATCCAAATGCCAAATTTTTGGGGTTCCAGCCCTTGATTCAGAACCTAAAGAGTGTTAAAATCATTTTTTGTTCAAACCCATTCCATAATCATGCACCACTTTGGAAGTTTTACAAGTTCGTGCGATAAATTTTGAGTAACTTGTGAAACAAGTTATGTTCTTCAATTTTCAAAACCAAACTTGAGCAATAAGCTAAGTTCGTTTATTTTCAAAACCAAACTTGAACAACCATGTTGTTCATGATTTTCAATCCAAACACGAACTTGAGCCGAGCTTGCTCATTCCTTTTAAATCAAACTCGAATCGAGCCGAATTTGTGAACTTTCCAAACTCGTGCCTGTTTTTATGATTTTGTTCATCGTTTAAACCTGAACTACGCTTGTTCTTGAGTTTCAATAACTTAAGCAACAAGTAATGTTCATGATTTTAATAAACTCGAACAACAAATTTGTTCGTGATTTCCTTTTTACAACTTTCCTTTTAAAGTGTTTTGGTTCCCTTTGAGATTTCTCCGAGTAATGAAACCAACTTGAATGAAACGGGAATGGCTTGACGTATGTCTCCCCAAACCTCGGTTGCACGAATGCGTGACGTATGTCTCGTCGCTCGGGCAACCGTCATTCCACCTTTGACGCGTCTAGCACGCCCAACCTTCCTTTGGTCCTCCGTGGCCATTTTTAACTTTTTCTTGGCCCGCGTGGTCAATCCGAACCCTTCGCGCCTTTACGCGTTTATCTTTAAAACTTTTACGCCTTGCGCGAGTTTATCGCCTTAATGTGCGTCCGTCTTTTTGACATTTAAACCTTTTACGCTTTCGTGCGTTTTAAAACCTTTGTTCACGTCCGAGTGCAAATCCTTTTTATCAAATCATTTACCTTTATGCATTGTCGTCAATGGCCAGTTCGGCGACAACCTGAACAGTTGACATTTACTTTTATTCCTTTTTCATCGGTCTTTTTTAAGCTATCCACATAACGATAATAGACCGCATTTCCTTTTCAAACTTTTTCGCTCGGACGCGATCAAATCTTTTTTAATTAAAACGAACCAACATACAAATTTTTTCAACCAAAGAACTACGTACGCTTTGAATTCTCCGACTACCGGGAGATACGTAGGAGCAAGATCGACATCTTGTCAAGCCCGTTAATAAAAAACTTTCTTTTTTCAATTTCGTTTGTTTTTATCTCTTTCCCCTTTATATCATATTTTTTCTTTTTCCCTTTTTATATGTTTAACCACGCAAGTAAAACTTTGAAACTTTTTAAGCCTAAGCCGACTAAGAGGTTCCCATTGAGTACAACGGATGTGAGGGGTGCTAATACCTTCCCCTCGCATAATCGACTTTCGAACCTAAAATCTTTTTCAAAGGTAATTTCGAACTTTTTTCCTTTTTCTCCCCGAAAAATTAAAAGTTCAGTCGTGATTTAACATTAGTGATTCAATGCTTCCCAATAGCTTGATATCCGAAATTCGACGCGACAAAGCTGAATTAAACTCGCTTTACAAGCAAAAAGTTTTTGGACCTATAGTCCGAACATCTGAAGGTGTGAAACTATTGGATATAGGTGGGTTTTTGTGAGAAAACGAAATGAAAATGGTGAAATTGTGAGATACAAAGCTCGACTTGTTGCCCAAGGATTTTTACAAAGACTTGGAATTGACTTTGATAAACATATTCACCTGTAGTGGATGCATGTACTTTTCGGTACTTAATTAGCCTTGTAGCACATGAAGGGCTCAAATTTCACATGATGGATGTCGTTACAACTTATTTATATGGATCACTTGATAGTGACATTTACATGGAACTCCCAGAAGGATTTAATTTTCCTGAGACAGATTGTCCTAGATCTCGAGAAGACTATTCCATCAAATTGAATAAGACTTTATATGGGCTAAAACAATCAGGGCACATGTGGTATAACCGCCTCAGTGAATATTTGATAAAAGAGGGGTATACAAATGACTCTATTTGTCTATGTATTTTTATAAAAAGATATGGAAAAGAATTTGCTATAATTGCGGTGTATGTTCATGATATAAATATTATTGGAACTCCTGAAGAGCTTCCGAAATCTATAGATTGCTTACAGAAAAAGTTTGAGGTGAAGGACTTGGGAAGGACAAAGTTTTGTTTGGGATTACAAATTGAGCATTTGAATAATGGAATATTTGTGCATCAAGAAGCTTATGTTGCAAAAGTATTAAAATGTTTCTATATGAACAAATCTCATCCATTGTTTACTCCAATGGTTGTTCGATCACTGGATATGGAGAAAGATCATTTCAGACCTCGAGAAGAGGTTGAAGAAATACTTGGTCCTGAAGTACCATATCTCGTTGCAATCAGAGCACTAATGTACCTTGCTAATCATACACGTCATGATATTTCATTTTCTATCAATCTATTAGCAAGATATAGTTCTTCACCTACACGGAGACATTGGAACGGAGTCAAGCATATATTTCGTTACCTTAGAGGTACAATGGACATGGGTTTGTTTTATTCAAAAGTACAAAAATTTGAATTAACAGGTTATGCAGATGCAGGTTATTTGTCAGATCCTCATAATAGAAGATCACATACAGGTTACTTGTTTACCTGTGGAGGTACAACCATTTCATGGAGATCCGTGAAACAAACCAAAACAACAACATCATCAAATCATGTGGAACTCTTAGCACTACATGAAGCGAGTCGAGAATGTGTTTGGTTAAGGTCTCTAATTCAACACATACAAGAAAGTTGTGGTTTATCTATCGAGAGAATAAATGCGACAACTATTTATGAAATTAATACTGCATGCATTGCTCAGTTGAAAGGAGGTTACATTAAAGAAGATCGAACAAAACATATTTCTCCTAAATTCTTTTTCACGCATGATCTTCAGAAGAATGGTGATATAAGCATTCAGCAAATTCGTTCTTGTGATAATCTTGCAGACATTTTCACAAAGTCACTCCCAAGCAGAGTTTTTGAATGGCTGATACAAGAAATTGGTCTTCGTCGACTCAGAGATGGTTGTATTGTTGAGGGGGAGAAATAAATGTATTATGTAAAAGGATTGTGTACTCTTTTTCCTTCACTAGAATTTTTTCCCATTGGGTTTTTTTTTCTAGTAAGGTTTTAATGATGCATATTCTGATGGACATCGAAGGGGGAGTGTTATGAATAATAATAAGTTAGTGGATGTCCATTCTTAGTCTTCCACCTTCGTATAGCTCCCATAACTGAATGGATGGATAATGGTTCTTAATTACTTTTCATCATTCACTTGCTCACTTTGTGTCCTATAAATATGACTCATATTTTAGTGTAAAGATACACTTGTGAAGATAATAATACAAAAAGCTTTCATCTCTTTCATCTTTAATCTTATGCTTTTACTTTATTTTATAACAATTAGAGCCGATCCAAAATCTGTTGAATCATTTGTTATAATGCTATCAGATTTCTCCTATCTGGCCTTCAATATATATCTTTTATTCATCACATTTATCGTTGATGTTATATCTTTTATTTTGATGATGTTGGTCATAATGAAAATCGACATATTCTTATTTTTATTTTTATTTTTATTTTTCTGGTGAACGAATTATTAAAGATTTTGTATAAAAACAATGTACTCCCTCCGTTTTAAAATGAGTTTTGTTTCAAGGTTTTTACACACAAATTAAAAAATGTAATAATGATGCAAAAGACATGCGATTTTACTAAACTGACCTTATTTATTATTGGGGACTTGGTGTAATGTTTTGGAAGTAGTGTACACTCAGTTAATTAGAGAGTATAATTAGAAGTAAAATAATAATTCTAAAATGCAGTAAAAATCTTTATTTGATAAGTGAAAGACTTTCTTAAATGGAGTACGTTTTATATTGAATATGAAAACCAAAGTATTTAGAAAACTGCTTTTCCCACTTCAAAGAAAGATAAAAACACACCAGTAATTTACGTTTTTAACCCTGGGAAGGATCCGGCGGCAGCTAACTGCCGATGGGAAGGAAACCAGCGACAGTTAGCTGACGTTGCCATGTTTTGCCTATATTTTCTAAAACTTCACATTTTTTGGCAGTTAACTGCCGTTTTACATCTCTACTCCATCGGCACTTAACTGCCGTGGAGCATGAATTTGCATTTTTTCATTATTTTCCACACATTGACTTATTTATATTCCATTATTTTCCATTTTTCTTTTTTTTTCTATTCTTTTCTATATATTTATAAATCAAAATTGCTTTTTAGAGTATAATTTTAATATAAGAGTATAAAAATAAAAAGCAATAAAAAATCAAATTATTTATATATATAATAAATCATATCATATATAATAATAAAAGAAAATATAATTTCTGTTATTTTTAAGCGTATAATTTTCAAATTATTATTATCATTTTATTTATTACTTTTTTTGTTGTTTTTAGTTTTTTCACTTAAACACCGGTTAACATAACTCTTTTTACGATTCTTTTTATTTTATGATTGTGATATAAATTAATAATATAAACAAAAAACGTAAGATATGTGTACTTGGTTTCTTTCTCAAATATAAATTTTGGCTTAATTACATTTTTGGTCCCTTAAATATTTTTCAGGTTTTATATTGGTCCCCTAATTAATAAAAGTAACGTTTTGGTGCCTTAAATCCTTCTCTGTTAGTCACTTTGGTCCCTTCCGTTAGTTTGTGTTAAAAAACGTTAGGCTTAATTACACTTTTGACCCCTTAAATATTTTTCAGGTTTCATATTGGTCCCCTAATTAAAAAAATCCTTCTCTGTTAGGGGACCAAAAGTGTAATTAACTCTAATATTTTTTAACACAAACTAACGGAAGGGACCAAAGTGACTAATATAGAAGGATTTAAGGGACCAAAATGTTACTTTTATTAATTAGGGGACCAATATGAAACCTGAAAAATAGTTAAGGAATCAAAAAGTGTAATTAAGCCATAAATTTTCTAGCCTTTTTCCACGCAATTGTCCAAAGATCTGAGACATCGTATCAATACAGTAGTCAAAGTAGTTGAGATTAGCTTAATTGCCACCATTGCCATTTTTGTCAAAGCAAAATAAGGTTTTCTTTGGCCAAAAAATGCAGATTTGGAATATGCAGTCAGCTTGTTTAGCTTGTTTTTCGATAAAATGCAAGATTTTTGGGCGATAATACTCTCAATTTTTTTTATCGTGGTCTAGTGTTTAAAAATTTATCTTTAAATGAATAAGTGGAGTATCCGAAATTTGAACTTTGACCCTGCATATACATGACATTTTTTCTACCAACTAACTTAAGATCACGTGGACAATACTCAATTTAATTATAAACAAGGATATAAGTTATATAAAAGTGGTCCAAAGTATAAGTGTAGAATTTAACTAATTTGCTCATAAAAAAATTAACTAATTTTATTTTATAAATTTCTATGTGAAATTAAATGGAAAAAATAATAGTTCGTAAAATGTAACTATATTTCATCACATCAAGTATTATTTTTTTAAAATCCAAAAAAATGTATTAAAATATATTCTAGTACAAGACATGCAAATAATAAAAAAGTAAGAGTTTCAAGCAAGGTAACCAAATGACTTGGAAACAATCTCAAAATTCCCTTTCAAACGCAAAATGGCCACTAAACTGCTGAACATAAAGTAATAGAACCTTTAATAAAACGAGTTGCTCTGATCTAGCCTCCAAACCCACAGGTCTAAAACATTTTCATGCAATGAAGTGTTAGTCAACAAGGAACAATTTTCTACCCACAATCCTTCCTCCCAATAATAACACCACCGTTTTCCTTAATAATATGAAGTCTCTCCACCAAATGGATGTTTTATCAGCTTCTTATTGCACCAAACCGTTCTCTATTCCAAATTCATGAGACAACACCTTATACCACAACTTACCTTGATCGATCTTAGTTTTCCAACACCATTTACCTAAAAGAGAAAAATCAAATTCCTTCATCGTCTGAACTCTAAGACCTCCTTTACACCTGTCTAAACACACATTATCCAAAACAACACAATGCACTTCGCAAGCTTCCTTATTACCTCCAAATAAAATATTTAAAAAATGATTTGATTTTTGAGATGGTATCTCATGAAGCCTTGACGGAAGAAAGAAAATAATTAAGTAAAGATGACAAAGCATATTTGAGTAAAACGATACGACCACACATTGATAAGTTGATAGCATTCCATCGAGAGAGCCTCTTCCTAACTTTTCAATTAGAGAATTCCATAAAGTGAGACTTCTTGGGTTACCTCTAAAGAAAAATTCAATGTGTTTGGAAGGAAACTGACCAATTTTACAATTAAGCACACCGTAAACATCTTTCAATCAAGAATTCACTACAATGACCCCAAGGATCGAGGGTTTATGGAAGTTAATTATGAGTTCAGACATAAGATCAAAGAGAATTAAATTGGCATTAATAGCTCTGATATCGGCTTAGTTTTTCTCACCAAAGATCAAGGTGTCATTTGCGAAGTGCAACTATGATATTTGAAGTGAGAATCCGAACCAAACTGATAATGTGCAAATAGACCACCTGAAATCGTAGATCCAGGATAATAATTAAGCCTTCTAATGCTATAAAGAATAAGAAAGGTGAAAGTGGACCACCTTGGCACAATTCTCTCAGACTGAATCTAGATTGGACTTCCATTAACAAACATTAAGGCGAATGCCAAGTTCATTCATTCCAAAACCCACTGAATCCACTTAGAAAGGAACCTCATTGTAGCCATTACCTCTACAGGGTCGTCCCATTCAACTTAGTCAATTTTTTCTTTCAAAATCTACCTTAAAAAGAATAAGTTTTTTCTTTAATCTGGTGGCTTCATAAAAATTATGTTCGCTATTAAATGCCATCAAGGATTTGTCGCCCCTTGAACAAAAACATATCGAAACTCAGAGATGACCGAACCCACTACTTTGTTCAGTTTGTTCATCAACATCTTTGCCAAAATTTAATACATACAACAAACTAAAGAAATGGATTGGAATTCAGATAATCTTTAGGGATTAACTACTTTGAAAATAAAAGCTATAAAAATGCAGTTAGAACATTCACTAATTTGTCGTTTGAATGAAACTCACTAAGAAATATACCAAACTCATTCTTGATTTCTCCACAAAATTCTTTTAGAAAATCAAAATCAACTTCATTGGACCCAAAACTCTTAAATCTGTCACAATCCTACATTTTTTTTTCTTTCTTTCAAACTTTTGCTAATTTCTACAAAACCTTATTTTTTATATATTCCAGCTAAACAAATAGATTTAAAAATAATAGAATAAATATGATAATAATAACTATCACTATAAAAGGATAAGAATATCCTAGAAAGAGATATATCAGCAGAGAAACAAAATCATTACACATCAACTTTGTGCTATAGTGTTAGTGTCTTCAAACTTTTCATAAAAACTTAGTACAATATTAAACCCTAATCCAATCCCAAATACAGTATTCATTCAATACTAGTACTCCCTCGGTTCTTTTTAACTATCTCTTTTGGAAAAAAAATTATTCCTATTTAATTGTCACTTTCAAAGTTCAATGCAACATTAAATGATATTTTACCAATATTATCCTTGGTTATTTATTACGAAGAGTGAAATATATGAAATTAGATCTTAAATAAATAAGGCTATTATAGTAAAAATATAAATTATTATATCAAACATAGTAATATTTATTAATTGTCTTAATTTATAAAAAATATCAAAAAGTAACGATTAAAAAGGAACAAATGTACTGTTCATTGTTGTGTAAATTAAATTTTGCAACTAAACACAGCAAATTTGCAACCATATGTATGTAGCATTATGGACCCACCTAATAGCCCTTTATTTTATTTTTAATTTTTGTAATTTCTTCTAAAAAGAATTGCCCTCTTGTTTGTAGTTGTTGGACCCTCTTCTTTCCATTCTCTCAGGCTTTTACAGACAACTTTGTTGGAAAAATAATGAAATGAAGTGAAGAATGAGGATGAACAGTTTCTGTTACAATGCTTTGAATTCTTAAATCACTTTCTTTTGGAAATTTTCACTTCATTCTTTATGGTTTGAAGTTGATCAGGATCTGTTTTACTTGTGTCCCTTTTGAGTTTCACAAACATGCATATAGGTATGCAAAATGCAATAATCTAAAGCTTATTTTTTTTATTGCTTAAAAAATGGTGTTTTTATGTTGATTTCTTAGCTACCCTGTTTTTTGTTTTTGATTTATTGGTGGATCCATTCATTTTCTTCTATGATTTATACTAAAAATCTGAACTTTTTGTTGGGCTGTTTCTGGTTTTTCTGCGGAAAACTTGGGTGTTATAAACTTTGAAATGTTTGATGAAAGCTAGTTGTCAAGTTGGTAACTTTTGTTTGAGTTGATTGCTATTGATTTGTTGGATTGGTTAATGAACATATACATTTTCCATTTTGGTTATTGGGGTGAAACTGAGGAGAGTTTGTAAAGAAGGGATGTTGATTAGGAATGTTTTGTTTATTGTGGTTTGAGATTTGAAGTTGAATTATGTTGATTTAAGTGGAAGTTGTTGTCTTTTCCACTAATATTTTTTTACTACTTTTGAACCAAAAGTTCTTTCTTTCTTCTTCTTCTGTGGACTTTGACTTGTTTTACATGCGTCATTTTCATTGGGGTTAGGCCTATATGTCAACACAAAAGGTAAGGTTGCATTGCATTCCCAGACTCTACAATGGTGGGAGAGATGCATAGTGGGCCACCCTTTGTTTGATTTTTTATACCCTCTTTTGTAATTTTGTGCTAGACCTGTGTTATAAAGAGTCAGGCCTTAATATGTGTTTATATAAGTGGGAGGTAGCACTTACTTTACAATCTGGTTTAATAGAGTTGAGTAAGGTCCAATGCAAATTCTAAGATGATATTAGAGCTATACCTGATCTATTGGGCCATCCGCTATGCCTCCCTGGTTATGCTCCAGATGTCCAATCCTGGGCGTGTGATGGGGGGGTGTGAGGGGTAGTTAAGAGGTTCTCATTCGGTCGAGTTAGAGACAACCCAAATTTTAAGAACATCTTCTTGCTTCTAAGAACATGTCTAGTGCTCAGCGTGAAGGGTGTGTGTTCGGAGTCCCACACTGGATGAGATAATGTCTAAAAAATGAATTTATATGTGGGAAGCATCCCTCACTTTAAGCCGGTTTTGTAGGGTTGAGATAGACCCAACCCATATTCTAAGAACTTATTCTTCCTTCATGTCAATTCCACCTATCTATCTTTGGTTTATAACACTTCTGGTTTCAATTTCATCAAAATTTAAGTACATTTCCTTTTTAAGTGCGGTTTTCAAATATGTTTTTGCACGAGAATCATTAATCATGATATCTGTTCTTGCATGAAGAGAAACTTGTGGTACTTCAGTTAGAATATTTATCAATAATGATTTTGCCATGGATTGGAGTTGCATTGAATTGTTGTAAATGAATATAGGATCAAATAGGGTATATCATATACATTAATTCCATTCCCCAGTAAATCATATACTGCTTCAGTTCATATTTTTGTAACATTAGTTTGCTGTGCGATTTCACTTAAGCAGGTCAAACGGATACAGCTTCAGTAACATGTCTGATCAACAGCATTTCTCGATTCGTTCATCTGGTTTCTTGCCAAACAGTGAAACCTATGCCCTTACAGAAGATCTGCAATAATATGGTTGGGGTGTTAAAGCGTTTGAAGCCAGTACTCGATGACGTTATGGATTACAAAATTCCTTTACATCAAAATTTATGTAAAGTATGTGAAGAATTGGATATACGCGTTAACGAAGCAAGGGATTTCGTTGAAAAATGGGGTCCAAAGATGAGCAAGATTCGCAGTGTAAGTAATTACTTGTATTCTTATAAATTTATAGCCAAACTAAGTATTCTGTTGGGATCATTCCTATTTTCAGGTTCTACAAAGTGGTACATTGTTGATCAAGTTACAAAGCACTTCACTTGACATTTGTCACATGATAGTTAAATCCTTAGAGTCACCACCATCTGCATCGGTTTTAGCTAACCTTCAGGTATGTGCAAAGTTGGAAGGTTCCTCCATAATCGCTTCTGTTGAGTATGGCTCATAGTTATTGACAAAGCCTCTTGCCGTACGGTTCAGGGGTAATTGTTGTAATATGGACCATAGTATTTAAATACAAGTTGTACACTTTAAGTCTTAAGCTTGAAATAATAGAAAGTAAACTGCCGCCACTCTGTAGTTGTAGACGTAGGCACAATTGGTCAAACTTCGTTACCAAACATCGTGTGTTTATCTGTTTGTGTTTTCATATCTTTATTCTTTTGAACTGGGATTTCTGTTCTAACAACTTCTTATTTAAGATTATTTTAATTTATTTGCATCCTGATAAAATTAGGAGCATAAAGTATTATAGTCGTAGTTAACTTTTTAGTGTGTCTTGTTGATCAAAACAAGTGTGAGACTAATTTCTAGCAACTTTTTCAGCACTATATCCAGGAACTTCAGTGTCTCAAGAAGGAAACAGCAATGGTCTATATAGAAAAGGCACTGAGAGAACAAAGAGATGATACCGAACCTTGCAAGGAAAATCTAAAGGAAATTATTGAGTTACTTAAATTGACATCAACTCAGGAGCTCTTGAAAGAGACTATTGCTGTGGAAAAGGAAAGATTGAACGCTGAAGGACATAAAATGAAAGGCGACTTGGAAGAAATCAATGAAATTGTGAATCTTGTCCGCATCTTACGTGATTATGTGATGAAAACCGAGTACTTTGCAGTCAAAAGCGGTGTCTCATTCCCTCCGTACTTTCGTTGTCCTTTATCATTGGAACTCATGTTGGATCCTGTTATTGTGGCTTCTGGTCAAACATACGAGAGGCAATCCATCCAAAAGTGGCTTGATCATGGGCTGACTGTTTGTCCAAAGACTCGTCAAAGACTTACTCATACAAATCTCATTCCCAATTATACTGTCAAAGCTATGATAGCAACTTGGTGTGAGGAAAATAACACCAACTGTTCTAGTAACTCTGAGCATAATACTGGAAATGCATTTGAAGAACAAAAGGGCGATAACTCTTTCAGATCCAATGGAGAATGCAATGGATGCCAGAATATAGAAATAGAAAAGTGGGAGCTACAATCACCATATATTCACAGCAGAAGTGAATCCTTTTCAAGTTCAATTTCTAGTAGTGATTGTCTACTTGCAGTTTCAAAAGATGTATCAAGGGTGTCCGATAAGTATCAAATTACAAAGGTGTCGTCCGAAGATGCGGGAGGGATAGAAAATGAAAAAAATAATAACAGTAATACTACTAATAGTCATTCAAGAGTTGATTCACATCTTGTTTCAAACTCAGGATTGAATGAATTGACAACCTCGTCTCATGTCAATAAATTGATCGAAGATCTCCAAAACGAATCAATTGAAGTGAAAACTACTGCTGCAGAAGAACTGAGGCTCCTTACAAAGCATAACACTGAAAACCGTTTCATTGTAGGGCAGTGTGGGGCTGTCATGCCTTTACTTTCGCTGCTATATTCAGACGGGAAAGTAACACAAGAGCATGCTGTGACAGCTCTGCTTAATTTATCAATTAATGAAGACAACAAGGCCTTGATCATGGAAGCGGGGGCTATAGAACCCCTTATCCATGTTTTAAAGACGGGAAATGATGGTGCCAAGGAGAATTCTGCAGCAGCTCTATTCAGCCTCTCTGTAATGGAGAACGGTAAAGCAAAAATCGGCCGTTCCGGTGCAATTAAAGCATTGGCGGAACTTCTTGCCTCAGGAACACTTAGAGGAAAGAAGGATGCTGCTACTGCTTTATATAACCTCTCAATATTTCATGAGAATAAAGCTCGAATAGTTCAAGCTGGAGCTGTGAAATTTCTGGTTGAGTTAACGGATCCTGCCGATGGAATGGTTGACAAGGCTGTTGCCCTTCTGTCAAACCTGTCGACAATTGCGGAGGGAAGGTTAGAAATTGCAAGAGAAGGTGGCATCCCGTCATTAGTTGAAATTGTTGAATCAGGTTCTCAGAGGGGAAAGGAAAATGCTGCTTCCATTCTCTTACAATTATGCCTTCATAGTTCCAGGTTTTGTACACTGGTTTTACAAGAAGGAGCTGTACCTCCCTTAGTTGCACTATCTCAATCTGGTACTCCAAGAGCAAAGGAAAAGGTATGGATTTTATCATTCTTTTCCTTTGCTATGCTTATGAGTGGAAAGAAGAAATTAAGTGTGTTAAGTGTCTCACACTAGATGAGATATGACCTATGAAGCAAAGGCGCAGACACTGGACATGACACTGACACATCAACACTGCTAACAATTTGAAAGTGAAACTAATTGAATGTTACCACATGTGGCGGTGTTGTATCGCTGTCTGATAGCGACACGTGTCGAACACCGGACACTCCTTTAATCCTAAATGTTAGTGCTACATTTGATACCCGAAAATGAGTTTATAACTGGGAGGCATTCTTCACCTAACAAACTGGTTTTGTAGGGTTGAGTTCGGTCCAATTCATATTTTAAGAAAGTAAAACAAAGGGTGTTTTTTCTATACTACTAGTGAAGTCATTTTGTTGAAATTATGGCTAAAATCTTGTTTGAGTGTGTGCCTAACAATTCATTCTTTTACTTCCATAACCCCTTTTCCCAAAAGTATTGTAGAAGGAAGTTCTGATCCTTTTGTCTAGAGTTATGTTTAGTATACTTTGCATTCTATCTGAACATCGGAAATAGTATCTCAGTTAATGGAACATAATCTGAATTATGCAAGAGAAAATGCTAACTTGTTGTAAACATTCACGCAGGCACAGCAACTTCTCAGTCATTTTCGTAATCAACGGGAAGGAGCTACCACAAAGGGAAAATCATGAAGATAGAAGTTTTGGTTATTTCGGTTATTTCAGTACTCCCTTCTCCTAGCCTAAGTAATTTTCTATAATGATATGCCTCCTGATTCTATAGATTTAGGATTTCATTCTTTTAATTTTTTGCATGTATCATTTTGGAAACGGTTTTCATCTTAGTGGTTTGTCATTTGGTTATTCTCAGTCACTCTGCCCCCTAGTATCTGGAGGTATCTATTTTCCAATTTTTGTACGAGCTTTAACTTTCTTTCTACTTTGGTGGCTGTACTCGGAGGAGGTAAGCTAGTTTCTGAAGCTTTAGCTTGGCAAGATGTAACACACAATACTATTCTACTAGAGCATAACTCATATGGTCCCAACTCCCAAGTCAGTTCAGTGCATATTTGTACATATAATATAGAATCTTGTGATCTACTATAAATTAGTGTACCTTATACTGTTCATGGAGCTTTCTATTACTATATATTCAACCATGCAGAAAATCCTCTTTGAAACATTTTAGAATTTGAGTTGGATCTATCTCAACCTTACATAATCGGCTTGTAAGGGGAGAAGTGTGTTTCACTTATTAACACATTTGTATCCACATCTCATCCAGTGCGGGTCTCTCAACACACCTTACTCAAGTTCATGATTGGACATCTAAAGCGTGATTTGGGTGGTCTGTAAGATGAAAGATGTCTTTCATTTATGAACATTTTTTATGTCACATCTCATATAATGTGAGATTTTTAATAAAACTGATCAATAAGGGCTTGTTTGATATTAGAAAAAGTTTTGTTTTTATTTGTTATTGCAAAACTAGCACACTGTTTTATATCTTGTTTCAAAGATTATGCACAGAAAAAAGTGAAAAAAAAAGTGTTTTTCACTCTTGCTACACATATTTGAAATGGAAACAAATTGAAAATGAGTTGGTAGTTTCATAACTGAAAGTGGAAGTAAGAAATGAAGGGAAAAAAATTCTCTCAAACCAGACAGGTTCCTTAAAGTATTCAAAACCACATGTTGATTCCTGTGTTGGAGCTTTCTATTCATGGACGAGGAGGTTCAAATTATATGCATAGCATACATAAGAGGTTTCTTAAATTTTAGCCATACTTGTACAATTTGACTTTGACCTTTGCACTGTCTTGCTTTATTTGAGAGCCAAATATGGTTTGGATTTTATATTTTGATCTGCGGAGTTGTATTTTAGTCAGAGGAGTTCATTTGAAAAGATATATGTACAAGGACTCATAATTAGTGTAAGAAGAGTACGGATAACACTTATGTACCATTAAGGTATCAATGTTATATACTATTGGCCAATTAGGGTGTGTCACGTGGCACACCCTTTTAAAAAAAATATATCAAATAAAACACTTATAAAATAACATTGGTACGTGGCACACTTTAATTAGCCAATAATATATAACATTGGTACCTTAATGGTACACAAGTGCTATCCAGACGAGTACATGTGGAAATATGTGTCCTAAGGCAATTTTGGTCTCTTGCTTTTGTACCTTGGTTTTGCACATGCATATATTGAATACATCCAAGATGGAGTAATGATGATTGTATTTTTAGATAGTATTGTCATAGTTGATGCAGAAGAGATAAATGGAAAGTTAGAGATATAAAGACCAGCTTTGCAAATACATTGAGTACAATTGTGCAATAGAAACAATATTTTTTTTTTATAGAAGTCATTCATATAGAAAAAGTAAAATGGAAATTATATCGATAATAAGATGATAAATTACATCAAGAGAAACTAACTAGTGTAACTCATCTTACACTAAGGATACATGTTTTATCTTCCTCGTCCCCATCACATACTCCCATATGCTTGCTAATTATCCTACCAATATCCAACCCAATGGAGATGAGAAATTGAATCATATCCCCGTCCCTAACGGTTTTGGGTATTCTGGCCCCATCTCTGTTCCCACGATGAATCATTTTTTTAATTAAAAAAAAAACTTTTTTCAGCCCCAAGGGTAATGTTGTAATGCATTATCCAGCAATATGTTCATTTTAACATGAAAATTGCTCTTTTTCCATTGATTTTTGTTCATTATCACGTGAACTGATCAAAATACCTCCAACGTGAGTTATCTCACGTTCGGTATACACCAACGCGAGTTAACTCATGCCGAACCTCAACGTTGGTTAACTCACGTTGAGTTGTTTTATATACAAAAACATATCCTTTTAAGCGAAAACCAAAGAAAGAAACCATGTTTGTAAGCAAGCTCTATTGCCTTATTGATTGATGTGTTGGCAAATAGAAAGCTTATAGTTAATGTTGCGTGTCCCATTCTCTTCATCCACCCATGAAAGTTAGGAGCCTAGCTACTTGACAACTGCCACGTGGAATCAACTCATAGTCATCATCATACTTCAAGGTATCCACGGCAAATGGTACATACCTGTAAGTGGCTTTTAACATGATATAGTGGCTTTTAAAGCATTACATTCTGATTTTCACCAAAATTACAATATATGGATGGACCAACATATTTAGTATACATTGGAACTATTATTATTCACCTAGTCAATTGATCTTCTAAGTTTCAAATGAATGCAAAGAGGTACGTACCATTGGAACTCACGTTAGGGTTCGGCGTGAGTTAACTCACGTTGGTGTATATCGAACGTGAACGTGAGTTAACTCACGTTGGGTTAGTTTAGTCAGTTCATGTGGGAATGAACAAAAATCAATGAAAAAAGAGCAATTTTCTTTTAACATTTCCTTGACTGAATGATTTGGTTGCACCTTTAAATATCAATTGCAAATTTTATAATATGGCAAATATCAATGGGTAATAAAACAATTTTCTACAATGGGACGAGTTTGAGGATGGATTTGGGTGGGTACTTATATCCCTGTTGGTCGTCCTGTACCCGTGTTTTGAAATCGGAAAAATTTCAAACACGTACCCAATCAAAACGGGAAAAACCCGCAAAATCAGGGTTGGTTCGGGTGGGTAACCGCGGATATGAGTTTTGCTGTCATGCTTAGGTACAAGCCTGCAAAACATTTGATATGCTTGGACACGGGTTAAAGCCTCCAATTCTTGACTTTTCTGCATTTAGCATGTGAGTTTTGCGGCTAGACTTTTAAAAGTTTTTTTATTTTTGCCACATTTAAGACTTACTGAAAAATATTTTCAAATTAATAATGAAAAGACAAGGGGCAAGGGGCGTGGTAGGGGCCACTCTAGCTCTCATAGCATTTCTGAGTTAAGTTGCAAATGTTTTTTTTTTTTTTTTTTTTTTTTAAGTTTGTTTTGAATATGTCTCATGCAAATAGGTTGTCCATGAGTTAGTTAAGACAGTCACATTCCTTCCTAACTTCCGTATTGTTAATGAGATTTCAACATATATTACTGCTTTAATATTTAATGAAATGATATAAGTTATTTTTTCTAAAACAAAAAAAGGTCTCATAAAAATTAGGAGAGTTTCCTTATTCTCCCCAATTTTACTTGTGTTTTGTTAGAGGATAGAGCTATGTTGCTTCTCCTAGGCTTTTAGTTTGTTGCTTTTCTTTTGTTGTGGTAGCTCCTTTTTATTAAAAAGAAGTGTTAGGAAAAGAGAATAATAAAAGGTACATCACTATCACTCTATGATGTTTCATCTGGGATTTTTATCGCAAAAAGCCAAACAAAACTGGGCCGGTGGACCTTCATCTATTCTAGAGGTGTGAGGGCCATATGAAAATTGTTTTTCCAATTTCAAAGAAAGCTAAGAAACATCAGAAAAATACGTTTTTAACTTTATCGGTAGTTAGCTATCGCATGATATTTTTCAGGGGCAGTTAACTACCGCAGGATACAATCACAACGGCAGTTAGTTGTCTTAGACATTTTGTGCATATATTTTCCAGAACTTCACATTTTTTGATCTTAATGTGATGCAAAATCAATAAATGAGTGAACAAAAACGATAAAATGACATGTGATTAAAGTGAAAAAGCTAAAAACAACAAAAAAGTAATTAGATTTGACACATAACTTATTTATGATTTTTTTTTTAGTTTTTAAGAGGAATAGTGAGGTTGGAGAAGATTGTCATAAGATTGTATGTTTGAACACATTCTCCAACATCACCACGCATCTTATAAACTGATTACGCCTATATATTCAAAAAAAAATAAAAATAAAATAAGAAGTAGGAAATGTTTAGGTTGGTGGTTTTTTGTTTAGTTTTTAATAGGAGTGGTGATGAGAGGGAATGTGTTCGAACCATGGTCCGAACACCTTCGCTCCCATCACCACGCATCTTATAAATTGTAGATGCGTTGAGTATGAATTGTGAAAACAACTCTGCCTATATATAGAACTTTCTATGGGTTTTGGACCGCATAAAGTGTAGGTAGAATCACATCCACACAAAATAAAGTGCATCGGCAGCTAACTGTCATCGGTTTCCTTTCCATCGACTGTTAGCTGCCGTCGGTTTTCTTCCCAATGACAGTTAACTGATGCTGCGCCCCTGAGCTTTTGCAGTAGCAGAACCTACTGTTTCAAACCTGTTTATATGAGTTATAAACACCTTTTTTCCACATTATATTCATAAGCTAACCAAAATATCAATGTTTCCAACAATTGAAGCCAAATAAACAGAAATCACCATACTACGTTAAAATTATACCAACATCAATTAAAGTTAAAATACGATAATGTCATCTATAACATCATAAACTAACCAAAATTTCAATTTCTACATCAACTCTAACCACATGCAATCTACCAAAATTAACAAAAATAAATCTACACAAACTAACATTATCATTAAAAATGATTAATACTACTTACTTGTGGTTTTGTGGAGATGATTTGCTTGATTTTCGTCAAAATGGAATTGGACAGGATTGGAGGAAATTTGAAGAATTTGGATGGTTTCTAAAACTGACGCAGTTCTGTTTTGGTGTTCTGTATAAGTTCTGATCGCAGCCGCAGTTAACTACCGATGGGAACGACAGTAGTTAACTGCCGATGGAGCCGGCGGTAGCTAACTACCGATGCACCCATCCGACGGCAGTTAACTACCGACGGAGTAAAAATGGTATTTTCCTCGTGTTTCTTATCTTTCTTTGAAATGGGTAAAACAATTTTCGGACCATTTATTAAAAAAAAATGCTGAGAAAGTTATTCAATAGACACTTAAATTTCGTTCCCGATCGGATCGTAACTTTTGATCAACTATTTCCGACTATTTTTTTTGGTCAAGTGAGCAATGTTGAGGTGTTTATTGACCAATCATTTAAAAAATTGTTCTTCTCCTTTTCAAATTGCTCATTGCCTTAATTCAGCGTGAGTTAACTTACGCTCGACATTTTTCAGCGGAAGTTAACTCACACTGACACTTTTTAAAACGGTTCAATTACTTTTTAAGCCGGTTCAACCGATCTTAAAAATACCAGCGTGAGTTAACTTCTGCTAAAAAAATGTCGAGCGTGAGTTAACTCGTGCTGAATTAAGGGAATGTGCAATTTTAAAAGGAAGAAGAGCAAATTTCATCATTTAATGTTGAAAGAAACGTGACATAATATACAACAGGAATTAATTTATGCTTCATGTTGTGGTTCACTATTTTGTGATTCAGGTAACACGAGTGGTTGTATTTATATATAGAAGTGGTTGTATTTTTCTTCAAAAAAGAAGGGGCTGTATATCAATTATTGTCCTTAAAGTGACGTGTATATTATTAATTGTCCAAGAGCTAAAAAGCATATGAATGTGTTGTGTTCTTCCTTAACCTCCAAATTAAAGAGATAGAATTAAGCTTGGAGTTGTCTTAGAATATTTTTTTGACACAAATTGTATTAAAACATGAACCGATTAACCTCCAAATTTCAATATTCTTGTTACCATAATTAGAATTTTAATCTTAGTTTTTTTTTGGGGAATCTATGTTTTTTTTGTTACATTAGTTTAATTCCGTAGAACTAAATATAACTATTTTTTATGCTGCTTTTAATTCTTAACTGGTTCATACTTTAATAATAATTATTATTATTCTAAATACAAAAAACAAAAGTTAAAATGATACTTAGTGCTTTTTTCATTATCTTTGTCGCAATGTATTCTAAGTTCTAACAACCGTTGCAAACACATCGCCATTGTCCTCTTGATATTGTTGTTCACATCTTCCAACTACTACTGTCACTGTGTTGTGCATCTTTTTGGCCATGTCACTTTGATTGTAGCGTCTTTCAATTATGGTCATAATCACCGTCCTTAATTATTTATTTGAGTTTAATTTATGTAAATTGTCGGTGTATAAAATCTTTACACATAATTTCTCAAAAAGAAAAATTACACATGTGTGTTTCCACATCAATTAATGAGGTATGAGAAATTATGTGTTTAATTTATTACATAACGTGACAATACATTATTTGATGCATGTGTAAAAATTTCGTAAAACTCTTTTTTTTTGTGATCAAATTAAACTCTTATTTACTTGTCGCAAATTATAAATTTCTGTTTTTATTTTAATTTGATTTACTTGTTAATCAAGTTCAATTTGATTTCGAATTCCGCAGATAAACCATGGGAATATTTTTGACAAAATAAACATTAATGAAGAAAAAAGTCTAACACTTAGAACGAAAGTGAATATGGGATAACTTTGAGTATCTCTTACTTTTTTAAGCCTTTTTTTTCCTCTCTTAAACCATCAGCTTTTGTTGATCCTTAGAATATAAAGGACAACCAGAGGATTGCATGCATTGTGATATTTCCTAAAGAAAAGAGAAAATAAAAGTTGAAAAATTAAGAAAAGATACCTCTGTTGGATCAGTTGCGCAACATGAGGACGAAAAACAATGGATAAAACGAAATCTGGAAGAAGAACGAAAAACAGAGCACTAAATTTTGTAATGCGTAATTTCATTGAGTTATGAAGGCACACTTTACAATGGTTTATATACACAAACTTATGTCACAAGTAAAGTAACAAACTCGTAACAACCTTCTAACAAACTATTAACGACCTCTAACAAACGTTAACATATTCAGAAGCTCCAGTTTCTGAAGTGCTTCTGAAGCATCAGAAGCTGAACCTTCAGACTCTGAAGTTCAGCTTCTGAACGTTCAGGTTCTGAATCTTTAGAACTTCAGCTTCTGATCCCTCTACGCTTCAGCTTCTGAACCCTCTACAGTTATGAATTAATTCTCAACACTCCCCCTTAATTCATAACTGTTGAGGACACCAAGTTTCTTCCTTAAAGACTCAAATCTGTCAATCTTCATAGCCTTTGTAAATCCATCTGCAAGCTGTATTTCTGTAGGACAGTACTGCACTTCAATCATTCCATAAGTCACCTGCTCCCTAATGAAATGGAATCTAATCTCAATGTGCTTGCTTCTACCATGAGAGATTGGATTTTTAGCAAGACTTATGGCAGATTTGTTGTCAATTTTCAATGTTAGAGGTTCCACAACTTCACACTTAAGCTCTTTCATCACTGAATCCAACCACAAAGCTTGGCATGTTGCAAAGGTTCCTGCAATGTACTCAGCTTCACAAGATGAGAGTGCAGTAACAGGTTTCTTCTTAGTGCACCAGGATATAGAAGCATTATTGAACTTGAAGACATAACCTGAAGTACTTTTTCTGTCAGTCAAGTCCCCACACCAGTCACTGTCTGAGTACCCTATGAGTTCATTCACTTCACTTCTGCTTCCATTAGGAAACAACAAGCCATAATCCACAGTTCCTTTGATGTATCTAAGGATCCTCTTTGCAGCTATCAGATGAGGTTTCCTTGGATAATGCATGAATCTGCTAATTACACTGACTGAGTAGCAGATATCTGGCCTGCTGTTACAAAGGTATCTCAATGATCCAACCATCTGTCTGAACTTGGTTGAATCTACTTTCTCTTCTTCACTGCACTCATCTAATTTTGAGTTTGTTTCTGATGGATTTGAGACTGATTTACAGCCTTCCAACTCAAACTTCTCTAGCAATTCACCTATGTACTTTTGCTGATGCATAACCATTCCTTTCTTTGATTTCACAAATTCCATTCCTAAGAAGAATGAAAGCTCACCAAGATCAGTCATTTCAAATTCTGACTTCAGTTTATCTTTTACTTTCTTAATCTCTGATGTTGTGCTACCAGTAATGAGTAGATCATCAACATACAGACAGATTATGATAGTTTGTTCATCACTGAGATTCTGAACATATACACCATACTCAACTGAACACTTTCTGAAGCCTATATGGATCAGGAACTGATCAATCCTCTTGTTCCATGCTCTAGGGGCTTGCTTTAATCCATATAAAGCCTTATGGAGTTTGTACACCATATTCTCTTTGCCTGCCATCTCAAAACCTAGAGGTTGTGACACAAACACCAACTCTTCAAGTGGACCATTTAGAAAGGCTGACTTGACATCTAAATGATAGAGCTTCCACTCATTTTTGCAAGCAAGAGCCACTACTAATCTCACAGTTTCAATTATTGCTACTGGAGCAACACCTCATGGTAATCAATACCATGCTTCTGCAAGAAACCTCTAGCCACCAATCTTGCTTTATACTTTGAAACCTTTCCATCTGGGTTCAACTTCACTTTAAACACCTTCCCAGGTTTGTTTCAATTGATTGCAGTTCTTCTATTATAGCTCTTTTACATACATCAATTTTCAGTGCTTCTTTATAATTGATGCGTTCAGAATATGCTAGTAATGCAAAATGAATAATATCCCCTTCATCATTCACTGCATTATCAGGGATGATTTCACAATCATCCAGCCTGCTAGGTGCTTGTCTGGCTCTCTGAGGTCTCACTGGTGCTACATCTACTACTGAATCATTTTCAACATCATCATGATCCTCTTCATGTTCTGATTCATCACTTGAATCAGGGTATATACAGTTTTGCTGAACCTCACTGCTATAAACAGGTTCACTTTCCCATTTCCACTGCTCAGCTTCATTCACTATCACATCTCTACTGATATGAACTTTCTGAGTTACAGGGTTGTACAGCTTGTATGCACCAGTTGGATGATAACCTATGAGTATCATAATCTCACTTTTATCTTCCAGCTTACTTCTCTTAGCATCTGGCACGTGTTTGTAGCACAATGAACCAAACACCTTGAAGTGCTTCACACTGGGTTTCCTTCCACACCAGGCTTCTTCTGATATTTTCAAATTTAGCTTCTTTGTAGGACATCTGTTGAGGATGTAAGCAGCTGTGGTGACTGCTTCACCCCGAAATTTGTGTGGTAGGTTCTTCTGCTTAATCATGCTTCTAGCCATGTTAAGCAGGGTTCTGTTCCTTCTTTCTGCAAGACCATTGTGTTGTGGTGTATATGGGGCTGTTACTTCATGAGTAATACCTTGATTCATGCAGAAAGCTTCAAATTCCTTGGATGTATACTCACCTCCACCATCTGTCCTCAAAATCTTAATAGCTTTATCACTCTCTTTCTCTACTAAGACTTTGAATTTTTTGAATACCTCCAAAGCTTCACTCTTAAGCTTAATAGTATACAACCATATCATTCTTGTAAATTCATCAACAAAAGTAATGAAATACTTACTACCACCCAAAGAAGCTACCTCAAAAGGTCCATAAATATCAGAATGAACTACTTGTAATGCCACACTTGCTCTCTTAGGTGTTTCTGACACAAAAGGCAACCTACTCTGCTTGCTCTTCACACACACTCCACAAATAGTTTTTCTGATATTCAATTTAGGTAAACCATGCACCAATTCTTTAGATTCCAATTCACTAAGGCTTCTGGAATTCAAATGACCGTACCTCAGATGCCATAGAGCTTCAGCATCTTCACTAACAGTTGCAGACATGCACATCATCTTATCAATTGAGATGCTGCATCTGTAGGTTCTGTTCTTTGACAGGGTAAACTTTAGCACTAAGTTCTTCCTTGCATCAAACAGTTTCAATGAATTGCCATCCATTGTTACTGAGAACCCCTTCTCCACTAATTGACCTATGCTCATCAGATTGCACTTCATATCTGGAACATAGAAGATAACTTCAATGATGATTCTCCCACCATGATTGCTCCTGATCACCATATTTCCACTACCTTCTGATGCAAGCTTTCTACTGTCAGCTAATTTGATGCTAGTTTTCTTGCTAGAATCAAAATTAGTTAACCATTCTCTATGAGCAGTCATATGATTAGAGCACCCAGAATCAAGATACCACTCTTCATTCTTGATCTTATCTTCACATGTGGTGGCCATCATCAAGACTGTATTGGCATCATCTCCATGAGCTATGTTTGCTTCCTTATCAGTTCTTTTCTCTTTCTTGAACTAGCATTCATCAGCAAAGTGTCCATACTTCTCACAATTGTAGCACTGAACTTTACTTTTATCAAAGTCCTTCTTCTTATTCTGACCTTTGCCAAAACCTCCTCTTCTTGAAGATTCAGTTTTGTCATCAGTTTTAGACTTTCCATTTTTGGACCAGTTTGTTCTTCCCTTTCCCTTTTTCTTGAAGTTCTGGTGATTTCCCTCCTTCTTGACTGTTTGTGCTTGAAGGGCTTGTTGTACAGATCTTTTAGAACCTCTATTAATCACTAACAGTTCATGTGCTTCCAGTGAACTTTGCAATTCTTCAATCTTCATAGTTGTAACATCCTTTGCTTCTTGGATTGCTACTACTATGAAATCAAACTTTGGACTCAAGGATCTCAATATCTTCTCTACTACCATCTGATCTGAGATATTTTCACCACAATTTTTCATCAGATTCACAATCTCAATCACTTTTGAGAAGTAATCACTTACTTTCTGATCTTCCTCCATTTGCATCATCTCATACTTCCTTCTATATGACTGCAACTTGACTTGTTTCACCTTTTCTCCCCCATTGTGATAGTTTTCCAGAATATCCCACGCTTCTTTGGATCTTGTGGCCTTTGATATCTTCTCAAAATGCTGATTATCAACATTTTGTTGAATGTAGAACAGAGCTTTGCAATCTTTCTTCTTTGCTTCTTTGAATGCCAATCTCTGTGCTTCAGTTGGATTTGCCCCCAAATCCTCATAGCCATTCTGCACCAGATCACTCACATCTTGCGCTCCAAAGAGTGATTTCATCAATGCACTCCATCGTTCCCAGTTCTTGCCATCAAGAACCAGAATATTCGACACAAAACCATTGTTACACATCTTTGCTTTGATCCAGAAATCACACACCTCACTCAGTGTTTCCCTATGATGATTTCCCCTCACACTTCACTCGTGTTTCCCTAAGATTTAACCCAGGCTCTCTATACCAATTGTTGGATCAGTTGCGCAGCATGAGGACGAAAAACAATGGATAAAACGAAATCTGGAAGAAGAACGAAAAACAGAGCACTAAATTTTGTAATGCGTAATTTCATTGAGTTATGAAGGCACACTTTACAATGGTATATACACAAACTTATGTCACAAGTAAAGTAACAAACTCGTAACAACCTTCTAACAAACTATTAACGACCTCTAACAAACATTAACAGATTCAAAAGCTCCAGTTTCTGAAGTGCTTCTGAAGCATCAGAAGCTGAACCTTTAGACTCTGAAGTTCAGCTTCTGAACGTTCAGGTTCTGAACCTTCAAAACTTCAGCTTCTGATCCCTCTACGCTTCAGCTTCTGAACCCTCTACAGTTATGAATTAATTCTCAACAACCACAACCTCGAAGGCATTGCCTTTTTGCTTTTTCAATGGGATTTGGTTAAAAAGAGACACTTAAATTGGTTAAAAAGAGACCAGGTTGATAAATGGTCTGATATAGGGGGTGTTTTTAGTTAGCTTTTATAATTTTGGATATTTAATTTTTTTTAATTCACTCATTTCATTTTTTTTGTCGAAATCTCATTTTAGTTTGAATATTGCTTTTCTCACTTCAAAGAAAGCTAAAACACACCAGTAATTTACGTTTTTACCCCGGCGGCAGTTAACTGCCGATGGTTTCCTTCCCATCGGCAGTTAGTTGCCGCCGTCTCCTTCGGCAGCTAACTGCCGCTGCGATCTGTACATAACCAGAACAGCAAAACATAACCTGCATCAGAAGCAGAAATCCTTCAAATTTCCAAATTTTGCTCCAATCCTCTCCGATTCCCTTCTCACGAAATTGAAGCAAATCATCTCCACAAAACAACAAGTAAGTAGTATTAATCATTTATAATGTTAATGTTAGTTTGTGTAGGTTTAGTTTTGTTAATTTTGGTAGATTTATGTGGTTAGGGTTTATGTAAAAATTAATTTTTTTTTGTTAGTTTATGATATTATAGATGAATGTAGTTGTTGTGAATGTTGTTTAGATTATGTTTAAGTATAATGTGGTTGTGAATGTTGTCCAATTAACACAATTAACACAATGTGAATGTTGCACTCAAAGTGTTTGTTAAAATGCCTAAATGAGTATGTTGATGAATGTTGTTTAGATTGTGATAGAATTGTGAGAATGTTGGAATTGTGAGAATGTTGGAATTGTGATAGAATGATGAGCACATGCCGTTGTCTGATTATTTTTTTGTCTTCGATTATTGTTCGCGCGTAATTTTTTATATATGAAGTATATGTTTTTTTTGTATGATAACGTTTAAAAAAAATGACATCAACACATGCCGTTGTCTGATTATTTTTTTGTCTTTGATTATTGTTCGCGTGTAATTTTTTATATATGAAGTATATGTTTTTTTTGTATGATAACGTTTAAAAAAAATGACATGAACACATGCCGTTGTCTGATTATTTTTTTTGTCTTCGATTATTGTTCGCGCGTAATTTTTTATATATGAAGTATATGTTCTTTTTTGTATGATAACGTTTAAAAAAATGACATGAACACATGCCGTTGTCTGATTATTTTTTTGTCTTCGATTATTGTTCGCGCGTAATTTTTTATATATGAAGTAAATGCTTTTTTTTCGTATGTTTTTGATTTATGTGGTGTTTTTATTATTATTTTAGATTCGTAACACCCGTAGGATGAGATGCATAAATCACGGGGCGAAAGTGGCAGATCTCCAGCGTCCACATATGAATCAACTCTGGTTTTGGGATCCTATAAGGGCGAGTGGGTTGCACGATTTGCTGTACACAGGGTATTCTACTGTTAATCATGCTCTGCTCCAGAGAGGTGACATTCCGAGACCAGCAACTTTCACATGCCTACTGGGGAAATGACCATCACTTTAGATGATGTGGCGTGTCTGTTGCATGTTCCTGTTGAAGGATGGATGCTGAGCCAAAGGAAGAAGGTGTCTCAGGTTGATGGGGTGGAGTTGATGGTGATGAACTTAGGTGTCACCCAGGAGTATGCAGTGAAAAACTGCAAGACTGAGTATGGTGGCTACATTAGCTATAAGGCGCTGACGGAGCTTTATGAGGATCACCTGAGTGTGGCCACCAGATTAGCGCTTGCTGAGACACAGGAGCAGCTCCAAGAGCTAGCCAGGTGTAGGGATGCCTGCCTGAGGTGTTTTCTCCTATACCTGCTTGGATGTACGTTGTTCAGTGACTTGAGCAACAAACACATCGACCTGATATACCTGCAGACGATGGAGACCTTTGCTGGGATGAGGGACTACTCGTGGGGAGGAATGACATTGGCATACCATTACCACACTCTATCCGAGGTCTCTTTGCTTGCAGGAAAGAGGATCGGGGGAAGCACGACACTTTTGATGGTAATAATTTTAATTTACTATTGAAGTAAAATATTTTCACAAGAAAGGGGGGTTTGAATTGTGAACTGTTAAAAATTACCCTTATTTTTAATTTTAAGCTACTAGTAGAAATGGTTAGTAGATGAAAGATAATAATAGTTACGTGTGATGAGTGTGTGAAAATTTGAAACAAATAAAAGAGATGAAAGAAATAACACAGAGAGTTATCCTGGTTCACCCAAACTAGGCTACTTCCAGTCCCCACACGTATGTGAGATTTTCCACTAGGTAGTTGAGTTATAACTTAACCACAACTCCTCTTTTGTCTTGATCTTCCTGATCTTTCTTTACACTGAGCTTTACTCGCTCTTGATCTTCTTGATCTTACTTTACACAGAGCTTTTCTCACTCTTAAGTTACACACTTGTTTTCAACAAGCCTTTGCTTTTACAATCCAATAAGAAACAAAATCTTAGTTGGACAGAATAAAATATATGTGTTATACTAAACAGAGCTCAAAACAAAAGAGCAATCTTAGTAAACTTAAAATTGAAGAATAAAAGAGAGCTTTGAATGTATGAGTAATTTTTGCTTTCAGCTTCTCAGAAATCAGTGAGTCTTTGTCTTGCCATGACCTCCTATTTATAGGCAGATTATGCTTTGCAGCTGTTCACTATACGCTCCCTTTCTCACGTGTAGCTACTGTACATAATTTCTTCAAATTTTCTCTTTCCATTGTTCCCGCGTGTGGTGCAGTTTTAAAAACAACTTGGCCAAGTTTTACTGATGTAGGTTGTAACTGCATTTCAAACTGTCTTTACACGTGTATACCTTCCTATTCTTCAATCCATATTTGCCGCCAAAAAAGTACGTATTGTTTGTACTGGCTTTCTTACTTGATTTGATAATTGGTAGTTTTGTGGACAAGCTAAAACCATGTTTCTTCCTTTGTATTGCATTTATTTGTATAGAAATTTTCTGCTTTTGTCAAAGCAACACCAATGTAATTTTGTCCCAATATAGTGTGTTTCTTGATTTTTCACTTGGTGCCTTAAAATCCATATGCAGGAAGAAATATATGACTGAACATCAACTGATAATTTGTAGAATGAGTTCCTTTTGAATACTTTTCCTGTTACTAAATGAGACACTCAAAAACACAAGTTAGACAAAATAATAATCAGAACTTATTAATAAATTTTCTGTAAAAGAAGTTCTGAATTTTTAGCTCCCCCTCATAATGAAAATCTTTGAGGTTCCTTTAAACTTCAGACTTCAGACTCTGAACTTCAGGTGCTGATCTTCAGACGCTGTTCATCAGAAGCTGTTCATCAGACGCAGTTCTTTAGAAGCATTGTTCATCAGAAGCAGTTCTTCAGAAGCTGTGGATCAGAAGCAGTTCTTCAGACGCACTGTTTCATCAGAAGCAATTCTTCAGACGCACTGTTCATCAGACGCTGACCTTCAGACGCTGATTGTCTTTCAGACGCTGAGTGTCTTTCAGCTTGTTTATTTGTGGGTGATAAATTCAAAACCCAAAATTAAAAGATGGCTTTGCTATCTTCATGACTTTGATTTGGCAAATGATTCTTTGTCCTGTCTTATATTTGAATCACTTAATAGCACATGTTAGATAACAACTTATTATAAATAATTTAAATATATTTATCATCTTTAAAACTAAAATAGGAATTTGAATTTTATCTCAACATTCTCTCCCTTTTTGATGATGACAAAATATATTTGAATTAACATTTAGTTTATAATAAGGAGTTCTGGTTTAGCTCCCCCTCAACTTGATAATTTTTTAGGGTGTAAAATATAGATAGATACTTAGTATTTTACCATAAACTCCCCCTTAATTCTAGCATTTTAGATTCAAAGAAAATTGACCAAAATGTGAATTTGTTGTAATATTCTTAAAAGACATTACACATAATAAAGTTTATGATAATAATAAAAGCGGAAAGCTTGAGCAACAAGTTACAACAGCATATAAAGATAAAACATAGAAACCAAGATTAAAAGACATCAAAAAGACATGGGGCAGGGGGTATTTTAATTCAAGTAGTACATTATCTCCCCCTTTTTGGCTTCATCAAAAAGTGATGGCATGGCTTAAGGTGCAGGAGGCTGAGGAAAAACACCAGGCACATGTGTAGGAGGAGAAAGACCAAAGTGAGGACAAAAGACATTCGTAAACCAATCAAACAAGTGAAGCTACATAAGATATATCTTTTCCACACGATCACTTGAGGCAGAGACCAGAATTTCTTTGGTTGGAGAAGGAAGTTTCACACGAGCAGAAGTACCTGTGGATTTGAAACTCTCAAAGGAGCTAAAGGCAGATGGTATTTTGGGCAGAGTGTTTGAGGGATGAGCTTTGGGAAGACCAAGAGTGTCAAAGGAATCTGAGGGATTGTGTAAGAAGTTTTTGAGGCAATCAGAGCCAAAGATTGCTGAGTTATCATAGTTGAAAATGGGAGGAGGATGGATCATAGGTAGTGTTGGAGGAATTGGTTTTGTTATATCAGCAGGGGATGCTTCAGCAATATTAAGATCAAGTGGTGGAGATTTAGTCGGTGGATTTGAAAAAATGGCATGTGTAGTGGAGTGGAGAGAAGCACGGTGAGTATCTACAACCACATCATTTACTAGGTTGTGCAGAGGGTTTTCTTCTTCTTCATCCTCCATTTCTTCTTCAGGAGCTATGGGATGGTCATGAAAATCTAATGAACCAGGAAAGTCATTTCTTTTTAAATGAGACACATTTTTACTATTGAAAGAAGTTGGATTGTGTCTGAATTCTTCACCTTTGAAAGAGATGCCATATGATCTGAAGATTTTGGTAAGCACCATGGAGTAAGGGAGTCCAGTTGTGCTTTTGCTTGCATTAACAGCACGGATCATGTGTTGAATAATCAAGTATGCCAGATTGACTCTTTTGCCTTTAGACAAATGGTACATGACCATGATGTCTGTATTAGTGACTTGATACTTTCCTCCACTTCTAGGTAGAATGCTATGGACACAGAGATTGTGACGAATTTTGAATTCATTTTTGAGAGATATGGCAGTAAATCCTTTGTTAGGATTGAACTTGACGAGGATTTGTTCAAGGATTTTGTTACGATCAAGACCAGCTTTTTCATATCAACTTCTTCCATAGTATTTTACTCCTTAATTTGGGATATTCAGGACTTTAGAAAGAATATCACAAGAGATAATGATCTCTTTTTGTTTGACATTTGCAACCAGTAGGTTTTGATTGTCAAGGACTTTGGTAGTAAAATAGAAAGTTTTCACAAGATTAGGGTAAAAATGTTCTTCGATCTGAAGGAAATCTTTCCATCCTATTGGTTGGAACATTTCATCCAAATGGATCTGCTTCTTTTTTAGATCCTCAAAGTCGAAGGTTTTGCTTTCAGACAATGGTCTTTTGTACCATTTTTGTAGAAACTCGTTTGTTAGTGATAGTTCAGATTTGGGAGGACTTAGATTAGTGGGGTGTTGTGAAGAAGGTTTAATGATTTCAGTTAGCAATTTTTGCTTTTTGGCTACAGAGTGATCGTAAGGAGTGAAGGTAGAAACATCTTTGGAGGAAGAGAGGGATGCATGTGTGAGAAATGCTTCGAGAGGTAGAGAGAGCTTTGTCTCTGCATGCATGGTTCTGGTTCATCTTCTAGAGTAATGTACGAGACTTTGTGAGGTTTCAAGGAAAGACGAGTTGATTTTCTGGGTTCAAAAGAGGTGGTTTTTCTTGGTCTGTAGAACTGATCAAAGGTTGCAACTTTGATCGGAGCTGAGGATGTGAAGCTCCTTGGAGGTGAGTATGATAACGGATCTTCTGAGGGGGTGACGATTTTGTTAAGTTCGGAGAGGGAGGTAGAAGATGAGTATGGGAATGGTGGAGGAAGTGGTGGTGAAGGACTTTTGTTGGATTTCATTTTTTTTGGTTGTTTTCTGGAGATTTTGAGTTTCAGAAGGATGTTCAAGTTTGCACAGAGGGATGGACTTAAAAAGGATGATTTAAGAGAGATGGTTTGAGTGAGACAATGAGTTGATGTGTGTTCAGAGAGATTTAACGTGCAGCAGAAAGTTGAAATCATTGCTTTGATTGTTTGTGCTTCCAAGGAGAAGATCAAGGGTTGAGTGGTTGTGATTTGGGGACGTGTGAGGTTATGTGGAGGCTGATTGGGAAGCAAAGCCACGCGTGTGGGAGAAGAAAGGTTTCCGGTTGGTTTTTTTTTTTAAATAGGGAGAGTTAGTTAATGCAGGGATTTTTTTATTATATTTAATTTTTCTTTTATAAATAAAAATCGGTCTTCTACCAAAGGTTTTGTAAAAATATCTGCTAATTGATTTTTAGTGTCGATAAATAAAAGTTCAACTTTCTTTTTATTTACAAGATCTCGAATAAAATGGTGTTTTATTTTGATATGTTTTGATCTAGAACGCTGAATGGGGTTTTTTGATAAATTAATAGCACTAGTATTATCACATAATATTTGAATGTTTGCGTACCTGAGAGAGAAATCTTCTAATTGATTTCTAATCCACAATACCTGAGAGCAGCAGTTTGCAGCGGAAATGTATTCAGCTTCTGTTGTGGATAGTGCTATAATATTTTGCTTACGACAACACCAGCTGACCAAGGATTCGCCAAGAAGTTGACATGCGCCACTTGTACTTTTTCTTTCTATTTTATCTCCGGCGAAGTCAGCATCACAATATGCCATAAGATTAAAATGTGATCCCCTTTTATACCATAGGCCAATATCTGTGGTTCCCACAAGATATCTGAAAATTCTTTTTACTGCAGTGTAGTGTGATTCTTTTGGAGCAGTTTGAAATCTTGCACACAGACCTACTGCAAAAACAATATCTGGTCTACTAGCAGTTAAATATAAGAGATATGAAGGTGAGAAAAACACACACACAAGAAGGGGCGGGGGGGGGGGGGGGGGGGGGGGGGGTTGAATTGTGTGACTCAAAAACTGGTTTCTTTTACTTTTCAAAACTTAAGTCAAGTTCAGAATCTGATATGAATCAGTTCTGAACTATTTTCTCAGAGTTATGCAGCGGATTAATAAGTAAAAGAGATAAGGGAAGAGAGAGACACAACAATTTATACTGGTTCCTTCTCAATGTGAGAAGTAGTCCAGTCCCCTTGTTTTCCAACAAGAGAGTTTCACTATAATCTGAAGATTACACTTGCTCAATCATTTAAGAAAGAGACTTCCAGTTGCTCAACCACCAAGGAAGAGGCTTCTAGTGCTCAACCACAAAGGAAGAGGCTTCCACTGCTCAATCACTAAGAAAGAGGCTTCCAATGCTCAAGACACTTAGTCAAGAGACTTCTCAATGCTCAAGACACTAAGTCAAGAGGCTTCTGACTCAGACCACAAAGGAATGAGGTTACAAATGCTCAGTATACAGACTGAGACTTAAGGGACCAAACTGGTTTACAAGTAAAGGAGTTTGGGATGAACACTTGATAAAATATCAGAGGTGTTCTCTAAATACAACACAGGTTAAGACTCTTAACCTTAAGAAATTCTAAGTTACAAAGACTATGAGAATTTCTAAGAGTTTTATGAACTTGACAGTTTTTGACAGAAAACAGAGTGCAGGTTCAGCAATGTAGTTTCAAGAGTCTTAGCCTATTTCTTCTTCAAATCTTCTTCCTTTTATAGATGAAATATAGCTGTTGAAGATTTGCTTGATTTGAGGAAAGAGCCGTTGCAAGTTGTACTAGGATAGACTGAAAATGTATGCTGCACTTTTTGCAAAAACCAGAGCAGCAGCCATTTTTGAAATGGCCTACCTTAAAAGCTGAAGAATGTTTGGGTCAGGGAGACAACTGTTCCATTGAGTTGTTCTGACACAACCAGGCATTAAATGCGCACAGTACTGGTCACTTTCCATGCCACATCAGCTTCAGAAGCTTCTCTGTGAACAGTGCATCAGAAGCTGAAGCATCAGAAGCTGCCTTGTATGGATCAGAAGCTGGCTTCAGGAGTTGACTTGCGTTGACTTCTTCAGAAGCACCCAGACTTCAGAAGCTGCCTTTAGACTCAGAAGCTGCACTTCAGGAGCACTTCTTCAGGACCACTTCAGAAGCTCTTAGTTCAGTACCACTACTTCAGGAGCACTTCTTCAGAGGCACTTCTTCAGGAGCACTTCTTCAGACTCAGTTTTCTTCTAGCTTTGCAACCTTGCTTCTTAGCTTTCCTTCCTTGCTCTAAGCTTGTTCTTCCATAACCATTCTTAATAAATAATCACAAAGCACATGGTTCTGAAAACACTTGAACAAAGCATTAGCATATAACCAATTTTCCATTTAACACTTTGTTATCATCAAAACCATAAAGAGAGATATGTTTACACATAATGTTTCAACAATCTCCTCCTTTATTCATAAGAGAGTTGTTAAACACATTTTGTTCCAACAATCTCCCCCTTTTTGATGATGACAAACATAAGTGTTAAATCAGAAAATTGTTGTTAACCTAATTAACAAGTTAACTGCAGGGTGTGAGGTTTGTAAGCTCCCCCTGAGTCTGATCCAAGTTAATTAAGTTCAGTTAAAATCACAGAATTGAAAATTTCAGAATTGTTATTAAGTTTAATTAACAATCTGACTTCAGGAGAGATTTGTAAGCTCCCCCTAGGTCTGACAGTCCTTAAGGTTAGGTTTGTAAGCTCACCTTGATTCTTATCTATGTTAATTAAGCTTAACAATATAGTGAAATTAACATTCAGAATTTTAAATAACTTGCTGACTTCAGGTTCTGAGGTTTGTAAGCTCTCCCCCTAAGTCTGATAATCCACAGGATGAGTTTTGTAAGCTCCCTGAGTCTTATCCAAGTTATTTTAAATTCATCTTAACTCACTAAGAGTTATATATCTCACAGAAAATATCAGAGCCTAATTTCAAATGCATAAGAGTATAAATTTCAATTCAGAGGCTAAGAATTAAACAGTTCTCATAAGTTAAATTCAATCAGAATTGTATCAGAGCTAAACAATTGTATCAGAGCTTAACAGACTTAACTTCTGACAATTTTAACTTATTTTTAAGCTCAGGTGCTTTAATACTTGTTTTACTTTTTCTCCCCCTTTTGTCATCAACAAAAAGTTGTACTTTCTCCCCCTAACACAGAAAATTTCTCCCCCTTTGTTCAAGAGAGTTTGAAAATATCTGTATCAGAGCAGAAAAGAGTTTTTAAAAGAGTTTGAAAGCATGTATCAAAGCAGTTCAATCTCCCCTTATTACAAGAGTTTTAACAGAGTTCTGACACCAATTCTTTGAAAATATTTCAAAAAGATTCAGAATTGGGGGGGGGGGGGGGGGGGTTGAACAAAAATTTGTGAGATATTTATGCAATCATATGGATAATCAAGCAGTCAAGAAAAACATCAGAGCATACTTGATTTTCAATTAGTATATGACATTGCATTGAAAATAGAATGTTGTTCAGAAGCAGAAAAGGTTTGTAGCTTCTGATCAGAGCATTCTGTGTTCAGACATGGTTTGTTCAGTATCAGAGCAAAACAACCAAATTGTGTTCAGTATCAGAGCAAAAACTCTCAAGAAAGTATCAGGGCAGATCTGAGCTGGTTTAAGGAAAATAGTTCAGATCAGAGCAGGTCTAATTCATTGTTAAAACAAAATAGTTCAGATTATAGACCAACTGAAAAGTTATATCAGAGCTTGATACTAATTGAGGATTTTTATCTCAGAGTCTGATACCAAAATACAGTTTTAATACTGCTGAATTTGTATCAGAACCTGATTTGAAAATATGAAGGTTTAACTCAGAGTCTGATACCAAATTAGCATTTCAGTGCTGATACCAAGATAAAATGAGTTCTTAAGACTGAACATGTCTGAAACACTTTGATCATAAAAAAAATGTGTCTGTGCTAAACAGTTTGAAAACATACTGATATCAACTGAAAATTGTTTGTCAAGCAATTTTGACATTTAATATCAGAGTAGAAAATCACATTTTTAAATTGATGACTTTGGGAGGATTAGAGTATAACTTTCAAAGCTTTAATCATCATTGCCCATAGCCATACTTATCAGATTCTGACCAACATTAGATTTTTATCAGATTCAGAAGTCAGAAAATCCAGGTTCTGATCCTTCAGACTCTGAAGTTTTTCAGGCTTAACTTTATTCAAACTCTCAGAAGCTGAGTGTTTGATAAGTCTTAGCTTATGATAAACTTAGAATCAAGGAATACATTCAGATTCAAGCACATTTTCAAGAGATAAAATGCATGTTCAGATTCTTTTTAATAAGATTGAATCTTTCTTCTGTTAGGGGTTTTGTGAATATGTCAGCCCATTGATGATCAGTATCAATGAACTGAATATCTAAAACACCCTTCTGAACATAATCTCTTATAAAATGATGTTTTATTTCTATGTGCTTGGCTCTAGAATGCAGAATTGGATTTTTAGACAGACATATAGCAGCAGTATTATCACAATAAATAGGAATATTGTCTGCATGAATCTGATATTCCTCTAATTGATGTTTCATCCAGAGCAGTTGTGTGCTACAACTTGCAGCTGAGATGTATTCTGCTTCTGCTGTTGACAAAGCAATGGTTGCTTGTCTCTTGCTGGCCCAGGATATCAGATTCTCACCAAGAAACTGACAGTTTCCACTGGTGGATTTTCTTTCAATCCTGTCCCCAGCATAGTCAGCATCACAGAATCCAACTAGCTTGTAATTTAGAGATTTCTTATACAGAAGTCCCAAATTAGTTGTTCCTTTCAGATACCTGAAGATTCTCTTGAAAGCAGTCATATGAGATTCTCTAGGATCTGATTGGAATCTAGCACACATACATACACTAAATAAAATATCTGGCCTAGAAGCAGTTAAGTATAGGAGAGAACCTATCATACCTCTGTACAGCTTCTGATCTACCTTTGAGCCATTGTCCTCTTTACTTAAGGTGCAGGTGGGATGCATTGGTGTTGTCATCAGCTTGCAATCATCCAGCTGGAACTTCTTCAGAAGCTCCTTGGTGTATTTTGACTGATGAACATAAACACCATCTTTGCATTGGTTGATTTGAATTCCCAAAAAGAATTTCAGTTCACCCATCATGCTCATTTCAAATTCATCCTGCATTAACTTAGAAAATTCCTTGCAAAGGGAGGCATTAGTAGAACCAAATATGATATCATCAACATAGATTTGTACAATTAAGATTTCTTTCTTAACAGTTTTTCTAAAGAGTGTATTGTCAACTTGACCTCTTACAAAATTATTTTTAATTAAGAAGTTGCTTAGCCTTTCATACCAAGCTCTGGGAGCTTGTTTCAGACCATACAAAGACTTCTTAAGTTTAAAAACATGATTTGGATATTTAACATCTTCAAAACCAGGAGGTTGTTTTACATACACTTCTTCAGAAATTACACCATTTAAGAAAGCACTCTTAACATCCATTTGATACAAGATGATATCATGATTAACAGCATAAGAAAGAAGTAACCTGATTGCTTCCAGTCTTGCTACTGGAGCAAAAGTTTCAGTGTAGTCTATTCCTTCTTGCTGGCTGTACCCTTGAGCTACTAATCTAGCCTTGTTTCTGATCACTCCTCCTTGTTCATTGAGCTTGTTCCTGAACACCCATTTTGTTCCAATGATGTTTTTCTGATCAGGTCTTGTCACAAGATCCCATACATCATTCCTCTGAAACTGGTTCAGCTCTTCTTGCATTGCCACAATCCAACCATCATCAGCAAGTGCTTCATCAGCAGTTGTAGGCTCAATCATGGATAGCAGGCCAAGCATAGACTCATTCTGAGTGAATGCTGATCTAGTCTTTATTGGACTGCTCTTGTTCCCAATGATCAACTCCTCAGGATGTGAAGACTTGTATTTGAATGAGGTTCTGGGTGGATTAGCTTCTGAAGAACCATCAGGGATTTGTTCAGGACCATGCTGGTCTTGATTAGCTCCAGGAGTAGTGTCATTCTCAGAGAGTTTCTCAGAGTCTTCAATGTTTTCAGCTTCTGAACCTTCATCAGAACCTGAACTGGGTTCAGCTTCTGAAGGTTCTTCTGAGATTCTGACATCTGCAAAACTCTCAACCAGCTCTGGTATTTCACTACCAGGCTTCTTATCATCAAACCTAATGTGTATAGCTTCTTCAACAACATGTGTTTCAGAATTATACACCCTGTATGCCTTAGATCTCTCTGAGTATCCTAAAAAGGTACCCTTTTGAGCCTTGGCATCAAATTTCTTTAGGTAGACTTTATTGTTTAGTATGTAACATGTACAACCAAACTGATGAAAATAAGAAATACTTGGTTTTCTTCCTTTAAACAATTCATACGCTGTTTTATTCAGAATGGGTCTGATGTAGATCCTGTTCTGAATATAACATGCTGTGTTTACAGCTTCTGCCCAAAAGTACTTAGCAATTTTAGATTCATGGATCATGGTTCTGTCCATTTCTTGTAAAGACCTGTTCTTTCTCTCTACAACTCCATTTTGCTGTGGAGTTCTAGGAGATGAGAACTCATGGAGAATTCCATGGTCTTCACAAAAGTTTTCAAAAGGTGCATTTTCAAATTCACCACCATGATCACTTCTGATTTTTAAAATTTTCAAATCAGTTTCAGTTTGTACTTGTTTGCAGAATTTGAAAAACACATCATATGTTTCATTTTTGGTTCTGAGGAATTTAACCCAAGTCCACCTACTGTAATCATCAACAATAACAAGTCCATACTTCTTCCCATTGATTGAAGCTGTCCCAACAGGGCCAAACAAATCAATGTGAAGTAGTTCTAGAGGTTTAGAGGTGGAAACAATGTTCTTTGGTTTAAAAGAAGTTTTAGAAAACTTTCCAATTTGGCATGCACTGCACAGTGCATCTGAGTGATAGTCAATGCTGGGTAAGCCTCTGACCAGCTGTAACTTGCTAAGCTTAGAGATGAGTCTCCAGTTAGCATGTCCCAGCCTTTTGTGCCAGACCCATTTCTCATCACTCACAGACAGAAGGCAAACTACCTTCTGCTGAACCAAATCAGAAAAGTTTATTTTGTAAACATTGTTTTTCCTACAGCCTCTGAACACTACAGACTTATTTTCATTGTTGATTACAATACATGTGTTCTTATTAAACAGAACTTCATAATTACTATCACATAATTGACTTATGCTAAGTAAATTATGTCTAAGTCCATCTACCAGCCAAACATTATCAATGTACAGGGAAGAATTACCTATCTTACCAGTACCAATGATCTTTCCTTTCTGACTTCCTCCAAACCCCACAGTTCCTCCCTCTTTCAGAGTCAGGGTTTGGAACATAGACTTGTCCCCTGTCATATGATGTGAGCATCCACTGTCCAGGTACCAGGACCTTTCCTTTTCTCTGGATGACAAGCATATCTGCAATTGAAATGATCTCAGACTTAGGTACCCAGATTTTCATGGGTCCTTTGGGGTTAGTCCTGAAAGGTTTTGGCTTTTTAAACTTGTGTCTGAAGTTATGATGTTCAGACTTGCTCTGATACTTAGGATATGAGTCCTTGTATCTTGAATAAGTCTGAGTTTCAGAACCTGAGTTGTTCAGAACCTGAGTTCTTAATGGTTTGGACTCAGATTTCTTCAGAATCTGGGACTTGAGAGTCTTTGGTTCTGAATCCTTTAGAGTTTGAACCATTGAGCACTTTGGTTCTGATCTCTTCAGAATTCTAACTTTGTTTACTTCAGGCACAAGGCAAGCTTCAGTTTTGCCTTTCTTAAAACAGTTTGAAGCAGAAAACTGATTGGTTTGCTTTGGCTTGCTTTGCCTAACATTCTGAGATTGAAAATGTTTTATATTGACTGGTTTAACAGATTTTGAAGTTTTAATAAACCCAGTCTTAGAAAAATTTGAATCAGATTTATTCAGATTCTGAGACTTACTAGTTCCAGGTTCTGAACACTTCAGATTCTGAACTTTTTCAGGTTCAGAGTCTGATTTCCTCTTACTCTTAGGCTTAGGAACTTTTGGCTTAGATTTAGGCAAGGTTTTAACATCTGCCTTAATCCTATCCTTTGGTTCAGAAGCTTCAGAGTCTGAGTTGTTCAGAACTTCAGACTTAGTCTCAGATTCTGATAATTTCAACTTCTCAGAATTATCAGAAGCAGGCACAAAGCATATACCATTGCCTTTTAAAATATCTTCAGAACATGAAGGTGAGTTTAATTCATTTGAAGGTTTAAATGAATCATAGCCAATGCCTTCACCTTTGTTTCTGATCATATTATACATCATGGAGGCAATTTTAGTTCTATTAAATCCAGTTAACATGAAATCTTGAAGAGCAATTTCCTGATCATTAGGAACCTCTTCAGATTTCTTATGAGCCTCTTTTCTGAGTTCTTCAACTTCTTCATCATATTCAAAGATTTGATTCTGAAGTTTAAGATTTTCCTCAGACAGCAAGTTGGTTTGATTTTTCAAAGTTTTAATTTCTTTTAACTTGCTCTTAAGATGACTCATAAGATCATTAACTGTTTCAATTAATTCAGATCTAGAGAGTTCAGAGTATACCTCATCTTCTTCATCAGAATCTGAGCATGATTCTGTGTCAGAAGATGCAGTTGCCATCAGGGCCAGGTTTGCTTCTTCCTCATCAGATTCTGACTCATTATCCAGATCATCCCATGTTGCCATGAGACTCTTTTTGAGCTTATTCCTGAAACTGCTGGACTTTGAGCTGGACTTCTTTGCTTTTTCCTTTGATTTTTCCTTCTGAAGATCAGGACAATCAGCAATGAAGTGGCCAGGCTTTTTGCAGTTGTAGCAGCTTTCTTTCTGGATATCACTCTTTGAACCAGAACCAGATCCTCTAAAGTTACTGCTTCTGTTAGAGAATTTTTTCTTTCTATTCATTAGATACTGAAGTCTTTTAGAAAGCATTGCAAGCTCATCAGCATCTGAATCTTCATCAGAATTTCCCTCAGGAAACTCTTCTTCAGATTCAATAGCTTTCAAAGCTTTAGCAGGTTTTCTTTTAGACTTCAGAGCTAATGTTTTTGGTTCTCTAACAGTCTCATCCTCATTGAGTCCCAGTTCATGCACCTTGAGGGAGCTTATAAGATCCTCAATACTTAAAGTATTCAGATCCTTAGCTTCCTCAATGGCAGTCACTTTTGGTCTCCATTTGGATGGCAGACTTCTTAAGAGTTTGTTCACATGGTCAGCTGTGGTATAACTCTTTTTCAGAATCTGAAGTCCAGAAACCAGAGTCTGAAATCTTGAGAACATAGTCTCAATATTTTCATCCTCTTTCATTCTGAACAGTTCATATTGCTGAACAAGAATGTTTGCCTTAGCTTCTCTAACTTTCTTATTACCTTCATAGTTAGAGCAGAGGGATGTGAATATTGCTTTGGCTGTTGACTTGTCACTCAGCTTCTGATACTCAGTGTGAGGTAATGAATCCACAATGATTCCCCTCACATGGTGATGCTTCCTATAGATCTTTCTTTGTGCATCACTTAGAGCTCTTCTGTTGACAGCAACACCTTCTTCATCAACTGGAATGGTGATTCCATCTTCAATAATATCCCATAGTGAATCATCAATCCCAATAATGTGACTATACATTTTACTCTTCCACCAAGAGAACTTTTCTGGGTCACCAGTAAACATAGGAGGTTTATTGTGTGACCTAGACTTCTTTTCTTCAGTACTATAGTCATAAGATACAGATCTTTGATTTCTGGGAGAGGGTGGAGGTGAACCACTAGTTGAGGTCATGTTTTTCTCAGGATCCTACTGACACACTGTTAAGTGTTAATATCAGAACCGGAGCTCTGATACCAACTGAAGGTGAGAAAAACACACACACAAGAAGGGGGGGGGGGGTTGAATTGTGTGACTCAAAAACTGGTTTCTTTTACTTTTCAAAACTTAAGTCAAGTTCAGAATCTGATATGAATCAGTTCTGAACTATTTTCTCAGAGTTATGCAGCGGATTAATAAGTAAAAGAGATAAGGGAAGAGAGACACAACAATTTATACTGGTTCCTTCTCAATGTGAGAAGTAGTCCAGTCCCCTTGTTTTCCAACAAGAGAGTTTCACTATAATCTGAAGATTACACTTGCTCAATCACTTAAGAAAGAGACTTCCAGTTGCTCAACCACCAAGGAAGAGGCTTCTAGTGCTCAACCACAAAGGAAGAGGCTTCCACTGCTCAATCACTAAGAAAGAGGCTTCCAATGCTCAAGACACTTAGTCAAGAGACTTCTCAATGCTCAAGACACTAAGTCAAGAGGCTTCTGACTCAGACCACAAAGGAATGAGGTTACAAATGCTCAGTATACAGACTGAGACTTAAGGGACCAAACTGGTTTACAAGTAAAGGAGTTTGGGATGAACACTTGATAAAATATCAGAGGTGTTCTCTAAATACAACACAGGTTAAGACTCTTAACCTTAAGAAATTCTAAGTTACAAAGACTATGAGAATTTCTAAGAGTATTATGAACTTGACAGTTTTTGACAGAAAACAGAGTGCAGGTTCAGCAATGTAGTTTCAAGAGTCTTAGCCTATTTCTTCTTCAAATCTTCTTCCTTTTATAGATGAAATATAGCTGTTGAAGATTTGCTTGATTTGAGGAAAGAGCCGTTGCAAGTTGTACTAGGATAGACTGAAAATGTATGCTGCACTTTTTGCAAAAACCAGAGCAGCAGCCATTTTTGAAATGGCCTACCTTAAAAGCTGGAGAATGTTTGGGTCAGGGAGACAACTGTTCCATTGAGTTGTTCTAACACAACCAGGCATTAAATGCGCACAGTACTGGTCACTTTCCATGCCACATCAGCTTCAGAAGCTTCTCTGTGAACAGTGCATCAGAAGCTGAAGCATCAGAAGCTGCCTTGTACGGATCAGAAGCTGGCTTCAGGAGTTGACTTGCGTTGACTTCTTCAGAAGCACCCAGACTTCAGAAGCTGCCTTTAGACTCAGAAGCTGCACTTCAGGAGCACTTCTTCAGGACCACTTCAGAAGCTCTTAGTTCAGTACCACTACTTCAGGAGCACTTCTTCAGAGGCACTTCTTCAGGAGCACTTCTTCAGACTCAGTTTTCTTCTAGCTTTGCAACCTTGCTTCTTAGCTTTCCTTCCTTGCTCTAAGCTTGTTCTTCCATAACCATTCTTAATAAATAATCATAAAGCACATGGTTCTGAAAACACTTGAACAAAGCATTAGCAAATAACCAATTTTCCATTTAACACTTTGTTATCATCAAAACCATAAAGAGAGATATGTTTACACATAATGTTTCAACAATCTCCTCCTTTATTCATAAGAGAGTTGTTAAACACATTTTGTTCCAACAAGAGATCCAATCATTCCTCTATATTCTTTTTCAGGAAAATTACTTCCATTTTCATCTTTGTCCAAGCTTGATGAAGGATGCATGGGAGTTGTCATAATTTTGGCTTCATTCATCTTATATTTTTTAAGCAAATCTTTGATGTATTTTTCTTGACAAATAAAAATGCCATCTTTGTGTTGTTTGATTTGCAAGCCCAAAAAGAATTTAAGTTCTCCCATCATGCTCATCTCAAATTCACTTTCCATGAGTTTTGAAAAATCATCACACATTTTTTCATTTGTGGCTCCAAAAATGATGTCATCAACGTACACTTGTACAATTAATAAATCATTTTTATCTATTTTTCTAAAAAGTGTGGTGTCAATTTTTCCTCGTGAAAAACCATTTTTAATTAAAAAAGTGCTTAACCTTTCATACCAGGCTCTTGGAGCTTGTTTAAGTCCATATAGAGCTTTGGTTAGTTTAAACACTTGATTTGGTTTTTCTAAATTTTCGAACCCTGGAGGTTGATGCACATAAACTTCTTCATTCAAGAAGCCATTTAAAAATGCACTTTTTACGTCCATTTGAAAGAGTTTTATGCTTTTATGAGATGCATATGCAAGTAAAATTCTTATAGCCTCCAATCTTTCAACTGGGGCATAAGTTTCATCATAATCAATGCCTTCTTGTTGATTGTAGCCTTGTGCTACTAATCTAGCCTTGTTTCGAGTCACTTTTCCTTCTTCATCCAGTTTGTTTCTAAAAACCCATCGTGTTCCAATGACAGATTGAGTTTGAGGATTAGGTACAAGACTCAAGACTTGATTTTTTTCAAATTGAAGTAATTCTTCTTTCATAGCTTCAACCCATGATTCATCAATGATTGCTTCTTTTATGGATTTAATTTGGGTTCAATTTGAGATATCATTGCTATATCATCGTTTTGAAAAGACCTTCTTGTCCTTATTCCATCTACTGTTTCTCCAATGATTTGATCAAGCGGATGATAATCAACTGTTCTCCAAGACTTAGGAGGATTTTGATGAGGTTCTTCATTTGGAGGGCTTTGAGAAGAGATTTCAGAATTTGAATTGTTTTGGACTTCTTCTTCTTCTTCAATAATTTTTGATTGATTTTCAAGTTCATCAAATTCATCAAATTTAATGTGCATACTTTCTTTTAGGATCCTTGTTCTTAAGTTGAATACCCTGTATGCTTTTGAAGAAGTGGAGTAACCAAGGAATATAGCTTTGTCTGATTTTGAATCAAACTTTGCTAAGTTGTCTTTGTTGTTTAAAATGTAACAATAACATCCAAAGATATGAAAATAAGAAATGTTTGGCTTTCTTCCTTTCCAGAGTTCATAAGGGGTATTGTTTAAAAAATTTCTTATTGAAACTCTATTTAAAATATAGCAAGACGTATTTATGGCTTCTCCCAAAAATATTTCTCAACATTGGATTCATTTAGAATAGTTCTTGCCATTTCTTGCAAAGTTCTATTTTTTCTTTCTACAACTCCATTTTGTTGAGGAGTTCTAGGACAAGAAAAATTATGAGATATTCCATTATCATTAAAGAATTGTTCAAAGGCTGAGTTTTCAAATTCTCCCCCATGATCACTTCTTACAGAAATGATATTGGTTTCTTTCTCATTTTGAACCTTCATGCAAAAAGTTTGAAAAGCTTCAAAAGAGTCATTTTTGTGTTTTAAAAATAAAACCCAAGTGAATCTGGAAAAATCATCAACGATCACAAAGCCATATCTTTTTCCACCAAGACTCTCTATTGAGATAGGTCCAAATAAATCTATGTGTAGTAGTTCAAGGGGTCTTTTTGTCGAAATAAAATCTTTTGGATGAAAGCTACTTTTAGCTTGTTTTCCCTTGATACAGGCTTCACATATTTTATCCTTCTCAAAATTAATCTTAGGAAGTCCTCTTACTAGATCAAGTTTTGATATTTTGGAAATTGTTTCCATACTTATGTGCCCAGCCCTCTTATGCCAAATCCATTTATCTCTTTCAAGAGATATAAAACAGGATTCAGCAGGGAGTTCATCTAAGTACAAAACATAAACATTTTTATTTCTTGATCCTGTAAATAAGATTTTTCCTGAAGATCCTTGTCTTACTTCGCATGTGTGAGGTTTGAATGTTAATTCAAAACCACTATCACACAATTGACCGATGCTGATTAAATTGTGTCTAAGACCTTCTACATAGTGAACATTTTCAATTTTTGCGGAGTTAATCTTACCAATAACACCTATACCTTTGATTTGAGCTTTTTCATTATTTCCAAAGGTCACCAGTCCTCCTTCCCTTTTTATGAAGGAAAGAAAGCTTTGTTTATCTCCAGTCATATGTCTTGAGCATCCACTGTCCAAGTACCAAGGCTTTTTCTTGACCGTCATTAGGCATTCCTGCAGCAGTAGTTAGTAATGATTTGGGTACCCATATCTTTTTGGGTCCTTGATGGTTACTGTTATTTTTAGAAGACCCTTCTTTGTCAAATGTAACATAATTTGATTTATGAGTAAATCTCGATTTTCGTAAGGCATGTTCTTTCTTCTTTCTAAAGCAAAATGCTTCAAGATGCCCATATTTTTTTACAATATGTACATTTGTATCTTTCATTCTTTTTTGTAATTTTTTTAGGAATGAAAAAATTTTCATAAAGTTTTTGTTTTTGATTGGTTTTAAAACCTATACAAGATCTATCAAAAACACTTACTTGTGATCCAATAATCTTTTGAAAGGTTTCAGTTGATTTAACAAAGTTGGAAATATCATCCTTTAATTGTAAAACATTTTTCTTTAGAACAATGTTTTCATCATGAGTTTCATTTTTAATTTCAGAAATTTCCTTTGAGTGAATTTTCTTTAGAAGATCTTCATTTAATTTTTTTAAATCTTCTTTTTCCTTCTTTAGTTCAAGATTATGAGAGTTATAAAAAAGATTATCAAACAAGTATTCAGTTATTTCACAAGATGAACATGGTTCAAAGTTTACCTCTTCATTGTCTGATTTTGTCATTAGATATAAACTTGCTTGTTCATCTTCACTTGTTGATTCTTCTTGATCATCCCAAGTGAGTAGCGATTTTTGTTTGAATTGAGGATTGTTTGATTTTATTTTGTTTAATGGACATTCGGATTTGTAATGTCCGAGTTTGTAGCATCCATAGCAGATAATTTGACTTTTGTCAACATCTGTTTTTGAGTTTTCTCTTCTGGTTGGGATGTTTCTTTTGTGTTGATCTCTTCTTTGTATCATTCTTTGTAGTTTGCGAGTGAGAAGAATGATTTGATCTTGACTTTCTTCATCATCAATCTCTTGTTGTTGATCATCAGAATTTATTTCTTCTTCCTGATTTTGTGATTCTTGATTGGTTTTTAAGGCAATCATTTTGCCTTTGTTTGAGGATTTGTCCTCTTGTAACAGGACTTCATGAGCTTTTAAAGATCCAATTAGATCTTCTAATCTGAGTTTTGTCAGATCTTTTGCTTCTGTTATTGCAGTTACAATGTGTCTCCATGATTTTGGAAGACATCTTAGAATTTTCCTTACTCTTTCATGAGTAGTGAAATTCTTATCAAGAGATCGTAATTCATTCATAATGATAGTAAACCTTCCATACATTTCATCTATGGTTTCGGTTTCTTTCATTTCAAATAATTCGAATTTTCTTACGCCTATATTAATTCTTGTTTCTTTCACATGACTGGTTCCTTCATGATGAGTTTTTAAGGTATCCCAGATTTCTTTGGCAGTTTTGCATTCCTGTGTTCTATCATATTCTTCCCTGCTCAAAGCCATGGCTTCTGACCAATCTTCTTGTTTCTTGATGTTTAAATCATCATCATATGGAATATAGTTTCCATTTTCAACTATTGACCACATATGATTATCTTGTGATTGTAAGAACAGTTCCATTTTGCTTTTACAAAAGTAGTAGTCAGCCCCTTCAAAGAGAGGTGGACGTGTGACTGAACCTCCTTCAGACATGAATTTTACTTTAGACATTTTTCTTCTTTTCTGAATCTTTTTCTCTTACACTGTTAAGTGCTAAGGTCTCAGAGCCAAGCTCTGATACCAATTGGAGTAAAATATTTTCACAAGAAAGGGGGGTTTGAATTGTGAACTGTTAAAAATTACCCTTATTTTTAATTTTAAGCTAGTAGTAGAAATGGTTAGTAGATGAAAGATAATAATAGTTATGTGTGATGAGTGTGTGAAAATTTGAAACAAATAAAAGAGATGAAAGAAATAACACAGAGAGTTATCCTGGTTCACCCAAACTAGGCTACTTCCAGTCCCCACACGTATGTGAGATTTTCCACTAGGTAGTTGAGTTATAACTTAACCACAACTCCTCTTTTATCTTGATCTTCCTGATCTTTCTTTACACTGAGCGTTACTCGCTCTTGATCTTCTTGATCTTACTTTACACAGAGCTTTTCTCATTCTTAAGTTACACACTTGTTTTCAACAAGCCTTTGCTTTTACAATCCAATAAGAAACAAAATCTTACTTGGACAAAATAAAATATATGTGTTATACTAAACAGAGCTGAAAACAAAAGAGCAATCTTAGTAAACTTAAAATTGAAGAATAAAAGAGAGCTTTGAATGTATGAGTAATTTTTGCTTTCAGCTTCTCAGAAATCAGTGAGTCTTTGTCTTGCCATGAGCCTCCTATTTATAGGCAGATTATGCTTTGCAGCTGTTCACTATACGCTCCCTTTCTCACGTGTAGCTACTGTACATAATTTCTTCAAATTTTCTCTTTCCATTGTTCCCGCGTGTGGTGCAGTTTTAAAAACAACTTGGCCAAGTTTTAACTGATGTAGGTTGTAACTGCATTTCAAACTGTCTTTACACATGTATACCTTCCTATTCTTCAATCCATATTTGCAGCCAAAAAAGTACATATTGTTTGTACTGGCTTTCTTACTTGATTTGATAATTGGTAGTTTTGTGGACAAGCTAAAACCATGTTTCTTCCTTTGAATTGCATTTATTTGTATAGAAATTTTCTGCTTTTGTCAAAAAACACCAATGTAATTTTGTCCCAATATAGTGTGTTTCTTGATTTTTCACTTGGTGCCTTAAAATCCATATGCAGGAAGAAATATATGACTGAACATCAACTGATAATTTGTAGAGTGAGTTCCTTTTGAATACTTTTCCTGTTACTAAATGAGACACTCAAAAATACAAGTTAGACAAAAAAATAATCAGAAGTTATTAATAAATTTTATGTAAAAGAAGTTCTGAATTTTTAGCTCCCCCTCAGAATGAAAATCTTTGAGGTTCCTTTAAACTTCAGACTCTGAACTTCAGGTGCTGATCTTCAGACACTGTTCATCAGACGCAGTTCTTCAGAAGCACTGTTCATCAGAAGCAGTTCTTCAGAAGCTGTTGATCAGAAGCAGTTCTTCAGACGCACTGTTTCATCAGAAGCAATTCTTCAGACGCACTGTTCATCAGAAGCAATTCTTCAGAAGCTGTTGATCAGAAGCAGTTCTTCAGACGCAATGTTTTCAAACGCAATTCTTCAGACGCACTGTTCATCAGAAGCTGACCTTCAGACGCTGACCTTCAGACGCTGATTGTCTTTCAGACGCTGAGTGTCTTTCAGCTTGTTTATTTGTGGGTGATAAATTCAAAACCCAAAATTAAAAGATGGCTTTGCTATCTTCATGACTTTGATTTGGCAAATGATTCTTTGTCCTGTCTTATATTTGAATCACTTAATAGAACATGTTAGATAACAACTTATTATAAATAATTTAAATATATTTATCATCTTTAAAACTAAAATAAGAATTTGAATTTTATCTCAACAACTATGTCTTTTAATAATTTACTATGCCTTTTAATTTACTATGTTTGCTAATAACTTATAAATGTGTTTGGTTTGTGCAGGGATGGTTCTTGGCACATTTTCCATAAGTCTACCCACATGACCATAATGATAGATACAAGCAAAACTATCCTTGCACGGCCAGATGGATTCCACACATGGGCCATGCGAATCCGAAGCCATACCGTCTGGCGCTGGATCGTTTGGAGATGGATGATGTTACCTGGATGCCATACGAGGATCATAGGGAGATCCAGGAGTTTGAGGAGATATGCTGGTATTCAGGCTGGATCATGTGTGGTCGTGACATCATCTACCGTCACTTGCCTGAGCGGGTTAAAAGGCAATACGGGTACGTGCAGGACATCCCCCGAGCTCCGACGTCTGTGCTTCCTCTCCCTTTTCAGGCCGTTGCACATGCTTTCCTAGACTTCCGTGTGCACAACATTCCTCAGGCTGCGTGGGGTAGGGAGGTTGATCAACCATGGCAGTACGAGGAGGGATACATGAGGTGGTACAGACATGTGTCTCACCTAAAGATTCTGCCACCTATTGATGGATCTCCTCCGAGGCCAGCAAATGAGGAGCAGATCATTGCACGCCATCAGCAGCGGCACCAGGGGAGAGGCTCGCCTGATACCAATGACATGGTTGGTGGACTTGCTAGCCAGGCTGATGACTACTTGGGTAAGGAGGCGATGAGCATCTATATCAGGCGATGCGCCATATCAGGGACATGATGACACCGATACTGTCCAGGAGGTCGAGGAGGCGGCAGCGGCAGCAGCATGATGACCAGGATTAGGACATTTTTTTAGGACTTTTGTTAGTTTTTTTTTTTTACATTTGTTAGTTTTTTTTGTAAATTTATGACACATTATCATAGTTTTTTTGGTACAATTTTAACATGATTTCGAGTTTATTTTGCTTTATTTTGATTACTTCGAAACAACAATTCATTCATGATCCGAACTAAATCATAACTAAAAATTCACAAAATAAGCGTTACGTTACATTACATTATCCCTAAATATGTTGTATCATCATCAATGATGTTGGATTTAAATTTAATTCTTGAAAGTTTGTGGAAAACATATATATGCTCTCGTGTCTTATACTTAGTGTAAAAATTTACAAGTCTTTTTGAAAACTTAAAAGAATGAAGAGAACACAACACATGTATTCTACAAAATCAACTATATATGTTTTCACATCGAATTCTCTCATATAAGATGAGTCATGACAAAAAGGAATGCATTCCAATATATTCTTTTGAACTTAATCCTACTGCCCTGCCAACTGACAAAGTTTCAATTGACAGAGGAGCATGATCAAGTACAAAACAACATCTTAGAACTGCATTCCCTTTTGTCACACTCATCCTATACAAAGGAATTCGATGTGAGAACCTATATAGCTGATTCCGCAGAATACATGATGTGTTCTCTTCATTCTTTTCAGTTTCCAAAAAGACTTGCAAACATTTACATTAAGTATAAGACACTTCAATGACAAGATTTTCCGCAAACTTTCAAATATAAAAAAAAATCCAACAAAACAACGACACAACATAATAATACTACCTAAACATCTTCATCAGGCCGAATCAAACTCTTGAGAATATCTTCAGGCGACCTCAGCAACGTAACATCCATCTCGAGGGGGATCATGTTCGGCTCAGCAAATATCGACAACATGCTCCTCACGTCGTCGTCGTTCGTTAACTCCGACCGAGTGAACGACAAATTACCGTCTGAGTCGAACGATGGACGGTGATACCAAACGTATTCCACCCTCCTCGCGTCTCCGTGGTTGATTCGTTGGTTGATTTCATGAAGTAAATCCTTCAATTCTTTTAACGTCACATCGTCGCGAACCTTGAAAAAATGTTGGTTACCACCGTTGAAGGATACATGAAAGTATACTTGAGCCATTTTTCCAGATCTACACCATAAGAAATTAAAAACAATCCAATTAAAAACTCATTCAAACATTTCATCAAACACTTGGAGTGCAAATTATACATAAATCCTAAAGCTAAAAATTACAACATAAACATGCAAAGATCTACACAATTAAGCAACATAAGTCATTTCCATGTAAACAATCTATCATTTCTTGCCAAAAAAATCAAAATTTAAACAAAGTCTAAAACTAAAAAAAATTAAATTAAGATAATAACTGTAACATATAAGCATAAAATGACAATGAACTTGATTATGGAAACTTACTTGTTATTGGAGTGTTGGTTGATTTGAGGTTGAAAATTTTGAGATTTTGGAAGATTTGAGAGAGTTGAGTGTTGGAAGATTTGATTTGAGATTGAAGAGATGAAGTTGGAGCTTCTGGTTGCTGAGCTTCAGAAGTAATGATCGCAGCGGCATTTAGCTGCCGATGGGGACGGCGGCCACTAACTGCCGCCAGATCATTCTCATCGGCAATATACTGCCGCCGGATCATGCCCATCGGCAACAAACTGCCGCCGGGGTAAAAACATAAATTACTGGTGTGTTTTAACTTTCTTTGAAGTGGGAAAAGCAATTTTCTTTTAGTTTCAGGTTAGCGCTTTTACTTTCATGTTTGGTCTTTGCTTTGGGCCAAGCCATGCACTCTTATTACAAGATACAAAGATTTTGTGAAATTGCTCTTTTATCTTCAAAAATTGCTCTTTAACACCCAAAAAAAAAGGTCTAAATGCCCTTAGTGACAGTTAACTACCGCTCTCTTCCAACTACAGATAACTAGATAAGTGTCGCTCGCTAAACGTTCCAACGACAGTTAACTGCCGTTGCGTTCTGGTATATTACAGAACAACAACTGCAGTTAACTCACTTTTCCAAAACTTACACAAACATTTCTCCCTCTATATTCCAACAAACCAATTTCTTTAACTTCAAGCAAATCAACTTCAACTACAAGTAAGTGCTCATGGGATAGTTTATTTGTTTTAATGTTAGATTATTTTGTTTAAATTGTTAAAATGCTAGCGTATAGGGTTTATGTAAAATTTGAATTTTGTGGTACTAAATGATCAAATGTTTGCATGTTTGCATAGTGAATGTTGCTTGGAATAGGTTTAATTTCAATGGGGGTAGTTTAAAACTTGAAATAACACAATGAATCAATGTTGTATATTTTGCAATCTAAGTGTTTGATAAAATCCCTGATTGAGTTTTTTATTGTTTTTCATTGTTTTTTGTTGTATAGGTATGCCTGAGAACCCACATAGGCGCCAAAATAGGCAAGGAGACCATGAATTCTAGCGCACGCGCGAAGAGAGTGGTTGTGAACTCTATTACTAAAAGGGGACGCAATCGTATGACTAGCATGAAGGGGACTTGACAGACATGTGTGTCCTAGGTTATGAACCCTCCTCATGACAAGTACCACATCACTGGGGAGCAGCACTACAACGCCACTCATTTGTAAACCTTAAAACATTGATTTTAAAAGCTAATTATAAGACGAGGGTGCCTTCACGTATAGCACGAATCCTTTCATGTTAAAGGTTTGAATCTAAAACTCAATACAATCATGATGGGAGTCAGTGGATTATCCGCATTTGGGAAAGAACAATCATTCAAGTGATTCGTACATCATATTTTTATCTAAAACCTTAAAATATTGAGTTTATGAGTCCTCTCACATATATATTACTCAACACTCGCTTTTTTATCCAGCGTGAGAGTTCTAACTCACATTTGATACACAACAATCTCTACCCCAAGTGTGAATCCCTTAGTTAATTATTTCCCGCTTAAGTGGAGGCTTGCACCGGCGTTGCCTGATGCACACAATGGGACCTGATGTCTCAACACTCTTGGTCATAAAGTCTTTACACACAAGAAGTCAGTTGAACCCTTGTGAACCATAAGCTCTAGTACCACTGTTCGATCATGAGTGGAGTTCGGGATTATTCATATTGGGGTAAGAGCAACCACATAAGTCATTTGGCACCATGTCTTTACCCAAAATCTTAAAACAATAAATTTATGGATCGTCTCATTTATATATTGTCCAACACTCCATTTTATGTCCAATATAAAACTTCTAACTCACATTTGTCACACATCCTATAGTACATCTAACCTAAGAGCCCAAAAACCTTATCAATGTAGAACACCAACGCACCTTCAATATTGTGGATCTGATGATCATCTATCATCAAGTTGAATCAAATAATTCGAACCAGACCAAGTCAAACCATACTCTCTTTCATTAATATTATTCATTTAACTCATATAGCTGTCGAATTATTGAGGCTGAGAAATCAAGTTCATCCAGACATATAACTCCCGTGTAATACATGTTATGCATAAAGTGGTTAACGACATGCCTCGTGCAAAAGAAAAAAAATGAGACGATTCCCACGATTTTAGCTTACTATTAACCACTCAGTAACTAGAACCGTACCCTCCCCCTGACAAAAATAAAAAAATTAACCTTTATGTCTTCCACTTCAGTTAATTTGGAGACAAATTGAATTATATTAAAATAATCCTTTTACTTTACACTTTACTTTAGTATATAAAATAAAGTAATGTGATTTTGTCCTAATTAATCGTAACAAACATAAATAAATAATGTGTGAGGAAGATAACAGTGAGTTTGATCAGAGATCCAATGAATTTGGTTCAGATCATAGAGAAGCATTGGGACAAAAATTGAATGCCTTTTTTTACAAGTTATTAGGATTGTACGATCTTTTCAGAGGTTCACTAGCACTTCTAGCAAACAGTAACCACAAGATTTAAGGGCAACAAACAACGTAGTAACTGTACCACTTTCTGTTCATATATTCTTTTCAAAAATCCTTAGCTCTTCTTGTTTTTACAGCACTGTTCCTTCTGCCAGTAAAAAAAATATCACTAGTAGTTCTTTCTACTTTTGTTTATATTATTTATTTATTATGTTGGATTAATGTTGTTTCTTAGCTAGTTATTTTTTTTTTTATCTAAGGTGATTTAATTTGACAATGTTTATTCAGCTCATAGAAGAGGGCGAAAGTAAAGGAAGAAAGACTAGAACAGTGTTATTCTCCTATATATATATAACTAAAAAACCTATATATATATATATATATATATATATATATATATATATATATATATACATAATGGAACAGTAAATTTTGGGAAGCATCATTAGATTTTTAGCTCCATGCGTCCTATGTATAAGTTTCTTTTTGAACGGGCCACAATTCAAATTATTTATATCAGCTGTTTTCCAAAAAAAAAAAATTATCTTCTTTCAAACAAAAAAATGTATCTATCAGCTGTAAAAAGTTGATCACATTTCATGAAAAGTTGACCATATTCAATTCAAGCTGAGAAATTGGTCATAAATCAATTTCATCCAAGGTACTTATTCGTTATGTGTGATCTACTACTGTATATTTGTGATTCTACTTTTAACATGATATATTTTTGTTTTGTTGAAAACAAAGTTTAAATGATTTGTGTTCTGTGAGATATTGGAACGAACTCTAGGGTAGCTTCTGGTTCGACAGGGAATAAGCATGAGGTCGAAGATTGTTCGCATGCTGCTGTCAAAGTAGTGCGTATTGTAGTCGAAGTTGTTCTAACATGCATTAGTCGATATTGCTAGGTTTGTTAGCATATCGAATTGGGCCTGTTTGTTATGTCCAATTGTTTAAGTTAGCTTGTACCCTAAGTTAGCTTGTAATGGGTAATTGTGAAAAAGCCCATTAGTTAGTATGTTAGGTTTATTATAAATAGCATACTAGTCTCTCATCATGGAATACGGCAAATCCTAATTTAGGGTGAGAGGGTTATTTGTTATTCTTGTAACACTTGTAATCTTGTTTCAAAGAGAAAGTAAAGAATAGCAGTTATAACCAATCATTGTTGTTCTTCTTGTTTTTTTCATTCTTTTCCCTTACCCTTGTGTTTCTTAATCACCGGAGAAACAGTTTATACTTTGTTCTTGACATCGTTTTTCACATCAAATTGGTGCGGTGAGCGTGGAGAAGATGCCTTCAACAAAGTATGAGATTGAAAAGTTCACCGGAGTGAACGATTTTGGTCTGTGGCGCTTGAAGATGAAAGCCCTACTGGTTCAGCAGGGTTGTTTAGAAGCGTTGAAGGGAGTCGCAGCCATGGATGTTGCGTTAACGGAGAAGGAGAAGACGGCCATGATAGAGAAAGCCCACAGCGCAATCTTGCTGAGCCTTGGTGATAAGGTTCTACGACAGGTATCAAAGGAGACGACGACAGCAGGGTTATGGGTGAAACTTGAAAGTTTGTACATGACCAAATCGCTGGTAAATCGACTCTACCTGAAGCAGGCTTTGTATTCATTCAAGATGAGTGAAGACAAAGTGATGGCTGAGCAGTTGGATATGTTCAACAAGCTGATTCTTGATCTTGAAAATATTGATGTGAAGATCGATGATGAAGATCAAGCGCTGTTGCTGTTGTGCGCTTTGCCCAGAACACATGCTCACTTCAAAGAAACTCTCTTGTATGGAAGGGAATCTCTGACCTTTGAAGAAGTTCAATCAGCCTTGTATTCGAAGGACTTGAACGAACGAAAGGAGCATAAACCTTCGACGGTTGGTGAAGGTTTGGCCGTCAAGGGAAAATTCTTGCGAAAGGATGGTAAGTTCGACAAGAAGAAAGGTAAAAGTCAGCAGAAGTCTTACAGTGGCGAGGCATCTGGTATTCGATGCTATCATTGTAAGAAGGAGGGTCACACAAGAAAGGTGTGCCCTGAACGCCTGAAGGATCATGGAGGTAAGGATAATGGCAACGTAGCCATTGCACAAGATGATTTCGACTCATCTGATGTTCTTATGGTTTCAAGCAGCGACTCAACGAAGGAGTGGATTATGGATTCAGGTTGCACTTGGCACATGACTCCAAACAAAGACGTGTTCGAGGAACTATGTGAGCAAGATGGTGGATCTGTATTGCTGGGAAACAACAAAGCTTGCAAGATTGCTGGTATTGGATCTGTGAGATTCAAGCTCCATGATGAGTCAATAAGGTTATTGACTGAAGTTAGGTATGTACCTGATTTGAAGAGGAATTTGATTTCTCTTGGTGAATTCGACAAGAAAGGATATGTTTTTCAAGGAGAGAAAAGTATCCTTAAAGTCATGAAGGGGTCGAAGGAAGTCTTGAGAGGCGTGAAGAAACAAGGCTTGTATACCCTTGAGGCTGAAATTGTAAGTGGTTCGACAAATGTTGCATCCACGAAACCTTTGTCGAAGACAGAAATTTGGCACATGAGATTGGGCCATGTCAGTGAAAGGGGTCTGGTCGAACTAGGGAAACAAAATCTACTTGGTGGAGACAAAGTCGAAAAGCTGAAGTTTTGTGAACCCTGTGTACTTGGAAAATCTTGTAGAGTGAAGTTCAACAAAGGTAAACAAAGAACACATGGATCCCTTGATTACATCCATGCTGATCTTTGGGGGCCTGCAAGGTGTCCATCACATTCAGGAGCGAGGTACTTTCTATCCATAGTTGATGATTATTCCAGAAAGTTATGGGTATTCATCCAGAAGACTAAGGATGAAACTTTTGAGAATTTCAAAAGTTGGAAGACTCTGGTCGAAAATCAAACTGGCAGGAAGGTTAAGAGGTTGAGAACCGACAATGGCCTTGAATTTTGCAATGAGGCGTTCGACAGTTTTTGTGCTGCCTCTGGTATTGCAAGGCACAGAACTACTGCAGGTACTCCACAACAAAACGGTTTGGCTGAAAGGTTTAATCGAACTATTTTGGAAAGAGTTAGATGCATGTTGACTAGTGCTGGGTTAAAGAAGGTGTTTTGGGCTGAGGCTGTTTCGACAGCAGCATATCTGATAAATAGATGTCCGTCGACTGCGTTAGATATGAAGACACCTGAAGAAGTCTGGTCGGGACATCCACCAGATCTCGACAAACTGAGAGTATTTGGCTGCGTAGCCTATGCTCACATTAGGCAAGACAAGGTCGAACCTAGAGCTCTAAAATGCATGTTCATGGGATACCCTGAAGGAGTCAAAGCTTATAGGCTATGGTGCCTAGAGCCAGGTCACCAGAGGTGTATCACCAGTCGAGATGTAGTTTTCAATGAAGCTGAAATGGCTTTCAAGAAAACTGATGATGTTGATCGAAGTGCAGAAATTTCTGACGAAGAGCTGGAACAGGGAGAGATTCCTGTTGAGGTGGAGCATGTTGATGCTGAATTGCGTATCCCAGATGAAGTCGAAGAAGAAGTAGATACTGAGGAAGTTGAGGAAACTGTCGATGACTACTTGTTGGCAAGAGATAGGCAGAGAAGAGTCATCAAGCCACCTCAGAGACTTGGATATGCAGATCTTATAGCTTATGCCTTAATCTCTGCAAGTGAGGTTCTAGATGAAGAACCTAGAGACTATAAGGAAGTTCTGAGGAGTCGAAATAAGACTGAATGGCTAAAGGCCATGGATGATGAGATGAAATCTCTTCATGATAATAACACTTGGGAACTGATCGAGAAACCTGTTGGAGCAAGGTTAGTCAGCTGTAAATGGATTTTCAAAGTTAAGGAAGGAATTGAAGGAGTGGCGTCGAAAAGATACAAGGCAAGGTTGGTCGCTAGGGGTTTCACTCAGAAAGAAGGTGTCGATTTCAATGATGTGTTTTCTCCTGTTGTGAAGCACAGATCCATTCGAATGTTGCTTGCCATGGTGGCACAGTTCGACCTTGAACTGGAACAAATGGATGTAAAGACTGCGTTCTTGTATGGTGATCTAGATGAAACAATCCTGATGAGGCAACCTGAAGGGTATGTCGAAAAGGGGAAGGAAGATTATGTGTGCAAACTGAAGAGATCTTTATATGGACTGAAACAATCTCCTCGACAGTGGAATAGGAGGTTCGACAAGTTCATGGCACGGATAAGTTTCATTAGAAGTCAGTTCGACCACTGTGTTTACTTCAGATTTCGACCTGGTAATTCATTTGTTATTTTGTTGCTTTATGTGGATGATATTCTCATAGCAAGCAACAATGTCGAAGATGCAATGAGGGTGAAGGCTGAACTCAATAAGGAATTCGACATGAAGGATCTGGGAGCTGCATCCAGGATTCTTGGGATTGACATCCGAAGAGATAGAAAGCAGTCGAAATTATGCTTATCTCAAGAGGCATACCTACGGAAGATTCTCTACAAGTTTGGTATGTCGAATTCAAAGCCTGTTGTGACTCCGACAAACCCTCAATTCAAGCTGAGTATAGATCAGTGTCCCAGTACTGATGACGAAAGAGCTTATATGAATAGCATTCCATATGCTAACATAGTAGGTTCTTTGATGTATGCTATGGTTTGTACTAGACCTGACATAGCATATGCAGTAAGTCTTGTAAGCAGGTACATGTCGAATCCTGGAAAGGCTCACTGGCAAGCATTGAAGTGGATTCTAAGGTACATAAATGGGTCTCTGAACAGAGTCCTGATTTATGGTGGAGCCTTGGGTGAAGATAGTAAAGCAGTAATCGAAGGATATGTCGACTCTGATTATGCAGGTTGTATGGATTCCAGAAAATCTATTTCTGGATATGTTTTCACTATGTTTGGCACGGCAATTAGTTGGAAAGCAACACTTCAGAAGGTTGTAGCATTGTCAACTACTGAAGCAGAGTATATTGCCCTCACTGAAGCTGTGAAAGAAGCATTGTGGCTTGAAGGTTTTGCTAAGGAGCTGAAACTTCAAGGTCGAACTATCACTGTTAAATGTGATAGTCAAAGTGCAATACATCTGTCGAAGAATTCAGCCTATCATGAGCGAACGAAGCACATTGATGTGAGGCTGCATTTCGTCAGAGGAGTAATCGAGCGTGGAGAAGTCCAAGTGCTGAAGGTTTCGACAGATCACAATGCTGCTGATATGATCACCAAGACATTGCCAAGTTGCAAGTTTTTCCATTGTATGCAGTTGGTAAAGCTGCAAGAAGAAAGCTAGCTGGTTCATTGATTTTTAGAGTTTGTTCCAAGGTGGAGATTTGTGAGATATTGGAACGAACTCTAGGGTAGCTTCTGGTTCGACAGGGAATAAGCATGAGGTCGAAGATTGTTCGCATGCTGCTGTCAAAGTAGTGCGTGTTGTAGTCGAAGTTGTTCTAACATGCATTAGTCGATATTGCTAGGTTTGTTAGCATATCGAATTGGGCCTGTTTGTTATGTCCAATTGTTTAAGTTAGCTTGTACCCTAAGTTAGCTTGTAATGGGTAATTGTGAAAAAGCCCATTAGTTAGTATGTTAGGTTTATTATAAATAGCATACTAGTCTCTCATCATGGAATACGGCAAATCCTAATTTAGGGTGAGAGGGTTATTTGTTATTCTTGTAACACTTGTAATCTTGTTTCAAAGAGAAAGTAAAGAATAGCAGTTATAACCAATCCTTGTTGTTCTTCTTGTTTTTTTCATTCTTTTCCCTTACCCTTGTGTTTCTTAATCACCGGAGAAACAGTTTATACTTTGTTCTTGACATCGTTTTTCACATCATGTTCCAATAGTTCATCAAGTTTATATCAAACCTCTCAGAGATTGGACCAACATCTCTTGACTTCAACATGATATTTTCGTATTTGGCTATCTGTGTAACAAAATTATACTACATATGCCTTTATGGGTACACATTACATCACTTAATATAAATTTATTATTTTGATAAAAAAAAGTAAACTTATTTATAGTTAATATTATATTAATCATTAAGTGGTACCAAATTAATTATAGATAGTCAAAATTTCTTCAAAAAAAAAAGTGTGGCGGCACAAGCAGTAAGGCGAGGATGAATTCTCTCAATTAAAATTCTTTCAAGTTTTTTCGATTATCACATCTTGATCATAAGAGAGAAAGGGAGAGTTAAAATTATAAACAAAAATATGAGATTGAGTTTTTGGTTAAGATAACAATTGAGAAAAATTGAGAGAAATGGCCATTTCAAAATAAGTATTAATAAGATTTTGGTTTAAATACATTTATGATTGGACTGTAGATCTTATCATTTAGGCCTTTAGGCCCCACGAACAAGGGCTTGTACCTTTAGAATCAGGCTGGGCGCTCTCCAGAAGGGTACAAGGCCCACCTGACAGTCACATGATTTTGGGCCCCCAAAATCATGGCTGGATAGGCCCATATCGGGACTATAAATAGAACCTTGGGATCAATCCAAAGGGGAACCCTAGTTTTTCTGAGAACAGTGGCGCTAGAAGGAGGGGGACCTCCGACCTTATCTTGTCGCATATTTCCGACCAGCAAATGCGACCAGATAACCAGACGAGTCAGCAACGAAGGAAGAGGAAGGAACAGTAAGCAACAAGATCTCATCGACCTTGGGTCTCCCGCGAACAAATTCCATTTCTCGTCACTCCAAACACAACAAACACCGTAGAAGATGGAATCGCCACCCAAAATCCAACACCTAACCGAATCAGTCGTCAACCGAATCGCCGCCGGCGAAGTAATCCAACGTCCAGTCTCCGCCGTAAAAGAATTCATCGAAAACAACCTCGACGCCGCATCAACTTCCATAAACCTCACAATCAAAGACGGCGGTCTGAAACTGATTCAAGTCTCCGACGATGGTCACGGTATTCGATGCGAAGATCTTCCGATTTTGTGTAAACGGCATACGACTTCGAAGTTGTCCGCGTTTGAGGATTTGCAGAGGATTACGTCTATGAGGTTTATCTTCAGGGTGATTGAATGTTCTGTTTAACTCAATAACTCAATGATGTAGCTTTGATAAATTGGTTCATACGTGACATTGTGAAAACCGATTACTTTTCTTTCCACGTGTTGAGAGAAGGTTCACTGTGATTTTGCTAGATAAGCTTAATGCAGAAATCACTTCAATCTCATTATCTAGAAATTTTCAAATCATGTTTACTAGTGATATTTATCTCTCATGCTGTACTATGTCTTTGTAAATTGCTTTGATAGTGTGCAGAACGATTGACAACACTAATGGAGTAATTATTTGGAAGAGCTTCTAGAAATGTTGTGATGCAGGAGCTCACTGCAACTCATAATGATATTAAGATAATTTCAATTTATTTTGCTTCAAGTTGTTGTTGTTGAAACATCTCTATCCAATTAATTGTAGTATAATGAAATGTAATCAAGTAATTATTAGAAATATTCATACTGATCGTAAGAAAATGTGTATATATTATTCAAATGTTGTCAGATGATTTATCTTAAATTTTGCATGTTGGTTAATTAATTCTTATATCTTCCAAATGACTCGAAGCTGTAGAAAGCTTCTTCTTTCAGCCAATATACCACTGATATAGCAGTTAAAATAGTCCAATTCATGCTTCCAGAATCTTTTATATTATTTATCATATGATTTTTAGCTTGTATTGCATACCCCAGGTTACTTGGTGATCCATAAAGGCAGTTTCTTAATATTCATTCACAAGTAACAAAGAAAAAGAAGCTATCATTGGTTCACTGATTCACATATCATATATGGAAACATACATACCAAAAGATCAAAAGGTCTTCTGTCTTGTGCTTTGGTCTCCTCTTCTGTGTTGACTTATTATGAAAATCATGTCTGCGGTTCCGAAGCTAGAATAGCACTAGTGTGATAGTGTTAATTAACATCTGACAAGACACTTACTGCCTAAATTCCTACAGTTTGTGTCCTGGAATTATATATACATGTGCTCTGCTTTGCTTTGACTCTAATATATGGTGGTGTTGCGTTTGTTTTGGAAGAAGGGTACAATCTTATAATTGCTGCAACTGGTATACAAAGTCTAAACTGTGTTTATTACTTTATTTCCAATTATTTCGAACTATTTGGTGGTAAAAATGAGCTGGTGAAGCTCAACATAACAGGCACATTTAAGTTTTAGCTCACATTTCATTGTGCTAACACCAAAATCCGTGAAAAATGTTGTTTGTCAACATGGCGTAAGTACTTGTTGGTTGTTATTGTACTCACATGATTAATTAATAGCACTACTATTCTCTACATGCTTTCACTGGGATAGTTTGAATTCTTGCATAGGTGAGATACGAAGTGTCGCACTTTAAAGATTTGAAGTAAAAGATGGCGACACAATCCGGCAATATCCGGAGACAAAATGAAGCTTGCACTCGCCAAACCCCAGTGAGGGTTGCACACCTAATTCCTTAACCCTAAAAGACAGGGCTCTAAGACGTCGTGTGCTTAAAAAGAAATCGCCGCCTAATTCCTTAACCCCAAAGGGGCTCTAAGACGTCGCGAGCCGAAAAATGAGATCGCCGCCTAATTCCTTAACCCCAAAAGGGCTCTAAGACGTCGCGAGCCGAAAAATGAGATCGCCGCCTAATTCCTTAACCCCAAAGGGGCTCTAAGACGTCGCGAGCCGAAAAATGAGATCGCCGCCTAATTCCTTAACCCCAAAGGGGCTCTAAGACGTCGCGAGCCGAAAAATGAGATCGCCGCCTAATTCCTTAACCCCAAAGGGGCTCTAAGACGTCGCGAGCAGAAAATAAAATCGCCACCTAATTCCTTAACCCTAAAAAAGGGCTCTAAGACGTCGTGTGCTAAAAACTCTTGTTGGGCTAGCACCCGTGCTGGGCTAGCACCCATGTTGGGCTAGCACCCGTTCTGGGCGAGCACCCATGTTGGGCTAGCACCCGTTCTGGGCGAGCACCCATGTTGGGCTAGCACCCATGTTGGGCTATCACTCGTGCTGGGCTAGCACCCATGTTGGGCTAGCACCCGTGTTGGGCTAGCACCTATGCTGGGCTAGCACCTATTCTGGGCGAGCATCCATGTTGGGGCTAGCACCCGTGCTGGGCTAGCACCTGTGTTGGGGCGAGCACCCATGTTGGGGCTAGCACCCGTGCTGGGCTAGCACCTATGTTGGGCTATCACCCGTTCTGGGCGAGCACCCATGTTGGGCTAGCACCCGTTCTGGGCTATCACTCGTGCTGGGCTAGCACCCATGTTGGGCTAGCACCCGTGCTGGGCTAGCACCCATGTTGGGCTAGCACCCGTGTTGGGCTAGCACCTATGCTGGGCTAGCACCTGTGTTGGGCTAGCACCTATGCTGGGCGAGCATCCATGTTGGGGCTAGCACCTATGCTGGGCGAGCACCCATGTTGGGGCTAGCACCCGTGCTGGGCTAGCACCTGTGTTGGGGCTAGCACCCGTGCTGGGCTAGCACCCATGTTGGGCTAGCACCCATGTTAGGCTAGCAGTTTAATCACTTCGCCTTGTCCCAAAGCTCGTGCTTGTTGGGCTGTGGACTGTAGATCTTATCATTTAGGCCTTTAGGCCCCACGAACAAGGGCTTGTACCTTTAGAATCAGGCTGGGCGCTCTCCAGAAGGGTACAAGGCCCACCTGACAGTCACATGATTTTGGGCCCCCAAAATCATGGCTGGATAGGCCCATATCGGGACTATAAATATAACCTTGGGATCAATCCAAAGGGGAACCCTAGTTTTTCTGAGAACAACGATCCCCTTGTTTTGAATGAAACATAATTTTAGAGCATCTCCCATGACAAATTTATAAGAAACTCAAAGTTGGTTTCATAACCCTAGTAAGTGGCTGCCATATCACAATTATGAAACTCTAAAATAATTTGCTCTAATGATAGAAAAATTAAACAACTTTTACGAAACTCACACTTTTATTAATGACTTTTTTGTTTACAACTCTTAATTTGAAAAAAATAAACCAAATTTTAAGGTTCCTCCAATATGGAGACAATATGGAGCAAATAAAAAAGAAACAATTCATCATTCTATAAAACTCACTTAGATACCATCAATTGAGATGCTTAGTCTTGAAGTTTTACAATTTCAAGATTTTTTGCTTCACAAAATACATTTTAGAGTTTTTGACGTGTCAGTTTTACTAATGATGTGACATTGCTTATTTAGATCAAAATTTTATTAGATCATTTGTTTGCATATTCATTTTTTTGAACAAGCTGGAAGAAAAGGAAAAAAAGACGATCACAAACTCCACACAACTAAACAAATGTAAAATGTTCTTCTAAAATCAAATATTATTTCCAATCCAAATCAACAATGTTACATTAACATACGTAAAAAAAAGGACCAAATTGATATGTGGAAAAAAAATCACGGAGTATGTGAAATAAGAGGATTAAAATCTTGAATTTCAAAATGAGGAGACTAAGATCAAGCATAGATGGACCAAAAATGCATTTTTGTATAAATTGATTTTATAATTGTAAATTGAGTCGGTCGAAAACCAATCCAAACAAAACCGCTTTTAACTGGATCTAATATTAGATTAGGTTTTGAAAATGAGTAAAAAAAATCATATCGAATGCATGTAATATTAATCTTTGAATCGAATGACTAATTTTTATCTTAAATTTTGTTGGATCATGAGAGAAGTCTGTGGATCATCCACATTATGAGATAAACACCATATTTTTATCCAAAATTTGAAGACATTAGATTTATGAGTCCTCACTTATATATTGTTTAACCTCACATTTTTAAACAAATATGGAATTTCAAACTCACCTCACATTTGTCGCAACAACTTTGATCCAAACTACATCGCAAATCCTCGACCTTAAACCAAACCACATATGTTAATTTGGAACAAAGTGAGTATTAGTTAAAAAGGTTTAATGTCAAATTAATGAGAAATCAAAAAAATTACCCGGTCCTTTAATAGCGACTGGTTGTACCACTCTAAGTAGCAGTGTTTAATGTAATCTAATCTGTCCTATTCGTTACAATAGATTCTCATTGCATTTTCCAAAGAGTTGCTGAGTTAAAATAATCTTTATATGATGTGTTTGATGGAATCGATTATCTATTTTATGATGTGAGAGAGGCACGTCAAGAACTGTCAAGTGTACTTGAAAGTTACATTTTTAAGAAATTTCAAAATTAGATGCCCTATAATTCTTAGATCAACTAGCTAGAGTGGTCCACCCACTTATTAAAGCTTTGTTGAGGTGCTTATTTACTTGCTCAAGTCTTCGAAAATATCCATACAGTTTTTAAATAATGTATATTTGTTTCCAATTTTATGGGTGTATATTTTCAATTTGAAGGATGAGAATATGTCTTATTAAATAATCTGGTTACTGTTAGGGAAGAGTGACTAGATTGGAAGAGTTATCGTGGCTAGCTTCTTTAAAAAATGGTATAAGGCAATGACATATATATATATATATATATATATATATATATATATATATATATATATATATATATATAGCCAAGCAGGACTTAGAAAATATTAAGGACAAACATCCCTCTCAAAGAATCAAATTATTTACTTGCCTTGCCCCACTTGAACGTATGTAACTACGTATAGACGTATGGAATCGTAAATAAAATCGCTTGGTTTCTTTGTTATTTGAGTAAATTATTCATCTTTTGAGTAAATTTTGATAAAACAAAAATCACTTGAGTAAATTAATTTTGCGAGTGTTTTATATTGTGTAGCGATATAAAATCTTATATAAGATAAGATGCACATGGATATGGAGTACACTCATATATTATAACTTATTAATTAGTAGATAATTTGATGTAATTGTCTTTTTTTTTCTTTTCTTTTTGAGATGTGATGCAATTGTCATCATATCTAATACTTCCCCGTCCCATTTTAATTGTCTTTTTATCATTTTTTCTATGTCTCAAAATAATTGTTACTTTAAAATATTAATGCAGCATTTTTCTCCCATTAATATACACTTATTTACTGAATTTCACTCCACTTAACTACTTCACTAACTACAATTAATAAGGTTGTTTTAGTAAATCATACCAATTTTACCATTGAAATCAACTCAATTAATCATTTTTTTAAGAACCACGCACAACTCTAAACGACTATTAAAATGAGACGAAGCGATTAGAAATCAAACTTGATTTCCATCCGTTTTAATGTGGACGTTTTTTTTATATATAAGAAAAATTGTTTATTAAAGCGAGTACATGGGCTACTCGGAACTTACTACTATTATTATAGAAATAACTCTTATTTGTGGCCAAATTTAAATAAATTTGTGGCCGGCAAAAAGCCCTCGCGAATGTTAAACTTCAACTCACTTGTTATAAGTGGCCAAAAAAACCCTCACAAATAGCAAATAAATCTTGTGACAAAATTTTTGTTTTTTTAGGACCAAATTAGCCACATTATGAGGGCTAAATCCACAACAAAATTTGTGGTATTTTTTAGGACTAAATACGTCACAATCACATACACACAGTTCAATTTTATGTTTACGATGGATTAGGCCGTCACAAACCTTAATTGATTGTTTTTATTCAGATTGTAAGGGATCAGGCCGTCACAAATTTTAAATGTTTTATCTAGTTAAGCATTTGATTTTTCAAATGTTTTAGGACATTTTGAATGATTAAGCATTTGAGAGGCAACAAAGAACATCTAGGGAGGCCATAAAGAAAATATACTATGGGGAATCCGTTCTAATGGAAGAACACTTTATCTTTGATTTTTCCTTCAAACTTCTTCAACATGAGTTCACTTTGAAACTGTGGGACACCATTAGAATTGTTGTGCCTTTCTGATTCATATACAACATCTTGGTGTGAAGAACTATGATAGACAAAGGGAGCATCACACTTACTAACACTTTTCTTAATCACCATTTTAGACAAAGGATTAAGATACAGTAAGGTTTATTGGTGAGGAAGTTATGTGGACAATGAAGGTTGAGAAAAGATGGTTGAAGTGCATAGAAATTTTAATTAAGTTAAAAATGAAAATTTTGAAATTATGGAAGTTAGGTTAAACATGCACTTTAATTTTTTTAATGGAGCCTTCACTATCTAATAATACATACAAATATATGATAAATAAATATATTTTATATATACATTAGAAGTGTTAATTTAGTGGTATGGGTTTCACATTGTAATTTTAAGGTGCTGAGTTTGAATCCCCTCGGGAACATTTTTTGGTGTGTTACCCCTTTGGATCCTAGGGAAAAGGGCCCCTAGTAATTTAGAGTTCAGTCGGGAGGTAAATAAAGTCTGATCAATAATTGCTTCATCAAAGAATCAAATTCGGGGTTCTCACAAACGATTCATCATTTTGTGAAGATCATTAACCACCTGAACCCAATCGTTGGTTCCTCGGGAACAACTTTAAATGGTCATTAGTTTCATTATAATATTTATGTATGATTTATATTTAAAAAGTGTACATTATATACTTAATATATATTTACATACAACATAATTTTTTTAGCGATAATAATGTTATTTACTAAATAAAGCTCTTTCTTTACTTCCACTTTCTATCCACTTACACGGTTGCCAAACAACCAATAAATAATCTCATTTTCTATTCACTTTCTTCTTACTTTCTTTTTAGGCCAAATACCTCTAGAGATCCTTTAAGTTTAACGTTTTTATCGGATTAGTCCTTTAAGTTTTTAAAGTTTTAAATTGGTCCTTTAAGTCACATAACTTTTGCAACGTTACCCTTTTCCATCCAACCATATTAAATGAGGCTTATGTGTCTGTCAAACGCTGATGTGGCAATGCCAAATCATTAAAAAAAAGAAAATTCTGGTTTTTCTATGATCTTCATCTTCTTCCTCTTAATATACATGAACATTCATAATTTTCTCCCCCTTTTGAAACTCAAACCCAGAAGAAAAAAAATAAAGTTGTGTGTCTCCTCAACAACATTATAAACAAAACGTCTCCTTTCAGCATAAACAAAACCACGCCTATTTCTTCCTAAAGATGTGTATTTTCGGATCTGAGAAGAAAAAAAATGGGTTAGGTTTTTGGAAATTCAAATTTCACCTTGCTTCTTCTTCTTCTTCGGTTTCACCATAAACATCATCTTCAAATATCTTCATCTTCTCAAAGTATTGAGAAGAACTTTGATAAAGTTGTTGTTGGTGGAAAGATCACGTTTCTAAGATGCTTTGATATTATTAAGGTTCAAGTTGGAAAAAAGTTTAATTATGAGCAAGTTTTAATTGCTTTGAATTGAAAATGTTTGATATATTTTTTCTTTGAGGATGTTTGGATGCCAGTTGTGAAATCAATTCTGGGTCTTAAAATTGATTCTAGGTGAAGCGATTTTCTCTAGCTTCTACCTTTGTTCCAAATCGATTCTCTTACATGCAGCCATCAATTAGATTTACTGGGTTTGTTTGAAAAGGGGGAGAAAATGACTAATGTTGATATATATGAAGAGGAAGAAGATGAAGATCATAGAAAACCCAGTTTTTTTTATTGATTTAGCCTTGCCACATCAACATTTGACAGCCACATAAGCCTCATTTATCAGAGTTGGACGGAAAAGGGTAACATTGCAAGCTTTGTGTGAGTTAAAGGACCAATTTGAAACTTTAAAAATTTAAAGGACTAATCCGGTAAAAACGTTAAACGTAAAGGACCCCTCATGTATTTGGCTTTCTATTTATTAGCAACCTTTCTTTTCACTTTCTTTCTCAATCCAAACAAAGTTAAGGGATATGGTTTAAAATGATTACATTGATCACGTGGATGACAAAGATCTTTTTCATATATATAAAGAAACTTGACGTTGAGCAAAATAAGTCGTTCAAACTACACTTCGAATCAAGGTATTTCCTTATGAATGCTATCACCAAAAAGGAATATGAAATTGTGACAAGAGTGGCACAAAATGGAGTTCTTTGATTCGTTATGCTTAAACTATGGACCTGGCCCAAAGGTGGATCTTAGTATTTTAGTAACTTTTAATAAAATATTATATATGTCCTCCATTTTGAATTATTATAAAATTTATTTTATAATAAAAATAGTAAAGGTCTGGCCCTTTGACAAGGTTCATATTAGACATACGCACATATAATTATTTAATTTTTTAGGTCAATCTAATATGGACCTTTACAAAATTGTCTAAATATGAACCTTAACATTTTTCGTAAAAACATAATTTAAAAATAATAAAAGGGAAATAAACACAATATTTTACTAACATATTTCGAAAAAACCAGTTTATAAAAGAAAATCTAATAACAAGTCCACCTTTGAACCATATTCATATTAGACACTTCATATCTTTTTTACCAAATTAAAATATGTTTTATATATATAATTGATAAATTTCTTTAAAAAATAAATGGATTCATTTCATTGACAAAAGAAAATAGCCTTTAGACTTTTTTATATAAAAAAAATGGATGAATTACTAACCATTCTAATTGTTAAATGGTTGGATTTGATTTAATTCATTAACAATTTATTATATGGTAGATGGATTAGACAAATGGTAGATAATTTGATGCAATTGTCTTTTTTTTCTTTTCTTTGAGATGTGATGCAATTGTCATTGTCATATCTAATATGTAGAAGAAATACGTATGAATTTAATTTTGACAAAAAATACACATGAATTTGAATGCTTTCCTATTTAAGATCATATTGAAATTATTTTTTTTATTTTTGTCGTATGCATAAGAGTAACTGAAGAAATTTTATTATTCCGTAAAATATGATTAATTCATTATTCATCGATGCATTTGGAAAGAATGTCCAGTGGTCACCCTTTTAATTATTATATTTCACCTTTTACGAAATGTAGTCAAAATTGTGCACATAATTAAGTGTAACCCGACCATCATTCAAGGAAGAATTTTGTATGTCTAATCTTTAAACCAAAATGTCTGTCATATCATGGTAATTTCATTTCCACTATTTTTCTCTCTAGGGAAGGGAAATAAAATGGTAAAAAGAAAGGGGGAAATTAATAGAGGAATACCAGTCAATGAGAAAGGAACTGTGATTCAAAGTTTCAACCTATAGTGAAGAAAACAGAATCATGTTCTTTACCCCAATTTTTACCTTTCATACTTTTTCCTGTCGCCATCTCAAACTACTGTACATCCCTTGTTTTTCTATTTTCATAAAAAGCCCTAGCAAGTAGCAACAGCATCCATTTCTCTGTCTATTCACCAACACAATAAAGGAATATTAATATTGCCATTAATATAAGTGATGAAAGTCTGAGTTTGCACCACCCTTTTAAGGCAAAAAATAAATAAAAGTTAAATCCTAAAAAAACCACATAATTCAAAAGAAAAATGATATCATCTGAATAACTTTCTCTCTTATACTTGTATTTTGTTTTTATTCTCTCTTCCTTTTTCTCTATTGTTTTTGACCAATAAAATGAGAGAAAAATAATGTCGTCTCAAAAGTTGTTACCAAATAGTTATACAAATATCATTATTCAAAATCCCTTTTCTTTTTCCGCATCTCTTTTTTCTCTTTAATTCAATCTAATTAATAGTTGATTTCCACGTATATCAAGTTTTTTCCTGTGTTTTTTTCTTCGTGATTTCATGGTTTGAGTGCGGCGTTGTGTTGTTAGTCGTCTTGTGCAACATTGATTGATTTTGCGTCTTGTTGCGGTGTTCGTTTGCTTCCTATTGAAAGATCGGCTTGAATAAATTACAGATTCAATCAATGATTTAGACTTCAACGTTGTAGATTTGGAAGCATGAATATTTCGGTGACTGAGGTTTTATCATATTATTTCTAGCTATTTTGTTGTTGTATGATATTAACTTGAGTGTTGTGAGTTTGTTCGTAGATTCATCTTTTATATTTTTAACAATGGTGAACATGTTCTTGTATCTGATGTACTTTGTCGGATTGAATGAATGAATATCATTTTCTTTTTGTAAAAAAATGTACTATTTAGTTTTTTAATTATTTTTTTCTTTCTCTCTCTCTCTCTCATCAAATCACATCAATAATTATAAATGATATATTTTTATATGATGTTGAAAATGATTGTCAATTTTTAGTTGTTCAAATAACATCGCTATTCTTCTCGTATTGCTCAACAAATCCGACTCACTTGTAGATTGAATTTCCTGCATTCACACATTCAAGAAATTAATGACCGTTCAATCAAAATCAAACACCTAAGCTCCAAAACTCAATATTTTGAATTTCAAAATTACAATATGTATTTTCAGATCAATTGATATTGATTGGATGATCGTCAATGTCTCGAATGCAAAATTCTCAATCACCTTGATATAGGGAATCTAATTTCATTGCTCAACTAAAAAATACAAGAGTAATACTCCTTAAATAAAACTTGGTAAAATTATCTTTCGACCCACTTATTCTCACAAAATACAAGAGTAATAATATTTATACAACTATAACAAGTAAGACACAATGTAAGTATTAGAAATATCACATAATAGTTGTACAATTGTCATTTCTCCAACAACAAATAGTGAAGAGAAAAAGTGGAAAAGTTCAGTCACCCTTCCCATCAATCTAATCAGATATCCTCAATTAACATAAAAAATCTTCTTGCTTCACCACTTGAAGAGGTCCATACCATATACCATCTATCTCTTCAATTTCTCTCTCTACACAAAAAAACAAACAAGTCTGTAATATCAATCAACAAAATCAGAGTTTGTTTCCTTTTCATTTTCTTTCAAGGTAGTTTTTTTTTTTCTAAAAATGAAAAGACATTAAAAAATATTATTATTATTTTGTTCTCAAAGAACAACATCTACTGTTTCCCAAATTATTAGTACATCAAACTTTCATATTCTCAGTTATAAATTATAATCTCCATCCTATATTCTCACTCCCTCACTCACTCTGGTCACTGTCTTTAAGAACCCTAGAACAATTTTTTTTTCTCTTTTCAAAACAACACTGGATCTGAAAATTAAGCTAAAAAAAGGATTCAATCCATGGATTCAATTCAAGATTTTATGGACTCATGTAACTCTGACAACAGTTGCAGCCTCACCAACAGCACCATCACTACCAACAGCAGCAACAACACCATCAGCAACGCCATAGTTGGTAGCTCTTCACCTTCTGGTTCTACCACCACAAGCAGCCGCTATGAAAACCAGAAACGCCGTGACTGGAACACTTTTGGCCAGTACCTCAAGAATCACCGTCCTCCTCTCTCCCTCTCCAGATGTAGCGGTGCTCATGTTCTTGAATTTCTCCGGTACATACCAACAAAAAAAATATGAAATGAGTCTCTAATTCAGTCATTTTTTTTTTATAGACAAGTTTTGGTGAATAAATATTTTGGTGGAAGAGAAATTGTTCGAAGTAGAGATTGAATCCTGAAACCTGGAACATCTCTTGTTCTTTGATAAGGAAATAAGTGTAGAATTTCCTTTTTTTTTCCTAACTAATTATTAGGGTATGACTATGAGATCAGCTTTCTTTATTTGTAATTCTTCTACATGCTAATTTCTTTAATAATTTTTTTTATAAAAAACTTATCCTCTAAGTTCTAACGAGTACATATTTATGCAACCTGGACTCAAAGGATTAGCCCAATAGAATGAAATGGGACATACAAAAGATCGATCTAGGGTTCAATTTTTGCTAGTAAAGTTTCTCCTTCTACTAACAAACTAACATTTGCATATTCAAGAGAAAAAATTATTTATGAAACCTAAGCTTATTTCATTTTTTGTTTGAATTGTTAATATTGTGATGTAGGTACTTGGACCAATTTGGCAAGACAAAAGTGCACACACCGATTTGTCCATTCTATGGACACCCAAACCCTCCAGCACCATGTCCATGTCCATTAAGACAAGCTTGGGGTAGTCTTGATGCACTGATAGGTCGTTTAAGGGCAGCTTTTGAGGAAAATGGAGGGAAGCCAGAAACAAATCCATTTGGTGCTAGAGCTGTTAGACTTTACCTTCGTGAGGTTCGTGATCTTCAATCCAAAGCAAGAGGTATTAGTTATGAGAAGAAGAAAAGGAAGCGTCCACCACAACAACCACAACAGCTTCAGCAGCAACAACAGCAACCAATGCAATTACAATTGCCTCTTCATCTTCATCATCACCATCAACATCAGCTTCCACCTCCAGGTGCAACTCAATAAAATGGCTATTCTCATATTCCATGGAAAAAAAAAATCAATCTATATTTATTTATCTCAAGTCATGAATATTAATTGTCTAATTAATTTTAAGTACTAGTAGTAGCTAGTAGGTTTAGGTTTATTTATTTGTCAGTTAAATTTTGTGAAAGATTTCTGGTTGTCATTAATTTGTTGTATTGTATGTATGTATTCTGCTTGGTGTAGCAGAAATTAAAGATAAGATTATGAATCATGTTTTATAATGACAACAGTTAATTAATGGTACTTGTAGTAATCTGTTAGTTAAAGAAGCAGAAAAGTGGTGGTGGTATGAGAGTTAACTAATTGATGTACATGGAGGTGGACGTGATATCCCAGTGATGAAACAAAAGCTACTCATAATTATATATTCATGATTCTATGTTTTTTTTTGTGATTTATTCATAATTCCATGTATGTATGTTCTTGGTCTTTTTTTTTTCAAGTAATTTAATGGTTAAAAATTATATTTTTAAGAAAAATAAGTAACGTGTTTGGGGTTTGAACTCCAACTCTTAAATATATTATGGAATATATACTTTTTGGTGGGTGAAAACTTGTAATATTAATGTTCGTAATAATTCTCATTGTTGGTGGTCGAGCCCCTTTGTTTGTATGGGCATTGGTTAACCGACTCTTGGATGTTTTGGTGAACTGTGTATTTGATTTTTGGTGGAGCTCTGGGTTGGCACACCTTGTGCTAATTTAGTGGCTCTTCTTATAGTTATATATATCCCATTTTTGCTTGTTCAAAAAAAAGACTATGTTTTTCGTCTTCTATCATATGTTTTTCTGGTCCAATATGATTTTTTATTTATTTATAGGTAAATATTTATAGGAAATCTGACCAACAGCTTAAAACTCCTTCAATATCTCATCTTCTTTTTTTGAAAGAACTCCTTCAATATCTCTTATTAGCTAACCAACTGAATTATCTAAATTTATTGATTATTGTCGGGTGCATCTATGTGGATTTTTAAAAATACTTTAAATGGACTCTTATAATTTTTAATAAATTTTAATCAAATATGGAGTTATCTAATATGAACCAAGTCAAACAATGAATCTTTGTATTTTTTGTAAGTTTTAATAAAATATTTTTTTCTTCATTTTTTAGTATTATAAAATTCATTTTTTTTACCAAAAAGAGTAGAAGTCCGCTATTTAATTATTTTGTAGAGATTCATATCAGACATAGCCATAAAATATTAACCTTTTCACTTTCTTTTACCAATATAAATTTTATTATTTTACTAAAAATGCTAATTGTTCATCTTTAAACATTTTGAATGAGGTCCATATTAGACAAATATCCATTTTTATCTTCATTTTCGTTTCCATCTTTATTTCCTTCACTTGAATTCCTCAATTTTACTAGCAAATTCATTGACCTCTCTTGAGTACTTGTTTGAACTTATAATTTGAAGGTATAGCTAGGTAGCCAATTCCGTACAACTTCATGTCAATCATATGAATGGGTGCATCTTTTATATACTATGCTATTTTCTCTCTTCATTTTTTTTCCTTGTAAGTTGCTAATTTTATCTAGTACTTTACTCTTGTTAAAAAAAAAAAAAACTATAGTACTTTACATATTGTCTCCTTCAAATGTGATAGGGCCCTTTTTTATTAAAGAATGATAGGGCCCTTTAAGCTTAATCAGAAGACATGAGACGAGTTTCTTTTGGTTTCTTTCTCCCATCAATTGAAGAGTTACTGCTGACCGTTTACCTTTGGTCAATTTGATTGATGATATGATACTATACTGCTTCATATGTTTTGCAGTAGTGCTGTCACTTCACTTGAAGAGAAATGACGAAATAGGAAAAACTAATGGCAGACAATGTAATTAATAATTCCTGTCACTAAAGTTTCATTTTATTTACTTACACATTTATATTAGCTATATACATACTCCTATACTTGTTAATATATATACATATATACATATACACCGATCTGAGGTAATTCATCTCCTTTGGTTTACCAAGACTTTCAAGTAATAGTTATAACATTAATTATTGTTTTCAATTCAGTTAGGTTATGCCATCCATATTAGAGACATTTCAAATCTTACTCCACCTACTAGTGAATGTCCATTGAATGAATGGTATACTAACTCCGTCTCTACATATACATAAAATTCATTTGACTAAATTAGTTGAATAAAGAAAGTTGATTTTCCATTAAAAAAAAGAAATTTGATTTGTCCTCTCTACAAAAAAGTTGATTTGTGGTATTATAAGTTTGTTAACAATTGATATTTATTTAAATTTAGATTTAGGCTTTACAATTTTGATCACCATGTTTTCACTCATTCACGAAATTGGTCTCCATTTCTGTACTTAAAAACGATGATTTAACACATTTTAAATAATGGTGATTTAACACATTTCAAATGACGGGACATACAACTTAATGATGTAGAATGATCTATATTCATGAAATTAAGAAAAAAAACTCATTAAAAACTTCCATTTTAACTTCAGTTTCATCTTTTTTTAGATACATAAATCTGATGGAGGGAACAAAAATTGGTGATTTTATATTGGGTGACCAATTTTGTGAATGATTGAAAATAAAAGGACAATAAAAAAATAAAAAAATTCTAATAGAATAGTAAATTGATTAGTTGAATACCAAGCCTTAAATTTACTATTCTATTAGAATTTTGTTTTGTGTACTTTAGTAATCCGTAAAATTGATAAAGAGGTGAGAAAATAAAGATAGAGTTTTTTTTTTTTGACAAAATAAAGATAGAGTTATAGGATGTCATTTAATTAATTTTATTGTCTTCGTTTAATTGTCTAACAAAAATTGTATACTTAAAAGAGTTTTTCTAACCTATGCAATGTTGAACATGTTAAGGTGGAATTAATACACCATTTTCTTTCACATAATAAACTGCCCAATTATTATTTAAAAAAAAAAACTACCCAATTACTGTATTAATTACTTTTTTTCTTGAAAAATGATTTTTGTTTTCTTGGGTTATACTAACAAGTATCCTATTAATCATTCTTTTATTTTTTTTTTTAAAACTTCATAAAACAATTAAGATTACGTACTAGCTAGTAATGTCATTCCAGCTATCACAAGGGAGGCAATGAAAAATTATCCATTGATCAGTATCTGGGATCTATATCACTCATTTAGTTGGCCACGAAAAGAAAAAGATAGAAATTATAAATATTGTCAAGAGGCCACGAAAAAAAATACACGGGAGAATTTAGATAAAATGGAATGAAAATCTACCAAACCTTTAATCTCACGGTCCAAAACTAGCACTATAAAAATGTCACAGATCTTAACTATTGTATGAAGTTTAAAAAAGAAATAGAATGATTAATAGTATAAATGTCAATGGGTACCCTTTAGACATGGTACTATTGTCAATCTTCATACTTACGGTCATAAAAAATTCTTGTACCCGAGTCCATACCCTTGTGGGCATCAAGGTTGATGCCCGTCCCCGTACCCTATGAACATCTAAGCGTCTGTACTCGCGTTCATTACCCACACTTTAACAACAAAAAGACAATAAATAACAAAAAATATCACAACTTAATTAAAATATGATCTAAAATCTCTTAAATCAACTTATAAAATATTGCACATCGTAGTATTTAGCTAAATAAAAATGATGTAAAATATAAAAAAACAAGTGTATATTACAATAAATATCAAATACTAAGGATTAATTAACTAATTTTAGTATTACATAAAATTTTAATGATAGTATATATAATGTGTCCGTACCCGTTCAAATTTGCGGGTAATTACCTAAACTCAGACCCAACATTGATGGTATTTATCCATCCATCGTGAGTGCTTTTTGCGAGTACCAACTGAGTTTGGGTCCAATTGTCATCCCCATTTATTAGGATAAAGAAAAAAAAATATTTTTCAAGAAATGAGTAATTAATAGGATAGTTTATGTTCAAGAAAGTGATGTATTAATTACACCTTAACATGTGCAACATTGCATAGGTTAGAAAAATCCTACTTAAAATTCTCTCATGATTTGTTCACTTAAAAACCTAATAAAGAATGTCAGTAACACTCACTTTTTAACACTCTTTCAAGCACTCACTCATTTATATTAGATGAAATCAATGTATATCCCACCATTTTGTGGGAGTTCAATTTTCAAAATGTAGACCAACAATGATTTAAACCAATAAAAAAGTAAGTATTAGAGAGAGTGTTCAAAAGAGAGTGTTGCTAGCATTACTCAAAACCTAAGTAATACTTACCTTTAGGCCCCGTATTTTCTTGGGGTAATCCTACCTATTTAACATTGAATACAGAAAGATCATACTCCCTCCGTCCCTTTTTATATGAGTAGTTTACAAAAATCACGTGTATTAAGAAAAGTTGTTGGAGTAATAAAGTTGTCTCAAATGTGTGTGACTATTACTAGATTACTCTTGATTAAATATACATTTAATGTTAACTTTTCATATACCAAGACAAATTGATAGTATTAATAAGGGGTATATTTGGAAAAAGAGTAATCAATGCATCTAAAAATTTGTATATGATCTTATATTTAGGAACAAAACTTTTTTGTAAACTACTCTTATAAAAAGGGACGGAGGGACATTGAAAATAGAAGAAAAAGTTAGAGGTAGAGATATATTTAAAGTACATAAGAGATCCTGGTGTATATAAAAAATGAGTTAAGATCCTCTCCATTTACTAAAAATAAATGGATATTGCCATTTGGTGAGAGATATATACAAAAAAGTATGTAGTGAGTCCTACCATTAAGTGAGTTCCACTACTATTAATTATTTTTAAACTTCTTTGTGTTTTTATCTCTCCAAATAAAAGAAATAGAGAGACTAATAAATGGAGATGATTTTGACTCATAAAAAATGGTCTTAAACAATTCATCGAGCGGACAAACCTGTCTAAAAAAATATATATAATTTTGGTCATCGATCTCCCCTTCCCTAGTTTTGGGTTTTGTGATTAATTTAGGTTCAGAATGAAGAATTTTAATTTCAGCAATCCCTAAGTTTAATGAAGAGACGCCTATTGTACCTCTATTTGACCAACTAGAAAGAAATGCACAATAGGGCACACGATAGATGCTAGCTGGGGATTAGCGAACCTTCTTTATTTTCCTTTTGAGTGATTCTAGTGGGGTATGTATGTGACCACTTTGAGACATAGAGAATCTTTTCCTTCCTCTAATCATTTAGGTATATTAATTAATTACTTATTTGCTAAGTTTATAGTATACCTTTTTTCTAACCAATGTTCACTAGAAGGATCACTTTAAATACAAAGCACTATTGCTTTGTGTTGGTAATTAAGGATGCTGGGAAGATAGTTTGGAGTAATTTTAAAAGACAATATCAATAAGTGATTTGATTGAATGCATGTTATAAAAATTTACATCGTCGATGTATGTCAGTTAAATTCATAAATCACTATGATATAATAATTGAAATTAATTTATATGAAATCCCAATGTAATTTTTTTTAGAAATGAATCCAATTAAAATTTTTTTTGACATCAAACAAATAATAAATAATTTTATTAAAACGGGGAGTTGGATATAAGTACAAGGATACTAAATCCCCCAATGAGATAAAATACAAGTCGTAGTAATACCAAAAGGCAAAAGAACCCAAAAAACTACGGTAATTCGATTTGTTTAAACAAGGGATTGAATTTGGGTCTCCATTGATTATCTATCTTAGATTCTAACTTTTTAATGACTTCCCACGTTGAAAGTATTTGTTTCATAATTTCCTCGTAATTGAGATTATTTGTTTAAACAAGGAATTTTTCCAACAAATCTTTCACATTAGAAAAATGTGGAAAGTCCGAGACATGTTGCCTTTATGAGTTTTCCAAATTGTTCAATTGTGAAGGAAAGATTTTTTTTTTTTTTGGATTAAAATGTATATTTCCTCTAATTGGACATTCAATAGTAACATGCCTACTCATACCATATTTTTCATGAGGTAAAGCATTAGGATCATGCATATTTTTTTTATCCATTTCATCAAGTTTTTGAAACAAGAGATCAAAAACAGGTAAATTGCTATCATCATACATTTTTATTGATGAATATGCATCCATTTGCCTTCAAAATGATTCTTTAACACTTCTTTTAGATTCTTCAAATTCTCCTTCAAAATGAACCATATCCACTCTTTCATATCTAATTTCAACCATTCCCCTTCCACCACCTTCAAAAGTTCTTTGTTAGCTATCCAAAATTATTAAAGCAGAACATATTAGAGCCAAAATCAAACTCAAGATAAGGATTAGCGGGTAATGACCCAAGACGTCTCTAGGAAGAGACCATGATTTGATACCACCCCATTCCACCTTCAAAGGATGAGATGCAAAACACACGATCCAACCAACTAATGCAACTCTCATTCTATTGGACCCAATTGAATTTCTGACCGAAAAGCAGAAGACAACTAAACCATGCATTTGAATAAAAAGGTTAAAGAGTCACATATCTTCTCTTTCCACCCCTCTTACACTACTCATAACCCCACCATTCCTCCATGTACTTGTAGAGAGTACAATCTAGAAAACCAGGGTTTAGTCTGTTTTAGTGATGCCTTGAGAATGCCTCTCAAGTGGGTATTTATAGCCCTGCATGGGCTTGGTTTCCCGTGGCTTTGGCCCCAAGTAGATTGGGCCCAAAGCCAGGCTTAGAGCGATTTGGAGCGTTCTAGAGGCTTCTAGAAGCTCTCTGAGGCAGCGCCCCTTGCGGGCTCGCCTAAGGCCTAGTTGGCCCTTATGGAGGGCGCTGAGCCCTTGCGCGAGGGCGCCAAGCCCTTCTGGAGGGCTTTGTGCCCTAAATGATAAGATTGATAGTCCACAGCCCAACAAGCACGAGCTTTGGGACAATGCGAAGTGTTTAACTGTTCCTCCAAGTTCAGTTGTTGTCACCCAGCCGTCGCTGGGCTTCGGTGGACGGGGTGTTTGTCCTAGGTCTGTGAGAGGTGTCAGCCCAACATGTTTGCGGGTACTAGCCCAACTTGTTCGTGGGTGCTAGCCCAACATTTTGATGAAAAAATGGCGACTATGTCCCGTGTACCATTCCAGATGGCCTATAGCCCAACAAGCACAAGTCGTCGGGATGAGGCGAAGTGTTTTGATAGTGAGGCGTCGTAGCCCAACGTGCGCCACACTAGATTGAGGGTGGTGTGGATTTAGGCGGGATGAGGCGAAGGGCGCGACCTTTGATGGTTTTCGCAGATTCGATTTGGACGGATGAGATTCAACGACTGTTTACTTGTCGTGACGTGTCATAATCTGGTCGCCCTCTGAAGTTGTGTCCCAATCAGTGCTGGCTTTGCGGTTTTCGAGGTTCCATTTACTCCATAACCTGTTGTATTTCCTTTACTCCATTTCTATTTTCTCTTTCCACACATTTCTGTCTTCGACTCTCTCGCGGGAACGTTGCTTTGGTGATTTTGTCAATTGTTCGATTACGTCCGGCCTTTCCTCCTTCCGTGAAGCTTTCTTCGACATGTATTTGTCTATATTCGTTTTCTGCTTTGTGCTTTCCGTTATGGTTTCGATTAGAGAGTGTGATGATACGGGGCGGGTAGTTGAGCCTGTGACTGAGGTTGAGAGGATGAGGTTATGGAGGGATAGCATTAAGCATGCCAAAAGGCCAGATGGGTCAATCGATTGGGTAGTGTTTGAGGAGGGGTATTACGGCCATTCAGTTCTGGCGCTTTTTCTAGCGATTCTGAGAGTGAGAGTGAGGACAGTATCGCATCTTCTGATTGCATTTTGCTTTATTCTTCCCCAGGGCCTTTGTGTAGAAGGGGGACTTGTTACTCTATGTCGTCCAGTGGTTCAGATGGGGAGACGTTCGCGGAGGACGTTATGGCCTCTGAGAGCTATTATACGACTGAGAAACGCGTTGCATTTTTTAGGAACAAGCTTTGCGTCTCGTCCACGGGAAATGAGGACGACGTGGCTTTGGAGCCATGTCGTCCTGGCGAGAAGGTTTGCCTTCGCCGCCCTAGAGGAGTGAGGACGAGATCTTCCACATCTATTCAGTAAGGTATCCGTTCACTCCTTTTGAAGTGGACGTATTAAGGACTCTCGACGTGGAGCCGTCTCAGTTGCAGCCCAACAGCTGGGCGTTTATCAGGGCGTTTAAAATCTTGTGTGAGGGGTTGAGTTTTCAGCCTTCCCTTGGCGTGTTCTTTACCTTTTATGGGACGAAAGGAGTGAGTAAGCTATCTTGGGTGTCTGTAAATGCGCATCCAAACAGGCGATTGTTTTTGCCGTATGCCTCTCACTATAAAAATTGGAGGGAGACTTTCCTGAGGACGAGGGGGGCTAAAGGGTGCAAGGCGGCCATCGTGAAGGTGGATGGCGAGTTTAAAGTTTCCCCTCTGTTGGACGAGTAAGCCTGTATCGCGTTGCAATTTCTTAAGGTCTGAAGGCGACCTAAAGCCCTTGAGGCCCTGGAATGTGTGGACTGTAGGCGACCTGGGGTCTTTGTAGGAGTCAAGTGTGCACGACCTAGTGCCCCTGTGGGGATAAGGTTTCAATTGTGCATGACTTAGAGCCCCTGTGGGGTTAGGATTTCAATTGTAGACGACCTAGAGCCCCTGTGGGGTTAGGATTTCAATTGTAGACGACCTAGATCCCCTATGGGGTTAGGATTTTCATTGTAGGCGACCTAGAGCCCCTGTGGGGTTATGATTTCAATTGTAGGCGACCTAGAGCCCTTGTGGGGTTAGGATTTTCGTTGTAGGCGACCTAGAGCCCCTGTGGGGTTAGGATTGAATGGCGAGCAGACATGATTTGTAAAAATCGACAAGATTTAATGAAGAGAATAGGGTGCCTCGTTAAAAACCCCTGCCCTTGCAGGGGAAAAGAGTGCCCCTATCCCTTTTATTAAAATGTAGATAAAATGTCAATGATAGTTGATGGCGGCCTTATTTGAGAGCTCGCCTGTTTTTGAGAAAAATGAAAAAACTAAAAGAAAATAATGAATATTAGTGGAAACTTCAACTGTAGTAGTGGCGCAGGTTGACCGTGTTCCAGGTTCGTGGGACTGGGTCTCCGATTAGCTCCTCGAGTTTGTATGCTCCATGGGAGAGCTTTTCCTTCACCCTGTACGGGCCTTCCCCGTTAGGTAGTAGCTTCCCAATTCTGGTGGGTGCAACGACTTGCCGGAGCACGAGGTCGCCGTTTTCCATGTCTCTTGGTATCACTTTGGAATTGTAGCGGCGGGCTGCCCTCTGCTTGGCGGCGAACTCTTGTATGTGGGTGGCCTCGCGCACTTCGTCGATCATGTCCATGGCGCAGCGTAGACCTGTCTCATTAGCTTTGACAAAGAAACCAAGTGAGTTAGGAAAATAGCAGTATTGACTCGTAGAAGAGTTGCTAAGCTTTAGGGGTTCTGCAAGCATAAAGAAGGTTAGTGGAAACAAAAAACGTAAGTACCCTCTTCAGAAAAGTTGTCTCGGCGCCAAGCTGGCGTGTCGATTTCCACTGGGAGCATGGCATCGGCACCGTAGACCATGGTGAATGGCGCCTCTTTCATCGTTGAGTGTGGCGTTGTGTGGTAGGACCAGAGAACCTGTGCTTGTGGATTTTTTTTCTTTTCATTGTGAGAAAAACGTATCATGTAGTGGTGAGTAAGTAGAAAGTTTTCAGAGTCACGTATTTCTTACCTCGTGTAGTTGCTCGGCCCAAAGGCCTTTGGCTACTTCGAGTTTTTTCTTAATTCTGTTCAGGATGACTTTGTTGGTTGCTTCGTTTGAATGCCCTGCTGGTTGCAGAAATCTACTACTCTGGCGCTGGCGAACTGTGTGCCATTGTCCGAGACGATACACTTGGGGAGTCCGAAATGGCAGATGATTTTCTTCCAATAAAAACGCTTGACTCTATCAGCTGTGATGTTGGCAACTGCTTCAGCTTCAATCCACTTGGTGAAGTAGTCCACGCCTACGATCAGAAACTTTAGTTGTCCAGGTGCCTTTGGGAAGGGCCCAACGATGTCTAGTGTCCACTTAAAGAACGACCATGGGGAGAAAACATAGGTGAGTTCGCATGCTGGGGCGTGCTTCTTATCTCAGAATCGTTGACACTTGTCGCATTTTTTCACGAAGTCGGCACAGTCTTGTAGCATAGTCGGCCAGTAGTATCCTACCCAGAGTAGTTTTGCGGTCAGGGCGCGTCCTCCAATGTGGCTTCCACATATGCCTTCATGGACTTCTAAGAGAACTAGCTTCGTTTCGTTCTCGCCGAGGCATCTGAGCATGGGTGTCGCCCTTCCCATTATGTATAGTTTCCCAGCTACCATAGTGTACTTGGCGGCTCTTTTCCTGACCTGTAGTTCTTCCGCCTCTTCCTTTGGGGTGAAGGATCATGTGAGGTATTTTACCAGGGGCGTCATCCATCCCTCGTCTGCGCCCCTGTACGGTGTTGACCTTTGTTATTTATGTGCTTGGCGCCGACAAGGTTTCCTGCATAACGGTCTTGTTATTCTCGGGTCTTTTGGTGCTGACGAGTTTGGATAGAAGGTCTGCTCTGGAATTCTGCTCTCGGGGAACGTAGATTGCTTCGAAGTATTTGAACTGGCTAGCCAGCTCTTGAACTTTTGCCAAGTATTTGGTGAGTTGTGCGTCTTTCGCTTGGTATTCTCTGGTGATTTGGCTTGTTACTAGCTGGGAGTCGCTCCTCGCCCTCAGATTCTCGGCGCCCATTTCCTGTGCTAAAGTCATCCCTGCTATAAGGGCCTCGTATTCCGCCTGGTTGTTGCTTGCCTTAAATTCGAAGCGAAGTGATTGTTCAATGAGGAGATTACCCGGTCTTTCCAATACTATACATGTGCCGCTACCTTTGAGGTTAGATGATCCATCCACGAAGAGGAGCCATACGTGAGGGACGGGGTCGCCGATGGGCGATGTGAACTCCACTAATAAGTCTGCTAGGACTTGGGATTTAATGCTGCCACGAGGGTGGAATTGGACGTCGTACTCTGATAGCTCGACGGCCCATACCACCATGCGCCCGGCGAGGTCGGGTTTCATGAGGACCTGCTTGATTGGATAGTTCGACTTGACGACAATCCCGTGCCCCTGGAAGTACGGGCGCAACTTTCGTGCCGTGGTGATGACGGCCAGAGCCAAGCGTTCGATCTTCAGATATCAAAGTTCCGTTCCTTTGAATACTTTGCTGACGAAGTACACCGGCTTTTCACCTTATTCTGAATCTTGGACTAACACTGAACTCATGGCGTTGTCAGAAATAGATAAATATAAAAAAAGAAGAATCTTTTTCTGGGCGGTGTAGCACTGGCGGGCTGGATAAGAACGCTTTGATTTTCTGGAAGGCGTCTTCGCACTCAGGTGTCCAGTGGAACTGCTCCTTATTTTTGATAGAGGCGAAGAATGAAAAGGCCTTGTCGCCTGCACAAGAAAGAAAACGTGACAATGCCGCCATACGTCCTGTCAGCTGTTGAACTTCCTTGATACTGGATGGGCTCTGCATGTCTATGATGGCCTGGCACTTGTCTGGGTTGGCCTCTATGCTGCGCCTTGTAAGCATGAATCCAAGAAACTTCCTGGTGTGGACTCCAAATGAGCACTTGGTAGGATTTAGGCGCATGTTGTATTGTCGTACCTGTTGGAGGATTTCCCTCAAATCTTCTGCGTGGCTCGTATCTTGCTTAGTCTTGACGATGAGATCATCGATGTAAACTTCCAGATTCCTTTCAATCTGGGCGGCGAAGACAGTGTCCATGAGGCGCTGAAAGGTGGCGCCAGCATTTTTTTGTCCGAAAGGCATGACCTCGTAGTGGTAATTCTGGTTATTCGTCATGAATGTCGTTTTGGGGGCGTCCAGGGGATCCATCTTGATTTGGTTGTAGCCGGAATACGCGTCCATGAAGCTCAGTGTTTTGTAACCAGAGGCGTTGTCTATCAGGTGGTCGATATTAGGAAGAGAGTATGAATCTTTTGGGCAAGCGGTGTTGAGGTCTGTGTAATCTACGCACATTCTCCATTTTCCTGAAGATTTCTTGACTAAGACAACGTTAGCCAGCCACGTGGGATATTTGATCTCGCTGATAAAATGGGCGTCTTTGAGCTTCTTGACTTCTTCATCGACGACCTTTCTTCTTTCCTCGCCCAACTTTCGCTTTCTCTGGATGACAGGCTTAACCCCCGGGTTTACGGCGAGGTGATGGCGCACGATACTTGGGTCGATGTCCGACATGTCAGATGGTTGCTAGGCGAAGAGCTGTAAGTTTTCTTTCAGTAGGGAGATGATGGCGAGCTCTTCCTCTGGGTCTAAGGAAGCGCCGATCTTGGTTGTCTGGTGGGGTTGTGGTCCTATCTGAACTTCCTTCAGGTCCTCCGTGTGTTCGAGGCATTCTTGCTGATATTCTTCGCGCGGGTGTAGGTCGATCATGTTGACGAGGTGGGGTTTATCAGTCACGCTCTTCTCTTGTCTTTCTGCAGCCTCAAGCTGTTATGGTAGCATTCTTGGGCGACCCTTTGGTCTCCGCGGATCGTACCTATGTGGCCGCTATCTAGGGGGGGTACTTCATGACCAAGAATTTTGTTGAAAGGAAGGCTCCCAAAAGGTTGAAGGTGGGGATACCAATGATGATATTATACGAGCATGGGGCGTTGACTACCAGATATCTGACCTTGATGGCCTTCACGTTTCTTCCTATGCCGAAGGTGGTCTTCAGAGAGATGTAGCCTCGAATGTGTACTTGTTCTCTTGTGAAGCATGCTAGAGTCCCCTTAAAGGGTTGTAGCTGTTCGGGGTCCAAACCCATTTTTTCGATGGCGGTGTAGTAAAGTATGTCTGTCGAGCTTCCCGGGTCAATGAGGACCCGCTTGATGTCCCAGTTGAATATCTGGGCGGTGATAACCATGGGGACGTCGTCGTGGGGAATGACGCCTTCGTAGTCTTTGGAGGTGAAGGAGACATCTGGTTCTTTTATGTCGGACCTGCTCGTGACGTCGTCAAGAAGAAGAACTTGTCTGACATATTTCTTTCTTGAGTTGCTGGACTCACCCCCACCGGCGAATCCTCCAGAGATCGTGTTGAGAGTGTGCCTGTCTTCGCCTTTGTTGCTCTCCTTGCTTTTGCGAGGCTCTTCTGAGCGTCTACGCTCTTCATCGTGCCCGTTTTTCACATATCCTCTTAGTCTACCGTTCTGAATCAGTTTTTCAATTTCATGTTTCAAGTGTATGCAGTTGTCTGTTTCGTGACCCCTAATTTTGTGATATTTGCACCAGGCGCTCTTGTTCGGTCCCATTCGGTTGCTGGTAGGCTTTAGGGGGTCTGGGAACAACCTCGAGTGATAAACATATTTCCAAATTTTCTCTCGGCGGGCGTTGAGTGGTGTGAATACATCAAATGGTCGTTCGTGGCGATGCCTGTCCATGCCATGGCGTTTGAAAGTTCCCTTCTCCCTGGAAGCTGACAGGTAGTAGTTGCGGCGGGAGTCAGAATTTGCCACGCCACGCTCCTTCATGTCGCACGCCTTTTTCTCTGCATTGCTTTCTTCTCCCTTGATGTAGCATTCGGCTCGGGACTTGATTTCCTCCATGGAGTCTGCTGGCTTCTGTGCGAGGGATTCGTTGAACTGTCCGGCCCGCAGACCATTTTGGAAGGCTTCGACGAACAGCTCCTGGTTAGGGTTGATGACTTTGATGGTGGCGTCGTTGTAGCGGGCGAGGTATTCTCTGAGCGATTCGTTTGGACCCTGTCAGACGTTGAACAAACTGGTGGAGGAGACCTTCCGATGGCGACTGGTGGAGAATTGGTGGATGAGCTTTCTTGTCATGTCTTGATACCCGACGATCGAGAAACGTGAGAGATTCATGTACCACCGGAGGGCGGCATCTTTGAGGGTACCCACCAGTAGCTTGCACTTCAAGGAATCGGCGGCGCCAATCACGGCCATCTGGGTGTTGAAAGCAGTGATATGCTCTACAGGGTCGATCTTCATCGAAGGAAGCGAGCGAGGGTGGTTTGAAGTTTTTTGGAACGAGGGCGTTCCAAATTTTGGCTGAGAGGGGATGCGGGTCTGGATCGTCTAAATCGCCATGTTGCGACTCATCGCGATCGTTTTGCTGCTGCTGAATGGTCTCCATTGAAGCCTGAAGGGCCTCGTTACGATCGATGAGCTGCGGAATCTGGTTTTGCATGGCTTCCATGATGTCGTGGTCCGTCATCGTAGGGATGACAAGGGGTGGCGACTTCAAATATGAAGTAGGGTTGAGAGAGGGTGGTGAGGCTTCCGAGTCGTAGCAGAGGCTATTGACTTAGAAGAAAGCTCAAAACCGTCGTGTGCGTAAACGATTCAGAGGTGCGGCTAGGTTAGTTTTACCGTAGCCCCACGGTGGGCGCCAACTGTACTTGCAGAGAGTACAATCTATAAAACTAGGGTTTAGTCTGTTTTTGTGATGCCTTGAGAATGCCTCTCAAGTGGGTATTTATAGCCCTGCGTGAGCTTGGTTTCCCGTGGCTTTGGCCCCAAGTAGCTTGGGCTCAAAGCCACGCTTAGAGCGATCTGGAGCGTTCTAGAGACTTCTAGAAGCTCTCGGAGGCAGCGCCCCTTGCGGGCTCGCCTAAGGCCTAGCTGGCCCTTATGGAGGGCGCAGAGCCCTTGCGCGAGGGCGCCAAGCCCTTATGGAGGGCTTTGTGCCCTAAATGATAAGATTGATAGTCCATTTCCCTCTTTCACTAAACAAATTGAAATCCCTAAGACAACACTACATATCTACCAACAACCCCCTTTTGCCACCAAAATATCCACCCACATCCTTTTCTTTTCTGTTAAATCATTAGGGGTATGCAAATTGAGAAGGACATACCTTTTATTTGTTGTCCCGACTCTAGGAAAACCTCTAGATAACCAATACCATGAAAATGTTACACCAAAATGCCCTCTTTTCACTATCCCTCGCCATTAAAATTACACCACTCCTCTCACTTGACGAGGTGAAAACCCATCAAACCCACCCAATTTTTACAAACACGATTCTCATATGAATCGTTTTGGATGGGGTCTTGGCCTTCCTCATAGACACATGATCATGACATCTCCTTCATTTTCTCCTCATCCCTTTTCTCACCTTTTGATAACGTGCTCCCGTGACCGTTCTGGCAAAATGGTTGCACTTCAAGGCAGCCACCACATGTTGATTAGGATTGATTTTTATCTTCACACGCCCTGAATTCTTAATACAATTAAAGATATTTCCATTTCCTTCTTCTACTTGCGTGAGACTAACTTTCTTGAAATTTTTTGCTTCATTGACAACTTTCAATAAGGCCACTTCATTATCAGAAAACCTTCTAACCCTCTCATTTTCATATTGTATCGAAAGAGAAAAATACCCAAAAAAAAGTCCAGTTTGGATATTCACATTGTATATGTTGAGACCGTAATATTTTGAACTTATTGGTACCATTGCGTTCGATAATGTTGTGTATTTTAAATTTGATGATATTAATGAATTAAGATGATGATACTTGTTTGGTTATGTTTGAAAGCAAAAATTATTATTGCGCCTTATCGTTGAAATAAAAATAAAAAACTGATTATAGTCATCATAAAATACAAAAAGCTCATTTTAGTCCCTCGCAAAATAAGAAAAAGTCATGATAGTCCCTCCAAATTGGATAAGCGCAAAACATAAGGTTTTCATAATTTTTAGAGAAAAAAATATCAATAAATTATGTCATTTTGATCTCTAAATTAGAGGAAGAAGATGCAATTTTATTATTTATGATTTTTTTTTTAAAAAAATAGGGAACTTTAATTTATGACGTTTTGGGACAAAATGGGTTGAAACAAAAAAAAATGTTGAAACAAAATGGGTTTTGGAACAATGCCTCCGAAGTTTTGATGATAACAAAGTATTGAAAAACAATTGGATATACTAATATGTGGTCAAGTGTGCAGGATTGCAAATTAAAATTTACTTAGTTCTGAACATATATGAGAGCATCTGAAACATAAGTGAAGCTAAAGAATTTGTAGATGAAGAAAGTTCAACCATAAGTCAACACTTTGATCAGAAGTGGAAATGCACCCATAGGCTCACCCATAGGCTACTGAAGGTTAATTTCCCTCTCCCTCTCTTTTCTCTTTCTAATTCCAATTGCTATAATTGACTGTGCAAAGTTAAAAAAAGGAAATTAAAATTTGTTTATCTTAGTTCCTCACTGGCATGTATAACCAGTGTTGTGTAGTCTTGCACCTAAGTTAGAGACTTAGAGGAGAGACACTTACACTAGTGGTGGTGTTGGAAAGTACTTGGTCAAAAATATTCAAAGGCTGTGTTTGGTAAGGACGAAAAGTTAGCTTATAGCTTATTGAATTAGCTTATAAGCTTGTTGGATCAAAACATGACGTGTTTGGTAACAAGCTTTTCTCGTGAGCTTATAGCTTCTTATATTTTCTTCCAATTTTAACCTTATTATTTTAATTTTACTATTTTTTAATAAAAAAAACTACCCATATTCATACGTAACTACCCACTTTTTATATATTTTTTTTAAAAAAAAATACCCACTTCTTATATATTGGTGTAACCAACTCGTGACTATCCATATGTATCACTCAAGTTGTAGTTCTTTTTATATTTATTTTGTTCACTTTTTTTTACGTTGCTCTTATTTCATATAATATAATATATAATTTTAAATAAAATATACAGTAAATATTGAAGTTATTTTAGTTAAATAAATATTTTTTAATTGAATTCATAAAACACATTCATCATTTTGGAGATGAAAGTAATTTGAAATAAATTTAAATATTTTAAAAAAACAAATAAGTAAAAAATAATTATGTATATAATTTATGAAAAATATATTAAACAAACATGTCCTTTTATGTCATTTTATATTTATTAGCTATTTCAACAGCTAATTTTACCAAACACATTATTTTTAATAAGCGAGTTTTTCAGCTATCAGCTATCAGTCATCAGCTATCAACTAGCTTTTCAGCCATCAGCTAGCTTATCAGCTATCAGCTAGCTTATAGCTTATTTTTACCAAACTGAGCCAAAATCTATTCAAACGCACTCACACATTTGAGAAAAGTTAAGAGAGAAAAAAAAAATAAAATGATCTTTGTTTTTAAAGTGATGATAAGTGCCCTAAGAACACTCCTTAAGAACTTTAAACAGTAAGTTTTTATAGAAACTTGTCAATTTAATACATCTGAAATTAGAATATTAATTTTTTCAATAAATAGTATCTTAATTAAGTATTTTAAAGAGTGTCTTTAGGACACTCGTTAGCCAAACCTTAAAAGATTAGAGTAATATTTTGGGTGTATGCCACTATGCCTAAATTGTATGTTTAAGTCATGTTTGTCATCATGCAAGATTTCTTGAGTGGTGTTAGTGTACTATACTACGAGGGAACAGATCGGGCAATTGAAGCCAAAAGAATCAGTAAAGCTGCACAAAATTTACCTTCCCCATAACTGCTTGATTTAAGCCTAGTGACTGCAATTTCTGATTAATTAATAGAAGAAGAAATAGGTTTCTCCAATCCAAGAGACTAGCCACTACACACTGTTCTCTCTGACTACTCAATTTCCACGTTATCAACAGTAGCAATATTTTGCTGATCTAATTGCAGAAATCACCACACAATTATTGTACTGCAGAATTCAACTCTTTATTATCTCTGAACTCAAGAAAGAAACCCCGTTCCAATAACCTAACCTAACAAGAGGTGAACACTCTACTCTGTACTCCTTAGACAAATGCATGTTAGTTTGTGTTTACAGTTGCTTAATGTTTGGTTATCCAATGGCAAAAATTTATTTTAAATGAATTGACTTCGTAAAATTAGTAATCTAATGTAAATTAATCCTCTCCTTAAAAAAATATAAATTAATTCTGTTTGAGTTGGATATCAAGTTTTAAAGAAAATTTGAATTAAACTAATTCTCTTTGAGCCGACCACCCAAGCTGATAAAGAAGGTTTTAGGCATAAAAAAAATTGTTTCACCATATATGTACTTAGGCCTGTTTTTTGTTTACTAAGGACAATAATTAACTTGAACAAACCATCATTTTGATCTTTAAAAAGTGTAATTCGTTGTCATATTGATCCCTGAATGTATCGAACTTGCAAACATATCTACAAATATATTTTTACTAGGCTTTTTGGTATTTGAATTTGTTCTTACATAACCAATTTAATTCTCGAATGTGTTTTTTATTGATCAATTTAGTCCATAAAATTACTAAAAAAAAAGGCACTAGGATGTGTTTATCCATAAGTAAAATGTCTCACGAGTTGACAAAGATAAATCAATTAACATAAATAATTATAATATTTTACATCTCAAAAAGCAAGAAAGGTAAAATAGGAAGAAAATATATTACAATTAAATATTATTATCATCAGTTAAAAAGGCAAATATGTTTTTTGTTCGATCCCTCTTTTTAGAGTTTGTTACACACATCAATAAGTGTTGAGTAAGGTTTGTATTTTTGTAAAAATGAGTTGAACAATATATTTAAAGTTGCAAATCAATTATATTGTAAAAACTTTGAACTCTAACTTTAAATTAAAATGAATTCTAGACGTAAAATCAATTACACTCAAGATCACTCAAATATATTAAAATAAATACTAGCCATCCAAAATTTTCTCAACCAAATGTGAAAACAAAGATAAAGCAAGTGCCAAACAATTAAAATGCTTTATTGCATATTTCTCCTCTTTTCTTTTTTCTTTTTTATATATATGTCAACAAGAAATGTGAACATAAACTAAGAGTGCATAATATATCTCAATGGTGTTGGTATAGTTAACTTATTTCCACCATTCATGGAAAAGGATTTCCCTGATAAATTCATATCCTTATCCTTATTTGGTATATGTTACTTGAGGGCACAGACAAACAAAAAAGGTTAATATAATATGTGTATGTCTTTTCATATCTGAATGTGATCTCAATCACAACCAGTTGTCTAGTATTATTTATAAGTATATAGTTTAAAGCGTTCTCCAAAACCCTACCCCATAAGGAAATCCGTACAGACATAGGTAACTATTTTTGTTCCCTTACCCAAGACTTCCATTTCTTATTTTTTTCGATAAAAATTGTTTTGTTCTATTTATTTGTCATTTGCATAATTATTACATAACTACACAGCATTTATTTACATTTACATTTGGTACAAATATATATTAGCTATTCAATTTCTTAACTTATTGGATGGGATATGATTTACATGATCCACCAATTATATAGCAACTTGAACTTAGATTTTATTCACTGGCATACAACGGTGATATATTTATTTACCTCACGGCCGTTCCTACGTAATTGGAGGCTCGGCTCTCATGTAAAAAATAGGCCCTTAATAAAATAAAATATAATTTTTCTTAAAAGAGCAATTATCGATTTAAATTGAATATAAGATCCGTAAAGATAAAAAAAATCATTATTGTAACTAACACAGAAAAAATCAATATTCTAATCATTAATATAAAAATACAATTTCAAACGAATATCTTTATCAATCTTCTATGTTGTTATTTTCCTTAATTTGTACAAAGACAAAAATAAAAGGTTTATAATGTTTTTTTTAGAATAATTATAATATTTGTTCTTTCAAGTTAAAAATTATAATATTTGTTGTTAGTTCTTTACTATTTTATACGATAAGTATGGGCAAAAAATTATAAAAAGTGTTCTAACAAAAATAAGAAAAAATATATTGTGCTTTTATTTGTAAATATATAATCCAATATATTAAGGAGAATTTGGTTGAATTGGAGAGAAGATTGAGGAGTCTCAAATCCATAATAAATTATGTCCAGATTAAAAAGCTCTCTCATAGATTGTGATAAGTAATTGTGATACAAGGAGTTGACTCTCTCTAGGCAAGTCATCGTTTGTTATATCTTGATTAGATTACGAGGGAAGAATGTAGATCATCTCTTTGTACTTTAAATTGCCATATAAAAAGAATTGGACATCACATCTTAATCCAAACTTTAAGACATTTGATTATTATATTCTCTTACTTATATGATGTATAACATTCACCTTTTCAATTCAATGTGAAGCTCTTACTCCACTTAAAATACTAGCAAATGTTCATTTTAATCCTTGAGAGAAAATGTGAGACCTAATTTGATCTGTGAAAAAAATGAAAGCTGTAGTTCAACATAAATTGAAAATATCAAGATAACTTAGTCCCTACATGAATTGGTATCAGAACAATGACAATTAGGTCCCTAAGAATAGATAGTTTGGTCCCTTTTAAACATTCACTCTAATGTCTGTGGTGTCATGTAAATTTTGGTTTTAATTCCAATAAAATGTTTTTTTTTGTGTGGTTTTCGTTGCTCATAAATTTGAAATTGCTATTTTTGTTTTCTAAAATGTGCAAATTTTGATTTTGGTTCCTATAAAAAATATTCAATTTTCATCCTTCAAAATTTTGAAACTAGTTCTATTTGTACTATACACCCCCGGTCACTATTATAAGAAAAAAAATGTACTTTTTATATTCATTCAATAAATGATGTATGTGGTTTATATTATAGACCACATACATTATTTATTGAATGAATCTAAAATGTACATTTTTGCTTGTAATAGTGATCAGAGGATGTATTTTTTTTTAAGGGGTTTGGATATTTTTTGAAAGTTGAAGCGATTTATATATGTTTCTTAGCATTCATTTTGGGGCAGATAAATATAATAAATTCTAGGATTTTAAGGAAAAAATTCAAGGGATCGATATATTTACATGACACCACAGACATTAGAGTGTACATTGGAAAGGTCTTGTGAAAACTTACAGCCAGTACTTGAAATTTTCTTATTACCTGCAATTTTTTTTGTAGCAAAATGTACATAAAAAAAAGTTGCAAAAAAGCATTCGCAGGAAAATTGTAAGGAAACTTGTGAAATTCTACTAGTGAACTTTGTTAGACCTATACGCTTTTAAGAAATCAAAGACATAATTCGCTCATTTTCCCCTAAAAAAAATTCGCTCGTTTTTTTTCTCTCAAGAAAATTGGCTCATTTTATAGGAACATATATCATATTTAATCCATTAAGTTTTTTTTATGCAATTTTTTTTTGGAGAAGTTAAAATGAGATTAAATTACCAAGTAACCCAAATCCCCCAAGCACAAGGCGTGCCGGAAAGAAGGGGTTAAACAAAACAAGCAAGAGCAAAGAAGAAATGAACAAACTAAGTTATAGCACCTAAACACATAATAGGATCAAGCCACCAAAAGTGGTAATCATAAGCAAAAGTAACAAATTTCGCTTTCAACCACCAATACGTAGTAACTTGATTTTATTGAGCAATTGGATCATAGAGTGTTCCTTGTGCTTGATGATTTTTCCATTTCTTTCATCCCAGATAACCAAAACGCAAGCAAGCCATAAAAGATTCATTGTCGATCGATGATGATTTGAAGATCCTCCTAAATGTCCAAATTGAAGCAAGTGGTCGGAAATGTGGGAAGGATTGACTGTGACGTAACCTAACCAAAGACCAAATTGAACCAAAGAAGTTACAATGTAAAAACAGATGGTGAATATTCTCATTATAGCCACAACCACCCACACAAAGTTGTTGTTGATTTTGAACAAGTCCCCGCCACAATAAGTTATCTGAAGTAGGAATGCGATTCTGAAACAAACACCAAGCAAATAGATTGATTTTTAAAGGAACCGGCTTATGCCAAATGTTGTGAGATGAAACTGCTTATATAACAAATTCTGAAAGTTGTCAAAGAATGGTAAGCTGGGTTGATTGTATAACTCTGAGATGAGTGTATGCGCCATTGTCACCTGTCATTCACTCCAACCTGTATAACACAATGATATTCAACAATGCACTACACTCCCCCACCTGCTCCTCCTCCCACGCTAATAAACACCTACACCACTTCCAAGCTATGAAGCCCGGAAACGTATTACATGTGCGGGTACGATACGATACGAGTACGCAGAGACGCGAAATTTTTAAAACTCAGGATACGATACGATTAAGATACGTTAACAAAATATTTATACTAAAATTTATATGCATGTAAAATACTTGAAAAAAAATAAGCATTGATTACTCTTCAATACTATATAATCATAAAAGTCACAATTTACAAAAAATAATACACGTGATCAAAATAAAAAATATAAAGTTTTCGTATAAATCATATTATATTTTCATTCATATATTAAGATATCAACAAATGGATCAATAAAAGAACTCAAAACAAAGTTTGTCTAATGTTGATTAATTGAATCCCCCCCCCCCTCTCTCTCTCTCTCTCTCTCTCTCTCTCTCTCTCTCTCTCTCTCTCTCTCTCTCTCTCTCTCTCTCTCTCTCTCTCTCGTTACTTCCATCCACCAAAAACATAATTTTTAATTGGTTAATTAAAAAACAATTACAATGATTCATATCTTAAATTGAATCATATACATCTCCATTGAATTTTCACAACACAATCTCACTTTTTTACCCTTCATTTTTTTCCAGGATACGTCTGTGTGAAGTATCTTATAAGTATCTGTGTGTATCTGTCGAATATCTTATAAGTATCAGATAAAATATACATTTTAAATTAAAATAATTAGTTCTGATACTTTGTGGGTACATATCCACAAGTATCTGCAGAGTATCGGTATTCGATACGTATCCGATACGGGTACGTCTCCATTTTACAGTATCCGGGCTTCATAGCTTCCAAGCTTCCCCATCCTCCCCCATCCCGAAAAGGCTCATATCTAAAATTAACCCCAATTTTTTTCTCAGATAACTCAAAAAGACGTATGAATTTGTCCTTTAGATCTCCCCCTCCAACCAAGGGTCCCACCACAATAAAGTAGAGGACACATCACCTATGGAACGACCTAAATTATTCAAAAACCAATTCCCGACGCCTAAACATGTCCCTTCACAGATACTAGAAATATTTCACCACCAAATAAAACCAAACCTACCACCATCTTTGATCCTACCACCTTCCTCCCCATAACAGGCCGCAATAACTCTAAACCACAACTTTCCTCTATCCTCCCTCAACCTTTCAACACCATTTTTCAAGAAGAGCCACATTAAATTCCTTAATTCTCCTCACTTCCAAACCTCTGGACTCCTTATTCAAGCAAACAGTGACCCATTTCATCCAAGTTATTTTCCTAAAATTCTCGCTCCCCCCCCCCCAACACACAGACACACACAAAAAGCAATTAAAAATAGATTCGATAGAAGAAATGATACCCACGGGAAGCCTTGAAGAAGAAAAGAAATCTATAATTTCGCACGTGAGGAGTTATTTCTTGGTTTCGTCCAGTCATTAATAACTTAATTATTTTTAGACAGACTACATAAGGGCCAAGCGACCACCCATATATAGATTTCTGCTCTTCCAAATTGACAATTTAGCCTTAATAAGGTCAACCAAAGGATACCAAAAATTTAATTTGTGAGAATCACCGCCAATTAGTAACCCCAAATAAGAGAAGGGTAAAGTTCTTGTTTTGCAATTCAACACTGCTGAAGCCTCAGCCAACCAAGAAGCAGAGACATTGACTCCCACTAATCGTTTCTTTTGGAAATAACTTTAAGACCAGAAATCACCTCAAAAAGTATAAGAACTGCCTTGAGGGACCTAATATTTGCCCAACTTTTATCACCTATCAACAAAGTGTTGGAACATGTGTGGAAATTGAGTTAAAAGACTAAACACAAATTCTCACGTTGGGTAGAACTAATGTTGTGTGAATTGAAAAAAGTGGAAGTCCCACATCGGATGGAACACACACATTAGTAGTGTTTAAATAATGGAGGTGTACCTTTAAGAGGGGATACATACTTATGTGAATGAAGTAAGCACTGGAGCAAAAAAAATATTGATATATATTTTATTATTTTGGAAATGTTAAATTAAGTAATTAATTTAATTATTATTGGAAAGTGTTTTTTTAGTCCCCAAGTTTTGCTAAAATATTTTGGAACACAATATGAAATATTTTGGTGCACAATATGAAATATTTTGGTATGCAATCTAATATATTTTGGTACGTGATCTGAAATATATTTTTGTACTCAATATAATATATTTTGGCACTCAATTGAGATATTTTTGTACTAAATCTAATATGTGAATTACTTAATCCCAAAGAAATGTATTACTTGTTCCCAAAGTTTCTCAGTTATTAGTTGTGAATTTTCTCTATTAATAGAGAACTCACATAGTGCATTTCATACATCAAAGAGTTCTATTGAGTTGTCGAGAACTCTTTCTCTCTTCACCCTCCAACTTGTGTTAACGAGCTATTCTTCTCCTCATATCCTCTTTCTGTCCCTTCGGATTTGAGAGTGTTCTTAAGACCATAGTCGCTTTAGGTAAAAAGTCCCTTCGAAATTAAGAATGGTCTTAAGAGCATAGTCCCTTCGATAATTTATGTCCCTTTGAATAAATAATACTTTTAAGATCATAGTCCTTTTTTCGGAAAATAATAATAATGTCCTATCAGAATAAGAATGATGTTAAAAGTGTATATATATATATATATATATATATATATATATATATATATATGTTCTTTTGATAATTTTCTACTATTGAAGAAATAAAAAATCAGAATGGTGTTAAAACCATATTTGAGTGGTCTCAGCACCATAATAGAGTGGTCACAATACCATATGAGAGTGGTTTCAGTATTAAACGAGTGGTCTTAGTACCATATTGGAGGTATAATTCTCGAACGGCTTTCTACAGTGTCGTAGTTAACCGCACAATTGTAGCTTGACTTGTTTTATCCTAGAGGCGGCGTGGTTGATATTCTGTCTTGCACAATTTTGGGCAGTGCCACGAAACGTCTTAAAGATAGCGACCTTGTAACACCCATAATAAGATTGCCTAGGATCTTATACGAGTATTAAAATTTCGTATTGGATACATTAATTTACAATATAAAAGTTCATATAATTATTACAACACACTGTAATATTACATCCAAAGTTAATACAATTCTCTTGTTATATGTACATCAAACATAACCATATAATACATCCAAACTATAAACAGATAACAACAGCACGATCAGTCCGTAGCCTTCTCCTTACCCTTGTTGCGTGCTGATTGCGATCCTGCCTGTGAACCTGCACCAGAAGGGATGGGATGAGACATAATGTCTCAGTGAGCTCTACCCAACCTACTGTTTGGCAACCACAGGGAACCTAGGGTCGCCATGCCTACCTTGGCAATTTAGGGGAATTCTATAATCGCCAAGTCTTTAACCTGCCTATAACTTTAACTTTGACTTGCCTGTAACTATAAACTTCCTGTGACTATAACTATAACTATGAATCATAAAACAAATAAAGTGTTTTATGTTAGCTGTTAGCGTTGAACAAACAATTAATCTGAGTTCATTTTACGGAGGGCACCCCGGGTGGAGCAACCCCGAGATACGTCTCCCTATGAACCGGTGAAACTCCTATCATATCAGGCTATCACCGGACTCCCTATGAAATTGCATGTGGATAACCCTCTCGGAGAAATCCCATCCGGCGTATCCCGGAGTCTGCTGAACATGCCTATGACTTTGAGTTATTATTATTCTTTGACTTTGAGAAATAAGTGTATATATAAATATACATATCTATTACTTTGATCACATAAACAATTCCTATAATTCTTAGCCTATGACATATGGCATTTGGCTTATCGTTCTCATAAGCCTACTATAACTGTTAAACCATTCCTATTACCATGTACCCTAAAGTGGATAAACTATGAACTTGTTCTCATCCTATAACTCTTGTTTCCCTATCAAGGAAAATAGGCACATCGGTGTTATATGCCACTATAAGAAGAGTATCTATTCAATAAACCTTAAACCCGACATTTCCAAGCTTAACACAATCCTTGTTCCCATACTTTTATAAACTTTGGGAAGCATTTAGAATGAGTTAAAATGGTGGCTAATGTTTCCAAGATATATATATAAAGTCAGTTGCCAAAAAACCATGCCCGCGCGCACCAAGACCCCCAGAACAGCCCAAATGAGTGTGAAATTCTGGCTTGGTCGCTACAAGCGCAGATCCGTCGCTACAAGCGCGGATAGACAGAACCTGGTCGCTACAAGCGCCCAGTTGGTCGCTACAAGCGCAGGCTTGTCGCTACAAGCGCAGATCCGTCGCTACAAGCGCAGACAGACAGAACCTGGTCGCTACAAGCGACAGCCCGTCGCTACAGCGACCGTGACAGCACAGTTATGTGTAAAAATGTGATTTTCCACCATTTTTGCTCATTCAAGGTTACCCAAGCTTCTAAAACATGTTAAAAATGATTTTCTATCATAAAACATCAATTAAGAACACTTACAAACAAGGATTAAGTCTAGCAAGGAAATTAGGGTAAAATTTCAAACTTTCTATAACTTGTTCCTATGAATCAAAACTCATAAAACTCACACTATGAGGGTTCTAAAACCCAAGATGAGCTCACCAAAGATCTGTAGCAAGCTGGCTTAGCTTCAATCCCAAACCTCAACTTGTAAACTTTCCTTTTTCTTGGTTTTCTCTAGTTTTTCTTGCTCCAAGTTCTTACCAAGCCTTGATTGCTTGAAACCCAAGTGTTTATGGATGAATTTGATGGATTAAGGATGAAAGGAAGGGTGGGTCGAAATCTAGAGAGAAGGAGGGGAAGAAATTCTGATTTTTGAGAGAGAAAGAAATGTGATAAATGTGAGTTTTTCTCATATTTATCCATTTGAATCCCTATCCTCTTAATTACCACTTTGCCACTCCCCATCGTTTAATTTCTATAACACTGTTAGATGCCTCGCATAAGTGGGTTATTACACTCTACCCCCCTTAAAGAAATTTCGTCCTCGAAATTTAAAATTTACCCGTAAAAAGATGTGGATAACTCTCCTGCATCTCTGATTCCAATTCCCACGTAGCTTCGCCGTAGGGAGAACCTTTCCATATAACTTTAACAATTGGGATCTCTTTGTTCCTTAATGCTTTGACATCACGTTCAATAATCCGTTCTGGTTCGGGTCGAAAAGTCAAATCCGATCTCAAATCGATAGTCTCCAACTCCACTGGTTGGTGAGGATCAGGAATGAACTTCCTCAACTGTGAAACATGGAAAACATCATGTAATCCTGACATCGCCGGTGGCAGAGCCAATTGGTATGCTGCTGGTCCGACTCGTTTAAGTATTTCAAACGGCCCAATAAATCTTGGACTTAATTTCTTTGTCCTGAAAACACCTCGCAATCCCAACTTAGGAGTGACTTTCAGGAAAACATGATCTCCCACTTCGAACTCTAGAGGTCTTCGCCTCTTGTCCGCATAACTCTTCTGTCGACTCTGAGCAGTTCTGATCTTGTCCTGAATGGATTTAATCTTTAAAGTTGTCTCTTGAATGATCTCAGGTCCCAAAATACTTTTATCTCCAACCTCTGACCAACAAAGCGGTGTTCTACACCTCCTACCATACAGTGCCTCATAGGGTGCCATTCCGATGCTAGAATGGTAACTGTTATTATACGAAAACTCTATCAAAGGCAGATGATTATTCCAACTTGCTCCATCCTCTAAAATGCATGCACGTAGCATGTCCTCTAACGTCTGAATGGTTCTCTCAGATTGTCCATCCGTTTGAGGATGATGAGACGTACTCAACTTTAACCTTGTTCCCAAAGCCTTCTGAAAAGCTTTCCAAAAGTGAGAAGTAAATATAGGATCTCTATCTGACACAATGCTGGTCGGAACACCATGGAGTTTCACAATCTCCGCTATGAACAATTCTGCGTACTGAGCAGCCCTGTAAGTAGTCCTAACCGGTAAAAAGTGAGCAGACTTAGTTAACCGGTCGACAACTACCCAAATTGAATCATGACCCCGTTGAGTCCGAGGTAACCCTGTCACAAAATCCATAGAGATTTCTTCCCATTTCCACTGAGGGATCTCCAATGGTACAAGCATCCCTGCCGGCCTCTGATGTTCAATTTTCACTTGTTGACACACAATACAACGTGATACGAATTCCGCAATATCAGTCTTCATCCCTGGCCACCAATAATCTTTCTTTAAATCTTGGTACATTTTAGTGGTACCCGGATGAATACTAAAACTACTCTTGTGTGCCTCTTCTAAAATCAACCTCTTTAAACTAGCGTCATTTGGAACACAAACTCTACCTTCAAACAGCAGAATACCATCCGAAGCCCTTGAAAATTCTGATTGACCAATCCTCCTCTGAAGATTCACATCCGATTCTTGAGCTTGCGCGATTCGGGACCGCAAATCACAAGTAACCTCTAATCTTTGTAACAAGACGCCATCATCCAATTCTGTAACGCTGAGATTAAGATCTCGAAATTTCTCATACAACCCACAAGTGTGCATCAACACTTCTGCTCTAATCAAAGATTTCCTGCTCAAGGCATCCGCAACTACATTCGCTTTCCCCGGGTGATACTTTAATTCAAAATCAAAATCCTTTAAATATTCCATCCATCTCCTCTGTCGCATGTTCAGTTCTCGTTGATCAAACAAATACTTTAAACTCTTGTGGTCACTGAACAAGTCGAATTGTGCTCCATATAAATGGTGCCTCCACACTTTCAAAGCAAAAACTATTGCCGCCAACTCAAGGTCATGAGTGGGGTAATTCTCCTCATGAGATTTAAGCTGCCGAGAAGCATAAGCTATCACATTACCTTCTTGCATGAGCACACTGCCTAGTCCTTTAGAGGACGCATCACAATAAACCACGTATTTCTTTTCAGGGTCAGGTATTGCCAATACGGGAGCCTTGGATAATTTCTTCCTCAAAGTCCGGAAACTTTTCTCACAATCTTCGTCCCAGACGAAAGGCACATCTTTCCTTGTGAGGCGTGTCAATGGCAAAGCAATCTGTGAAAATCTCATAATAAATCTTCGGTAGTAACCCGCTAAACCCAGGAAACTCCGAACCTCTGTTACATTTGTTGGTCTAGCCCAATTAAGGACAGCTTCAACCTTTGATGAGTCAACTGACACTCCTCCTTTAGAAATAACATGCCCTAAAAACTGGATTTCCGATAACCAAAATTCACATTTGCTGAATTTTGCATATAACTGATTTTCTCTAAGGATGTCCAAAACAATCCTCAGATGTTGAGCGTGTTCCTGTGAGTCCTTTGAGTAGATCAAAATATCATCTATGAAGATTACAACAAACTGATCCAGGTAAGGCTGGAATATTCTATTCATGTAGTCCATAAACACAGCTGGAGCATTAGTCACTCCGAATGGCATAACCAAAAATTCATAATGTCCATAACGTGTTCTGAATGCCGTCTTGGACACATCTGACGATTTGATACGAATCTGGTGATATCCTGATCTGAGATCAATCTTTGAAAACACTGCAGCTCCTTTGAGTTGATCCAAAAGATCATCAATCCTCGGTAACGGGTATTTATTCTTAATAGTTACTTTATTCAACCGACGGTAGTCAATGCACAATCTCATGCTACCATCCTTCTTCTTAACCAACAACACTGGCGCACCCCAAGGTGACACACTGGGCCTGATGAAATGTTTCTGAATCAAGTCTTCTAACTGAGACTTCAATTCCTTTAACTCTGATGGTGACATTCTATAAGGCGCCACTGATACTGGTTCAGATCCTGGGATGAGATCAATGGAAAACTCAACTTCCCGCTCAGGGGGTAATTGGCTTATTTCCGAAGGAAATACATCTAAATAATCACTGACAACAGGAATGTCACTGGGACTCAGTTCTGACTCTGAAGTCACAGTAACCATTATATAAAAACCTCTATCCTGGGCACACATAAGCTGAGTAAGCTGATGGGTGCGGTTGATTAACTCTGATAAAGCCACACCTTCGGTCGTATCATCTGTAGGCATAAAGATACACTTCTCCGCACAACCAATATACACATGATTAGCAGATAACCAATCCATTCCTAGAATCACATCGAGTTGTATCATGGGAAGACACACTAAATCTATATAGTATGTCTTACTAGATACAGTGATCGGGCAATTTTCACATATAAAACTAGCTACTACTCCGCCTTCAGTAGCGGTGGATACCGTCATAGGAGGTATCAACGGTGACATAGGTAACTGTAACACTTCTACACACTTGTAAGAAATAAATGAACATGTAGCACCACAATCAAAAAGCACCTTAACTGGAGTTTGGCCTAAGTAACACATACCGGCAATTAAGTCTTCATTTGCCAAAGCCTTCTGGCCATCAAGGGAGTACACTCTACCCTTACTTGTTGTAGTACCTTCAGCTCCACTTTTACCTCTTCTTTCTGGGCAATTTGCTAAAAAGTGCCCCGGCTGTCTACACCCGAAACACACACCTGTTTGCTTCATGCATTCACCGTGATGCATTTTTCCACAATATTTACAAGCAGGACTCGCCTGGTATTGAAACGTCTGCTTACCCCTCTTAGGGGAACCCTTTGGCTTGTTCTCTTGATACCTATCTGGAAACTTTCCCTTTCTTTTTTCATATGCTGCAGCTTTCTCTTTAGCGGTCTTAGCAAAACCCGCTTCCGCAACCAAACTATCATGGACCATCTCGTCATAGCTAGTGTTCCTTTGTAAACTCACTGCTGTATCAATCTCGCCTCTCAACCCACGTCTATACTGATTCATCTTCCAATTCTCATTAGCGGCATACTCGTTGTGAGAGGAGTAATATGACAACTCTTCAAACTTCTTTGTAAACTCGGTGACTGACATGCCACCTTGCTTCAGCTCAAGAAATTCCTGTTCTTTCTTCACCTTATACGACATCGGAATATACTTCTCTATCATTGCTTCCTTGAAGTTATCCCAGTTAACCTCAACATCGTTTGCTATCATTCGGCGTTGAGCGGATTCCCACCAATCTTCCGCTGCGCCTCTGAACTGGTTAATGGCCAACAAAACTTTACTTTCCTCAGGGCAATCCACCATCCGGAACACTTTCTCTATCTGTTTCAGCCATCTCTTGGCCTCTGGAGGTTCACCTTCTCCATTGAACTCAGGAGGGTGATTTCTGTTAAACTCCCGGTAGGACGGATTAGCCACTACTGGTGGTGGTGTTTGCTGTTGAGCACCTTGTCCATGGTGCATCATCCCCATCCATTCTTGTTGAGCCTGAGCCTGTTGTTGGGCTTGCTGCTGCATCATCAGCATCATCTGCTGATGCTGTAACGCAGCCTGAGCTTGCTGCTCCTGGTACTGTTGCTGCAACGCCTGTTGCTGTTGCATCATTTGAGCCCAAAATTGCATATTAGGGTCTCCTCCGGCTTCCTCAGCGTTAGCCTGATTTGATCTAGGCCTGCCAGGACCTCTTCTCCTCCCAGACATATTATCCTAACTGTCATACACAAGTCAAAGTGATCAGTTTCAACAAGATACAACATTTAGAATAATGTCCCGGATCCAAGAGATCCACAAACTTGCATTGTACTTTAATGACCCAAGGCACGGTCTGAATCGACCTGCTCTGATACCAAATTGTAACACCCATAATAAGATTGCCTAGGATCTTATACGAGTATTAAAATTTCGTATTGGATACATTAATTTACAATATAAAAGTTCATATAATTATTACAACACACTGTAATATTACATCCAAAGTTAATACAATTCTCTTGTTATATGTACATCAAACATAACCATATAATACATCCAAACTATAAACAGATAACAACAGCACGATCAGTCCGTAGCCTTCTCCTTACCCTTGTTGCGTGCTGATTGCGATCCTGCCTGTGAACCTGCACCAGAAGGGATGGGATGAGACATAATGTCTCAGTGAGCTCTACCCAACCTACTGTTTGGCAACCACAGGGAACCTAGGGTCGCCATGCCTACCTTGGCAATTTAGGGGAATTCTATAATCGCCAAGTCTTTAACCTGCCTATAACTTTAACTTTGACTTGCCTGTAACTATAAACTTCCTGTGACTATAACTATAACTATGAATCATAAAACAAATAAAGTGTTTTATGTTAGCTGTTAGCGTTGAACAAACAATTAATCTGAGTTCATTTTACGGAGGGCACCCCGGGTGGAGCAACCCCGAGATACGTCTCCCTATGAACCGGTGAAACTCCTATCATATCAGGCTATCACCGGACTCCCTATGAAATTGCATGTGGATAACCCTCTCGGAGAAATCCCATCCGGCGTATCCCGGAGTCTGCTGAACATGCCTATGACTTTGAGTTATTATTATTCTTTGACTTTGAGAAATAAGTGTATATATAAATATACATATCTATTACTTTGATCACATAAACAATTCCTATAATTCTTAGCCTATGACATATGGCATTTGGCTTATCGTTCTCATAAGCCTACTATAACTGTTAAACCATTCCTATTACCATGTACCCTAAAGTGGATAAACTATGAACTTGTTCTCATCCTATAACTCTTGTTTCCCTATCAAGGAAAATAGGCACATCGGTGTTATATGCCACTATAAGAAGAGTATCTATTCAATAAACCTTAAACCCGACATTTCCAAGCTTAACACAATCCTTGTTCCCATACTTTTATAAACTTTGGGAAGCATTTAGAATGAGTTAAAATGGTGGCTAATGTTTCCAAGATATATATATAAAGTCAGTTGCCAAAAAACCATGCCCGCGCGCACCAAGACCCCCAGAACAGCCCAAATGAGTGTGAAATTCTGGCTTGGTCGCTACAAGCGCAGATCCGTCGCTACAAGCGCGGATAGACAGAACCTGGTCGCTACAAGCGCCCAGTTGGTCGCTACAAGCGCAGGCTTGTCGCTACAAGCGCAGATCCGTCGCTACAAGCGCAGACAGACAGAACCTGGTCGCTACAAGCGACAGCCCGTCGCTACAGCGACCGTGACAGCACAGTTATGTGTAAAAATGTGATTTTCCACCATTTTTGCTCATTCAAGGTTACCCAAGCTTCTAAAACATGTTAAAAATGATTTTCTATCATAAAACATCAATTAAGAACACTTACAAACAAGGATTAAGTCTAGCAAGGAAATTAGGGTAAAATTTCAAACTTTCTATAACTTGTTCCTATGAATCAAAACTCATAAAACTCACACTATGAGGGTTCTAAAACCCAAGATGAGCTCACCAAAGATCTGTAGCAAGCTGGCTTAGCTTCAATCCCAAACCTCAACTTGTAAACTTTCCTTTTTCTTGGTTTTCTCTAGTTTTTCTTGCTCCAAGTTCTTACCAAGCCTTGATTGCTTGAAACCCAAGTGTTTATGGATGAATTTGATGGATTAAGGATGAAAGGAAGGGTGGGTCGAAATCTAGAGAGAAGGAGGGGAAGAAATTCTGATTTTTGAGAGAGAAAGAAATGTGATAAATGTGAGTTTTTCTCATATTTATCCATTTGAATCCCTATCCTCTTAATTACCACTTTGCCACTCCCCATCGTTTAATTTCTATAACACTGTTAGATGCCTCGCATAAGTGGGTTATTACAGACCTGGTCGTGATTCAACCTAGTAACAACTTCGGTAGATATTCTCTTTCAAAATAGAATTTGGAAATCCAAATACAACAGTTTAGAAAACCAAAAAACAACTATTTTCAAGACGGAGCAAGTGCAAAAACAACACAAAGTGTCATCTCCATATTGGAGGTGGGAAATCGAAAAACTAGTAGAATCTCCCACCTTGTAACCAGAAAAGAGCCATGCATCAACCAAAGGCTTTCATCATTACATTTAGTCATTCGGCTGCTATAAGAAAAAGAAAAGGAGAAAGGGGATCTCCTTGACGGAGCCCTCTTTAAAAAGAGAACTCTACAGTAGGGCTTCCGTTAACAAGAATTGAAGTTTTGGCAGTACCAATGGACTCTCTAACCCACTAACTCATTTTAATTAAATTCATTTTGATGGAATTTAATCCATTGAGTCATGTTTAATTTTATTATCATTTTGACATTGTTTTTTTAAAAGAAATTTAAACTAAATCTATTAATTGAATCACTTAATTTTCCCAGCACAAGAAGTGTCAATAAAAGATTAAGAAAAAGAAGAAACAGTTACATCAAAAGTCCTGAAAGTACAATAAAAAATAGCCAAAAGACAAGTTCCTTAAAAAACAACTCCCAAATACAAAAGGGGATTGAGCCACCACATATGAAAGTTGAAAGCAAAATTAACATGATTCACTTTCAACCTCAAAAAAGACTGGAGCTTAATTTTTTTCAAGAAAATGATGAATAGAGTTTCCCTTTTGCCGAAAAATGCGAGTATTTCTTTCTCGCCAAATGACTCAAACACATACATCCAAATCAGATGAAGAACGGAGCGAATAATTTTGGAAAAACCACCCAACAATCTGAATTGAAGTAAATGATCCAATTTTTTTTTCTTACATCGTTACCTTGAAATTGATTTAATTTTGTCCTAATCTATTTAATTTATAGATAATGTATCATAAGTGACAAATAAACATCAAAGCAGGAAAATATTAAAAATAACAGTAATGCTTGAACATTAAAAAATTTAAGAAATTTATCAATCTGCCTTCGTTGTTCATTTTTTTCAAAGAGTACCTTTGTAGTTCATATATTTATATGAAACAATCGTTTAAATTGATTTTCAATGACATCAATTTTTCATATCAAAAAATCATGAACAATGTAAAATGAATAGATGAATAAATAGACCAAGTCAAATAGCTCATCGGAAAGAGAAAATATGGATGATATAGATGAGATGGGCCAACATCAAAATAAACCATGTATTTTTGAGAAATTTACTTGTCACCCCCAACTGTACCTCCCCAGCCCCAAAACCCTTAAAAGTCTAAAAATTCCCTTTTAACCAATACAGTAAAACCAACATTTACCATCCATGTTACAGGCTTTGGATTTTTGACATAGATTGTAAAATTTTACGAATTTCTGGATATTTCGTATAGGAAAATATCCAGAACAACTAGTAAATTCTACAATATTTTCTTAATTTTTCAAGAACCTCAAAATGCCAAAAATGCTCTTGAAGCACCTTTGATTGCTCACAAGAACCTCAAAATGCCAAAAAAGCTCCTATCGGGTCATAATTTCCGATCGCTTGAGATCAAAAGATAAAATTTAATCTGCCTTGAACTCCATTTACTACCAGATCAGGAGTTACTCCCGGAACATGGATCGAGAGTTAGGATATGATCTGTTTTCTGAAACACATTTGACGGAACCAAGCATAAATTTTATGAATTTCAACAACAATATAATTCAACAACCACTAATTTTTCCACAACAATTAGTTCGCCCATTATTCAACAACAACATATGATCATTCATAATTCAACACCAATACACCATAACTTCAAATTCAACAACAATACACCAAGGATTAAAATTCAACAAACATTCAACATTTTAGAAATTGACAACACAATATAAAATTACACCAAATCTCTACTAACACTTTATACACTTGCAGTTCGAACGAGCCCAAAGATAAGGAAAATATGGATTTTAAATCACTATGTATCTATGTCGTTATTATGCGTCATACCTATGTATGGTACCTGAACAACAACATGAGACACGGTATGATTTTTACCAGCATCATGTTCAAAATGGTTAAGTTGCTTCTTCAACTCAGCCAAAATGTCGATGGGTGTTAAAAACATCTTAGCCGTCTTCTTCAAAGTTTCGTATCTGCTATGAGCTTCCACTTGATCTACTTGAGACATGATTCACTTGAGACATGTAGATACGTAAATACAAGAGAAAAATATTAGAAAGAAATGAAATGAAAAAAAGGATAAAATGAAAGGTAGATTCAGTAGAGACGTGTATTTATATGTGGTTCAATATTAGCCACATAAATTGTCGGTGCATTGTGCACCACATAAAACATAAAAGACATATATTTATATAATGTTAATGATATATTAGTCACACAAAAAATGTCGGTGCATTATCTACCACAAAAAAAGGTATGAACCCCAAAAAAAAATTGTGGATGGACTATAATATTATATCTTATATATACACATGTCATATCATATCTAGTGAAATTGTTTCTTCCACTTCACTATCCACCAGAATCAGATTGGCTTCATTTGTTTCTTTTTTGGGTGGTTGCTCTCATCTTTCAATATCCATGAGTTCTTGAAACCAAATCTTTCTCTACTCAAAAGTATCTTTCCATGTGTCAACTTCATTTTCTTGTATTGTTTCCACTCCGCACATGAGGGAGGTAGTGGTCACCCATCCTTCAGAAATACATGAACAAACTGTCTTTTGACCTCTTCCCTGATCTTGAGTGACATGTCCGGTCTTGTCCTTCTCAACTTCTATTTTATCGGCGGGCATTCTGGCCAGAGCGACAGCTTGTGCTCAACTATCTTGGTATCCAATCCTAGCATGTCTTGGCACGACAATGCAAACACATCTATATATTTCCTCAAGAGTTTAACCAACCTCTCGCGCTCTTTTGCCTTTAAAGACAAACCGATCTTGACCTCTCTTCGGTCATGTTCAGTTCCCAAGTTGATTACCTCGATAGGCTCTTGATTCGGTTACTCTTTAGACTCATGCTCTAGCAGTCTTGCCAACTCCTCGAGAGGCTCACAATCGCTTTCACCATCCTCTTCAACTTGGTTAATGGGGATCTCAAGGTTATGCGGGATTGTAGCGGTATCATATTCAATGGGTTTATTCAGGGATCTGCACGTGTTTTATGATGATTTTTTTTAGACGGATGAATAAAACAAAAATAAAACAAAAGAAAGGAAAGGATTGCCATTTTTTTTGAAAATGCAAAAATGAAAAAAAAAGAGTAGTGGAAAACAAAATGTTTTTTATCGATGATGATTCAACATTTGAAATAAAAGGGTGCCCTACAAGTTATCCTTAAGCCTTGGGCAGAGCAAAAGGATTTGAAAAACATGATAAAAATTACTTTGAAAAAGAAAATATCTTTGGGATTTCAATGACAGTCTAGTTGTTGAGGCTTGCATTCGGAGAGCAATGGTAGACCAAACAAGGTGTCTCCTCATCATCTGGAACATCTTCAATGACAGCTACTTGATCTTCACTAGCAAAACCCGCACTGCAGAAAGTTTCTTGAATGTTACCAATGGGTATCTTTGCAGCATCATTCTTTCCCATGATATTCGTGCGTTGTTTCGAGTGTAATGCAAATGCCGATGAATCAGTTTGGGTTGTAGGACTTTCTGGTAATAAGAAGGGGAATGAGTTTTGGGTATGAAAACGAATGTATGCATGTCATGGACGACGTTAATGCAAATGCATGAAAAAGTTTTTTTTTTTATGATTAGTTTTAGGGAACTGCAAGGCTTTTGGTGCTCCTGCAAGTATCTTCCAATTGTAAAGGCATTGAGATAAAGAGAAACAGAAGTAACCAAAAAGCAATAAGGATTTTTCATTAATAATCAAAGAGTCATACAAACAGGCAGGTTACAAAAAAAATTTTAGATTGCCTTAATTTTCTCCCTAAAGTCTCTTATCATAGGGAGCTCGACTTTCAATGACAGAGTTCTTTTTTTCTCGGAGCCCATGTTCAATTTGTTAGACATTTGCAACACAATCTTAGCCTTTGCAATTCCCTGAAACAAACTTGTGCATTAAGAAAATGATTTTATGCATGTGGATGCGATGCATGTAAGCTTTGTGTGGGTATGGATAATTGGGAAATAAAACTTAAAGGGATGGCTCCTTACGAGGGCTTAGTTCTATGTGCTTTCTATATCAGGGTTCTCACCAAGGGTAGTTCTAAGGTTTTTGAGTTAGGAGTACTTAGAGTCATGGAGGCATCTCGTTATTTTGCCATAATAACGAGTTAATCATTATACGCCAACCTTTCTCGAGTGCGTCTCCTCTAGGTGGGGTTTGTACTAACCAAACGAGATGTCTACCTTGAAAGCCAATACAAACACCAAATTTTGAATAGGTGCTAAGAAGAAGGTTCTTAGAGTTAGGGGTCCAATTCAGAATTTTGCCATGATAACGGGTTACCCATTATACGGACGAACTTTCAACGAAGAGGACCATCTCTAAGCAGGGTCTTCATATTGACTAAACGAGATGTCTATCTCGAAAGCCAATACTACTCAACCACCATCCTAAGCCTAGGTTTTTTTCAAACTCGGGTGCAGAGCTCCACTCAAAAGTGTTTTGAACATCACAACCCCGATACAAAAGCACAAAATCATAAAAGGCGAAAAATAAAGCGGAAATAAAATAGAGCAAATAAGACCAAAAATAAACAAACATTTAAGGCAAAAAACTAACACTAAAAGCTAAACCAACTAACTAGGGTTGATTCTCTAACTGCCCCCAGTGAAGTCGCCAGCTGAAGCTGCGGGAAAAATGTGCGGGCGGAAAGCGCTCGCTAAACAGTAAAGTCGCCACCGAAGTTTTGTTTTTGAAAAGGGGAACGTCGATAAACCCCTTTGAGAACGAGAACAAGGTCATTGCGACCAAATTTCGGGTTCGGGAATCGGTTATGCGAGGAGAAGGTATTAGCACCCCTCACAACCGTTGTACCCAACTGGAACCGTTAGTTAGTTTAGCGTTCAATTGTGTTAGTTTCATGAAAAATGTTTGTAAAGAAATAATAAAAAAAGAGAAAAAAGCTTTAATGACCAAAAATGAGTTTTTTTTGTTAGTGTGTTTGACAAGAGTTTGATCTTGCTCCTACGTATCTCCTGGTGCGATGGAGAATTCAAAGCTACGTAGTTCTTTGTAGCAAATGTTTGTGTGTTGATTATTTTTATTTGTAAAAAAACATGATTTGGTTTAAAAAAACGATGTTTTAATCGTATTCTAGCGGTTAAACGTAGCTTGTATGCTCGCGCGTGGGAGGCTTAAGCATTTGTTTGTATTGCGTTAGAATTGATAAAACATGTCCGTTTGTGAAAAGAGATTTGATCGCGCTTGGGCAAAAAAGTTTGCTAAAAAGGAAAAGACGGACTCGCACTTGGGCGATGGTATCCATTTGAAAGCGCACATGGGCGTGAATAAAATAAAGTTTGGTGGGTTGGGATTGATTTTAAACGGAGGACGAATATTCGACCGAAAGCGAAGTGTCTACCTCATTTCCGAACATTCGGGGAAGCGTCGGGTGTCTAACAAGGTTTTCCTTTTTCACTCACACAAAAGAAAAAAAGAAAATTGTTTTTTATGTTTTTGTATTTTTGAAATAAAATGAGTAAACAGCCCTTTCAGACTCTGAATCCTCACTTCAGAACCTCAGAAGCTAGCTTCAGAAGCTTAAACTCAAAAGCTGAGTTCTGCTACGGTCGCAGAGCGACCAGAACTTAGCTCTGCGAACCTTTAGAAGCTGAAACTCAGAAACTGAGTCTGCTACCGTTGCAGAGCGACCAAAACTTACCTCTGCGAAACCTTCAGAAGCTGAAACTCAGAAGCTGAGTCTGCTACAGTCGCAGAGCGACCAGAACTTAGCTCTGCGAAACCTTCAGAAGCTGAAACTCAGAATCTGACATCAGAAGCGCTGTTCAGAAGCTGCTTCTGAAGTACAGTTCAAAAGCTGCTTCTGATTATGATTTCAGAACCTCAGGGGGTAAAAAATGTTTGAAAACAATAAGAAAAAGAAGCAATCCACTTCTGTTTTGGTGATTTGTAATCTTTGTGATTTTTTGGGGTTTTTGAATGATGTTTTTAGTGCAAAAATGAGTTAAAGATTACTAAAAATGCAGAAAAATAATGCAGGGACAGCAGGAATAGCAGAACAGAGTTCTGTGACTTTTTCTTAACTTCTGAGTTAAATTTCTCGCTCAAAACTGAACCAAATACAAAAATGAAAATACCACTGTAAAGTTTGCCATGAATACTACATCTTAGTGGTTTTAGATCTACCAAAAGATGTCCTAGAACCTAATATATTTTGGCTCCAAGTCATGCCCATGAACTTATGACAAAAAAATGCATTTTTTCTGAAAAAGGCTACAAACACTTAAACAGAATGCAAAAAAGGAGATAAGAAGGTTCAAGATACTTACAAATTCCTAGCCAAAACTTTAGATGCATAAGAAAATGAAAGGGGCTTTTGGATGGTTGTGGTTTCTTGAAGATGGAAGTGATGGAGAAGATGAACAATAACAAAATGGTATTTTGCTACTATTATCCTCTCTTTGTGTGATGTTTCTTGTGATTTAGTTTCTGTTTTGATTCTGTTTGATTTGTTGTGGTAGTTTGTAAAGAAAAAAACAGAAAAAACAGAGATTTTCTCTTTGGAAGTTTGTTATGAATTCTTGCTGTTTTTTTTTTGTTCTGTTTTTGCTCTCAAAATTCCCCCGCTTTCTCTGATTGTCGTGCCTCTTATATAGGCAATTTTGTGATCATTTGTAATCATGAAAATCCCTTGAAAGCTGAACCTTTTTGTGTGCTAAGGCAAAGACTTTGGTTAGCATTTAATGAAAAGGGAAGGAAGTGACCTTGCCTTGTGATTTTGGTGAAGACTTTGGTTAATTCTGGACAACTAGGGGCTGAGTTCTGACAGAAGTTGATGGAAAACGGAAAGGAAGGGTGCTGTTTTGTGCAGAGGTTGGGAGAAAACAAGGAAGAAGGGGAGCTGGAAACAGAGGCAGCTTATTTGGACTTCTTTGACTTGTTTTGACAGAAAAAAAAGGCAACAAATGGCAAGGAGAGGGTGCTGGCAACAGGGGCAGCAGCTTGCAGCCTTCCTTCAAGAAGAAAGGAAGGAAATGGCAAGGAGGAGGTGCTGAAAAAAAAACAGGGGAGAAGCTTTGCAGCTTTCCTTGACTTTGTTGCTTTTTTTTTTGCTTTGTATAGTTTTTTTTTTGAGAAAAATAATAATAATAATAATAATAATAATAAAAGTAGTAATAATAATACTAAAAAAAAAGATAAATAAATAATAATAAAACGCTTTTTTATTATTATTATTATTTTAAAAAAAAGAAGAAAATGAAAATTGATTTTTTTGTTTTGCATGATGATGATGATTTTTTTTAAAAGAGACTTGGACAAAATTAGGGTACTACATTGAAGAAGAAGAAAAATTGTTGTTGAAGAATATTTGTTGTTAGAAAAGAAGTAAAAGAGAGAAAAAGAAGAGGAAGAAGAAAATTTATGTTGAAAAAATGACAAGATATTGTTGAATGAATGATGAATTTTGTAGTAGAATGTGTGTTATATATAATGATGAAAATCTGAGCACATTTTCCGAGGAAATTTCGTAAGAAATTTTTCTAGGAAACCTTTCCCTCTAAAAAATTTAAATTTTCGTTCCCCCTCCACCAATTTTCATTTTCCCCCCAATAAATATTCCTAGGAAACGAATTTATTATTTTAAAAAAAACCAATTATTTAAAAAAAATCGATTATATTATAATTGAAATGATTATTTATTTTCTTTATTTTGAAAAAAATTGAAAAAAAATTAATATTTTTTTTGGTTAAATTAATTAATATCAAAAATAATGATTTAAAAGGAGCATTGAAATAAAACTATCCAAATTATAGAAATCATGTTGAAAGACATGTTGATAAATTATTACACAACGACAAATTAAATTACTCGCTATCATCATCATCATCATCATCCTCCTCATCATCGTCGTCGTCGTCACCATGTGTCAGGTCTTCTTGAGGCGTCGGTGATAATTAACCTGATGGCGACAATGAATCGGATGTCTTCCTACTCTTTACGCCATCCAACCTTTTTGTAACCATCCTTTGGAATTTTCTATTTAATCTATTTTGCAACCTCATATCTTCTGCCTGTTTGGCCAACGATTCCCTTAACTCCTTCTCTGATTGTTCTTTCCTTGCCAACACCTCCTTTTGAGATTGCAACTCCTGGTTTATCTGATTTATCATTGCTTGCACCTCAGGAGGCAACTCTCCAGAACGAGATGAGGACTCTGGTGGAGGAGGAACATAGAACAAATTTCCACGTACCACATTACCGGCATACGCCCCAACACTGTATTGTTTGTCCGGTCTTCCTTGTCCTTCAGCCTTTACCCATAATTGAAGTTTAATGGAGTCGGGAATTTCTGCATGTGATGGAATCCCAACTTCGACACCAACTTCTTAGCCTCATAAAAACTCGATGACAAATTGTCCTTTATAGGAGTTGTGTCCCTCGTGATTTTTGTATAACACTCTGCGCCTTCTTCGACTACACTCTAATCTGACTTGGCAGCTAAAAGCCTCACACTCATAGATAACTTAGAATTAGATGACTCTTCAAACAACGGCTTGTTTACTTCTGTCATCATTTTGTAAAACTTTGACGCTTTCTCGTTCGGGATTGTTTCCTCTTCACCGCCCTCGTTGTAAAACAGGTTCACCCCAAGAGCATCACCGACCATATTTTCCATCAGGTCAAAGTTTTCACACTCCGTACGCGCCCCACTGCTTGAAGCGTGCATACTAACATCAGACTCAATACTATTTGTCGGCTCTTGTTCACCATGATATTTTCACACGTAATAATTCTCCATAAAACCAAGGTCCTTTAAATGATTTAGTCTTTTGGGCTATGAAGCAACCTACACGTACATTTAAGACACGAACATCATATCCCTCCCTTTAATGTAACGACATCTCGTGACATGGCGTAAGTAACAAAAGCCGATTTAAGTGTCCTTTTCCCCGGATATTTTCTATCGTACATCCAACTACGATGGAAAATATATTGATCCATATTCCGCGTCACTAATATTAACTCAAATTAGCTGATATTTATTCGATACAATAACGCGCGGATAATAATTCTTTGCGCTGCCGACAAAAGTTAATTACTACAACCTAATTAACATATATCATATTAAATAACATCATAATTCTTTACTAATTTACCTTCTTTTTCTTACAAACTTTTTTATTCATAATTCTTTTCTAATATAAATAACAATTTTTTTTTATAAAAACCTAAATATTTAGAAATTCATGCGAATAACACATGCTATCACATAAAAATTATATAATATTTTATAACTAACATATATAACATTTTCTAATCTATATCACATTTTCTAAAATTTGTATGAATTAAACATTACGCGCTTATAAAAATTACGAGCCACAAATAAAAGTTACGCCCGGATAAGAATTCTGTGCACCACCGGCAAAATTAATTACAACAACCTAATTCACATATTTCATATCAATTAACTTCATAATTCTTTACTAATTTACATTCTTTTTTTAACAAACTTTTTTATACATATTTCTTTTTATTACTAGTCATACCATTGTAGCAATTTAAAATAAGTAAAAGATACCAACCTCAAATAATAAGACGATAAACAAAGTGGATGGAAAAAAAAAGCAACCAGCAGCAGCAACAACAACAACACCAACCCTTAAAATGGACCGGAAGCAAGGAAACTACAAAAAATAATACAACATAATTAATAAAATCAATATCAATATTTAAAAAAAAAACAAAACATTTTTACTAAACTACAAGTTTTTTACAAGCTAACACTTTTTTTATTATAAACTAACACCATTTTTAATTAATATCATCTTTAAAAAAATATACTTTTACTAACTAATATTTTTATTAATAATTATAGTAACATTTTTACCAACTATTTTTTACAAACTACACTTCTTTTACTAATTAGTAACATTTTTATTACTAATAACCATGACTTCTTTTTTCTAACAATTTAAAATAAAATATAAAAACTAACCTCAAAAAATATAAATGCAACCTTGAGTAGCAGCAACAACAACCAACAAGGAAATGGAACCAAAGATCAACTACAAAAAATAAAACAACATATATTATATTAATAACCAAAAAAATTACCTATAAAAATATGATGATAAAATAGAAGTTGAGAAAAAAAATTGAGTGAGAATGATTGAATTTGATGGTAGAGTGTGAAATTGAGAATGAAATTGTGTGTGTTAGAATGAAAATGTGTGTGTGTGTGTGTGAGATTGAGAATGAAAAAAGAAAAATAAAGCTGAATGAATATATATAGCCTTGTATCCAACGACTATGTGCAACGGTTAGAAAACGGCTAGTGGGCCATGTTTTTCGATGAAAAATTCGTCGGTAACTCCCATCCAATAACAAGCTGCCACGCCATCTCTCTGCAACGGCTATGTGCATGTGGACCCCAGCCGAGGAAAAGTTTCCTCGGTAACGTCCACCAATGAAATAACGCCACACCTGATGCTTTCTGACGAATCTTTTCGTCGGTAACCATCACCCAATCAAAATCTGCCACACACATGTTTCTGTACATGAGGGACCCCTTTAGTTAGCCAAATGCTTTTCGACGAATTTTTCGTCGATAACAAATGTGGTTTCCTAGAAAACTAATTTCCTCGGTAAAATTCGTAGGAAAAATAAAAAATTCTTGCAGTGCTTGTTAGCTCACTGAAGATAGAGTTGGATTACCAGAGTTAGTGATGTGAACTATATGTCTGAATGTTAAGTATCTGCAGATAAAGCGCCTAGAATCAACACCTTTGATCTTATGCCCCTTCTCCAAGCGAGGGGAAGTACATGCAAAGACACTACAATTCCAAAATAAGACAGGGTGTTTGCAAATAGATGTTATGTAAGTGAAGTAATGAGTATGCTCCATGTTGTTACTATTCACATTGCAACGATTGCTGAGATCGTTACTAAAAAAGTGCAGTTTGTTAGTGCAACTGAATTCCGAGATAGCAAGTGGTGCCTATCTGGTTTGAGTACGCTTCATGATGTGTGGAACGGTGGAAGCACGTCGGTGCTTTTAGATCTCTTACTTGTAGTTGTGTTGGTTTCCTGGGATGACGTCAGAGGTAGTTTTCCACGATGCGTCATCCTTTTCTTCTAAGGTGAGTACCTCGAGTCTTCTTTGCGCTTGGACCTTGTAATTGGACATGTTTGCTCCTTTTAAAGTGTGATTTCTTATAGGACAATCCATAATAAATTTGGTTTAGTACTCTTACGCCCATACCATTACAGTTTCCCATTCATCTAAATTACATATTTCTCAAAGATCATATTCCCCTCTACCATCCATTACTCATACTTCACCTTCTAATCTTCCTAAAAATAACTCAACCTTAACTCTTTTATACAGACATGTCATACTTCAATCTCTCTCCCCCCAGTACAACATCTCTACAATCCTCATTGTCCTTAACTCATACTGACCACACTATGTCATAACATATCAATCCACTGCCTCTTAATTACCTTGCTAAACATGGTAAATCTTCTCAACCTATGATTACTAGAACTAAAACAGGCAGTCTAAAACCCAAAACATTCATGCATCATGTTGATCAAACTAATGTTAAACAAGCCATGTCTGCTCCGCCGTGGTTAATTGCTATGCAAACAGATTTTCAAGCAATTCTTAACAACAAAACTTGGATCCTTGTTCCCTTACCCCAAAACAAGAAAGTTGTTGGTTGCAAATGGATTTGTCGTGTGAAAAGAGGAAAGAGGATCCATATAACACCCTCAACAAGTACAAATCTCATCTTGTAGCCAAAGTGTTGCATCAATCTAAAGGTTTTGATGCTATTCAGTACTTTCAGTTAGATTCCATTGGCCGTTTTTTTGTTATGTATTGGTTATAGAACTAGCGCAATCTCAAGTGTGATGTGTGTTTCTTCATAAACGACGTGCACCTTGTAATTTAATTCAATCAAGAACTAAAAAATGGTAGAGACAGAGTTTCACCTAAATCCTCGCAATTCAATTTGTTAATAGAGTATAAGGGATATCCAACTCGTTACAAAATAATGGTGTTAATTAATTAACCACTCTGCAAGCAAGCTAAATAATTACAACTGTTGAAATAAGTCAACTATTGTTATTCTATAGAGAGATATTTTTGGTATCAATTGATTTGTATAGCTGTGATTTAATTTTTAGTTTTTAAAGCCTCCTATTATTAAGGAGATACATTAGGAAGAGAAATTGTATATATATTTATGCCCTCTGTGAATAAAGATATATCAGAATTTTCTCTTTGAAACTATTCTATATGGTATCAGAGCCTGACCGAAATCCCTAGTATAGGAATCGGTTACTTTGGTTTCTTTGAGTAATTTCTGATGGAGCCTTCCAATAAGGATAAAGATAAATCTGATTCTGGGACTACTCTCCATCTGCAGGAGTTTTCTTCCGCACTTACACCTGAACGACTTGACGGCACCAACTACGTTGAGTGGTCGCTAAACGCCCAAAATAAGATCCGAGGCAGAAAACGTTGGGGTTATGTCTCTGGAACAAAGGCTGCACCAAAAGATGAGAAATCTGAGGAGTATGAAACATGGGAGGATGAAAACTGTCTGGTTAAGTCATGGCTTCTTGACTCTATGACCAAAGACATCAGATCACTCTTCATTCGTTTGGCTACGGCGAAGGAAATATGGGACACCGTCAAGGAGACATATTCAGTCAACCAAGATGCATCTAGGGCATATCAATTATACCGTGAGGTAATTTCTACTCATCAAAATGGAGGCTCTGTGATTATATATTTTGGAAAATTAAAAAGGTTGTGGCAAGAGTATGATGCCATTGCACTAAAGATGTTGAGAAGTATAACAACACTGTTAATTCTCAACGTGTTTATATTTTTTTGGCTGGTTTGGATTCACACTTGGATGGAGTCCGTGGTCGTGTTCTTGCTACAACTCCACTCCCAAGCGTTCAAGCTGTTTATGCAATTGTTTGTGCTGAGGCAAATCGCCAAGAAGCTATGCTTGGTAGTGAGTCTTCTGAGGGGTCCGCCCTTGCTGTCAAGAAGTATCCTAAGAAAGGAGTTCGCAAGTGTACCCACTGTAATGGGGATAATCATGTCATGGAGACATGTTTCAAACTCCATGGATATCCAGATTGGCACCCAAAAGGCAAATCCACTTCCAATAACAAGGCAGAAAATATTAAGGGCCATGTTTCTACTGTTGCTGGATTTGTAACAAAGTCAGGTATATCTAACTCTGCTCTTAATCTTTCTGTTGTTACTAGGAGTAGTGATTGGATAATTGATACAGGTGCTTCTGATCATATGACTTGTGATCCTCACATATTTACTAATTTTTCTCCTTATTGTTCCAAAACTGTCATTATTAATGCCAATGGAGTCAAATCTCCTATTGAAGGTGTTGGTACTGTATCCTATCTCACCGTCCCTATCAATACCTGATGTCTTATTTGTTCCTACTCTAAATTGTAATCTTATCTCTGTTAGTAAATTAACCAAATCACATTCTTGTGTTGCTATGTTTTATCCAACCCATTGTTTTTTTCAGAACATGCATACCAAGGAGAAGATTGGCAGTGGTAGACACAGTGAAGGGTTGTATTATCTTGAAAAAGTCTCACAACAAACCCATACAGGAGCATTGGCTCATCTTGCGAGTGATCTCATACAAGATAAAAATAAAAAGGAAATTTGGCTATGGCATAGACGATTGGGACATCCCTCTTTTAGTTATCTAAAGAAATTATTTCCATCGTTATTTCATAAATGCAATATTTCAGATTTTCTTTGTGAAACTTGTGTAATGGCAAAAAGCCATCGTGTTGTTTTTCCCTTAAGCAATAAAAAATCTGTTTTCCCTTTTTCATTAGTACACACAGATGTTTGGGGCCCTTCCCCACAATCTACGCATAATGGAAGAAAATGGTTTATCAGTTTTGTTGATGATTGTACTCGGGTAACTTGGGTATATTTGCTTAAACATAAAAGTGATGTGAATGATGTGTTTCGTTTTTTTTATCAGATGATAGAAACACAATTTAACACATGCATAAAGGTCATTAGATCAGACAATGGAGGGGAATATTTTAAAACCGAATTAACAGAGTTCTTGAACTCTAAAGGCATTTTGCATCAAACTACATGTCCATATTCACCCCAACAAAATGGAGTGGCTGAGAGGAAAAATAGACATATATTAGAGGTGACAAGATCACTCCTAATAGATGGTAACATTCCATCTCATTTATGGGGCGAGGCTGTGAACTCTGCAGTTTATTTGATTAATCGGACCCCTTCTAGTGTTCATAACTTTAGAAGACCTCTAGATGTATTGTCTGATCATCATGTTCTTCCCCCTATTGTTCATTTACCACCTCGTGTTTTTGGATGTGTTATATATGTTCACTTACACCCACATCTCTATAAGCAAGGTGTTTAACGAATCTCTACTCAAGTTGGGAATGTGTGACATCCATGCACCAACTTGAAGGGGGGTGTTGAAATAAGTCAACTATTGTTATTCTATAGAGAGATATTTTTGGTATCAATTGATTTGTATAGCTGTGATTTAATTTTTAGTTTTTAAAGCCTCCTATTATTAAGGAGATACATTAGGAAGAGAAATTGTATATATATTTATGCCCTCTGTGAATAAAGATATATCAGAATTTTCTCTTTGAAACTATTCTATAACAACACCAACTGAAAAATACCAAACAAGAGTTAGACTTAAATTTGCTAATAAACCAATTTATCAACATCATTAAATCATTCTTTTGTTTACCTGACTTGTGTTCCAACGTTTAAGAAATTAATGTTCACTTAATTATATATAGATAAACAAAATGTACATATCACGAATGAATCATAATCATAATCAATATTCCCCCTACAAATGCTAATCAATGTGTATAATCCGCTCCCAATAACCAAATGAAACCCTAACTAATCACACTGAACACTTGGAAAGAAAAACCTATAATCCCAATCAAGCACGTGGCATGCCCTAATTTGAAGCCAAACACTATATATGATTACATCACAAAACCACAAATTTCCGTAACTAGAGAGATAAAAATCATATACATAATATGTACACATCATCATACTTTTTATAACAAGACCATGCTATTATTATCAACCTCAAATCTCATTCCTTCCAAGTCTGATGAGGCCACACCATCATGATGATCTTCCAAATCCATGTCCCACAAAAATCCATATACATCATCACATTTAGGACTAATTTGAGTAACACTACTACAATTGGTGTTTGTTTCCTTAGAAAATTGAAGAAAATTCATCAAAGAATTATTTTGGTTCTCATTTAGATGACAATGATGGGTTGTCATTGAGGATGAGAAAGAAGAATGTTGGTTATACCCAGTTGGCATGGTTTGGTTGGTTAGGGATGGGGCTATGGTCTCATACATGTCTTGTGGACTTAATTTGGCATTATTTTCTGTCTTGCCTTTATGAAATACTCTACACAAAACCCAGTCCTCCTGTAATCAACAAAAGTTTGAACTAATTAGCAAAAATAAATGTGAAACCAAAATACTAGATTTTTAAAGAAGCTTTAACATCACACCTAAAATACGTGAGAATCATTTCTTTTCCACTTATGAAATATTCTATTCTATCCAATTCAATCAACGACAATAATAAATATCTTAATTAAGATTTGGACCAAAAAAGTTCTCACATACACATTGTTTTCCTCTATCTCTCAAAAAGATGCTAAATCCAATCACTCCTCCAACTTTCACACCTTATTTTAAATAGCTAGCTTTTGAATTTTGTTTCAAGGTCAAGTTTATTGAAAAAATTTAATTAGATATTCTTGTAAAAAAACTTGAATTTATTCTACATTGATGTTTTTTATACTTATAGGGATATTTGGCCATCATTTTTAATTAATGTTTTAATTTTTTTGAAATGGAACTAATGTTTCAGTAATTAATTAAATGAATTACAATATATATATATATATATATATATAAACAATCCATATCTCTAAGGAGTATTATGACCTACATCCATAACATTTTTAGGCATGCAGGCCAGATCATTAATTAGATCTAGTAAGATAAAATTTCTCCATCAAGATATAATAGTTCTCAATTCTCATCAAAGTGCATCGATCATTTAGCTATTGTGGATCCACACACTTAGTAAATGGACATTTTAATTTCTTTTGAAAAATAAAAAAGATTTCAACTTGCTTCCTAGGTAGCCAATTTTTTTATTTATACCTAATAAAAACGACACATATTGATTTTTAAAAAAAAAATTACACATATAAATTACTCTTATTAAAGCCTCGCCACCCTCACAAACCTTAGGCTTCATCACATTCCCTATGTGGCAATTACATTATGCAAACGCGTAAACTTAAAGATAAAGAAAAATAAATATCATTGTCACGTTTGAAAATTGATTGAAAGGTAAAGAAAAAGTAAAAATGAACGTACCTTAGGTGGCATATGTGGGGTCTCCAACCTAAACTCATGCATGATCCAACCTGTTTTGATTCCATTTGGAGCTCTATTCCTATAGAACACTAGAGTTTTCCTCATCCCTACAACCTCATGTGTGATTGGATCAAACACCGTTCGATCCTTTCCTGTTGCTTTCCAATAGCCAGATGTCGTAGCCCTATTGGTTCTAAAACCTGTGGCATATTTACGGTCACGAAAGCTGAAGAAGTACCATTCAGTTGCGTTGAGCTTAGCCACCTCTGAAAAAAAGCACGCATGCATGAATAGAGATAATGGGTCAATTTTTGGTACCATATGGAAAAACATGTGATTTAGCTAGGTAAAACAAGGGTGTTAGATAGATAAGAATCTAATATCATTGTGTGCAATTAATTAATTGTTTCTAAGTACGTAGTAGAATAATTATGACAATAATGACAAAAATAATTTGGTTTTATTTATGATGATCACATTAATTAGCGTGTCAACTAGTTCATAAATGACATGTAATTTTCAAGTTTCTAATTGAGCTGGATAAAGTGACCTAAGCATGGTATTTTTGGGGTTTCAATTTTCAAACGTGCTTTGCTATATATGTGTAATTACGTTCTCTCTGTGTTTTTCAGTTTCACTCCATTTACAAAAAGAGGAGTTTGATTTTACATGAAAAATTGCTTATTGGTAATTTGGTATCTAAAATAAGCACAAATTATCTTCGAACTAGCTAGAAATATTTCCATAAGCTAACTTTGATTAATTTCATGATTGTGTCTAAATTCGGAAACTAGTTGAAGAAGATACAAGCATTAAGCACCTGGGCCCGTTTGGTGCTTATGATAGGAAGACATGATATGATAAAACTATCATATCTTGGTTCAATTTGTTGTTTGGTGCGTCAATAGAAAATGATAACTTAAACCTATTTCTAATCCTATCATATTCACCCTTTGTTATTTTTATCCTTAATTTTTAGTGGGTTAGAATTATCATATCATGATTAGCACTAAAATGCTTATTTTGCCCTCTCTCTCTCAATTCATCGCTCATGTTCTCTATGCTCTCCATCCATCGACCTCTACTTCTTCCTCCATAACTGTTCAACTTCATCTCTTCTATTTGTTACGGATCTGACCCCAATTCCACCCTACAATCACTTTTTCCTCAATCTGCTTAATTGTTTGTCTGTTTCTTTCTTGATTGTCTATTTTGTATTCAAGTCAAATTTAAAAAGATATGAAACGGAGAGTTCTGGAATTTCGTATTATTTTCAACAGAGACAACAATTAGTTTGGTTAAGAGCTTGAACTGTAATTGTAATTTTTTATAGGTGCTCGTGTATGAATTTTTTTACAGGTTGAAGTTACACAAATGAGTTTTGGTAGAACTTTGTAATTGAAGAAGGAAGAAGACAATAAACAATTTTTTTAATTGAAGAAGTCATGATTTTTTTAATTGAACTTTAAGAATGAAGAATATGACACCCCTAAAAAAAAGAAGACAATTGACAATAATAATTTTGTATCTAATTAATAATAGCTTAATTATATTTAATTATAATTAATTACAAGGTTAATTATGTCATTTAATTGTGATATATATGATATTATGTTTGTTATCATGTGTGCAACAAACATGTGATAGGATAAATATTTATCATGTCCATATCATTTCCTATCCTTATCCATTTTCATATCATATCATATCATGTGCACCAAACAAGCTCTTACCGAATATTCGCAAAGCATGCTTAAAAGATAATGTTGATTATCTTTGTAAAAGTATCGAGAGAGAATAACATCCAATTTTACCGTCAATAACGATAATTTAAAAAAAATAATGGTGTATATTTTGTAGAGTTTAACGGTGGCACACTGTCAGAGCAAAACAATAATTTACACTGACATCCATGTCAGTGTATTATTGTTTTGCTTTATTAGTGTATACACTTTAAATTCCTATTTTGTATAGTTATGACTTTCTTTTTTGAGTTTATATATTGAGTGAATATATATATATATATATATAATTCTTAGTTATAAGTGTATTTTATGTTACAATTTATGACAAGGTATGGAAGTAACCTCAATTATCATTCACAAAAGAAGTAGCAAATGAATGCAACAAGCTTCTCTTACGAGCTCATGATAAGCAAAAGCCCAAAACATTTGTGTGAAATAGTGAAAGATCAAATGTTGTATGGTACAGTCATGTGCATGTGTATTTAATATAGACTTAATTAGATACATGCAGGAATCAGAAGATTAAAGATAAATAGATAGATAAACATGGAGAAAAATAGTAAGTTTAAAAAAACATGTAATAATTAATCAGATGAAAGTGAAAGGATAGAATATTAACCACAAATTTAAAGTAGAATACTTAGTGAAGCCGTTATAACCGCGTAAAGAAAATGGTAGAAAATTACATGGACAAAACAAAGCAAGAAGAATATTTAGAATCTTCAAAGACATCATTTTGATTTTCATAAAGATAATAATAATATTGTTAGATATGAAAATAAACGTGTTTGGTTGGGACGCGTTTACAGCAGAAAAAACAACTAGGTACAAATTTCACAAAGGACAAAAGCAATTATGTATAAAGGCATAATCAAATAGTACCATATTATATATAATAATTATTTATATAAATAAAAAACTGAATGATTTACTATTTATGGGCAGAGACAAGTATAATGATCAAGAAGTTTCCATTATTAGCTAGCCTTAATCATTGAAGAACTAAACAATAAACTATTAACCGTAACGTAACTGCAACACCCCATAAGTCATAATCAATTTTCTCTTTTATTTTATTGCTCTCATTCTCATGAATCTCATCTCTTTTCTGGAAGTAAACTTGACTCCTGTATACTTTCTGTTATATGCAAAAACATGCACCTTTATTTCTTTCTTCTTCATTTTTTTTTTTCAAAGTAACTTTTTTTTTAAAAGGCAAATATATTTCAAGTTTCAACTCATAAATAAATAAATATAAGGCTCAAAACATAACTCAAGTTGTTAAATATATTTCTTCCAAGTTTAGTTAAAATGATGCCACACCATGTGTTTGTGAATGTCAATTAACCAAAGAATTATTATATGGTTAAATAAGCAATAGAAAACAGAGACAACTAATTAAGGAAACTAAAATTAAAGAGATCAAGTGAAAATGATGATAAATATAAGGGCATATATATATATACCAGGAAGTTGCCAAGGCTCGCATGTATGCAAGTCAATTTCCTCCAAGGTACCCTTGAGAACATCCTCATTTGTGATTTTTTTGTGAAGGTAATGAAGGACCAACTCCTCATCACTAGGATAAAATCGAAAGCCAGGGGGAAGTGAAGCACCGACATCTCTAAGACCCATGATTAATTTTGCTAGCTAGTGAGAGAAAGAGGAAGATATATTTTTGAAATTTTGGATAGGTAGTGGGTTTATGGATATATATGGTAGATGTGTGGATATATATAAAGTATAGAATCTATATAATTGAAGCTATAGCTTTGAGAGATTGCTTGTATTAAGGTATTATTATAGTAGAAAGGATGGGTGTATTTATATGGTAAGAGATGTCTTTTAAAATTTATTTACTGCACTATTCGGGCAGGGGCATGATAGCTAGGTGTAATTTAACGAAGAAGTATTAGGTGGTCACACCTATTTAAACATAATACTTGGACACACTTTATTCAAAAAATAATACTTGGACACACATACATATTTTTTTAAAAAAAAAGATATATAAGATTTAATGTGTAATTCCTCTTTAGCAACACTTGAATGTGTAATTCCTCTTTTTTTGACAGATTTAATGTTTACTTCTTTAAAATGTCACATTTTAATATTTTAATATTCACATCCTTCAAAAAAAAAATTAATATTCACACCTAAGTGACGGTCACTTAAGCTTAAGAGACACATAAGTCATGAGCGCTAAAAATGCTCTTAAGGGTCCGTTTGGTTCGAGAGTTTTGAAGGGGAAGGAAGGGGAGGGGAGGGGAGGGGAGGGAATATTTTTAATTTGATGTGTTTGGTTCAATTTTTAGAAGGGAAGAGAAGGGGAGGGGATCTCTTTAAAATGTTATTACATTGCCAAAATTATCCTTAGATTAATTTAAAATCTCAATATTATCCTTCTAACAACTTTTATTATTATTAGTTATACTATCTTGTAACAACTTTTATTATTAAGTTATATTATCCTTGTAACAACTTTTATTATTATTAGGTTATATTACCGTTGTAACAACTTTTATTTTCATGTTATCTATCACTCTTATTTGTTATATGTAAAAACAAACATCATCGTATATTTAATTAAGTTTAAGGGTAAAACAGTAAATTAATTTTAAAATCCCTCCCCTCCCCATGTGAACCAAACACATTTTTAATTAAAATCTCTCCCGTCTCGTCCCCTTCCCTCTCCTCCCCTCCATTGAACCAAACGGACCCTAAGTGCATCCAATAATGATATATAAGATTGAAATTATCTGCTTAAAAAAATGAATTTATGTGTAATTAATTTTTATATACTGCATATAACTAAAATTTGAAATTAATGATTTTCAGCTATGTGAAATATTAACGAAACCCTTCAAAATACCCCTTATTATTTGATTGTTATAAAGTTAACATTTACTCGTTATCTTGTGCAACAAGAATGCGTGTCATATATACTTCTAATGAACATAAAGGTTTCCTTTCTTACCAAGAACTTCATCTATTTAATTTTTTCTTTCAAAAAAAAAAAGAACTATATTTTTATTATATTTGTTAATTTTTAAAATATTAAATTTACCACAAATTTTGAAGTTACTCATTAGTTAAAAAATCTCTTTGTTAATCTAGACATATTAATTAATAATATATTTAAGTACTGATTTGTATTATTTTTTTATCTATACTAGTATGGACATATTCGAGCCAAGCACGAGTTAGAGTTTCGTCATACTTGAGGAGATATTGTGTTTAAATAGATGTTAGTTAAAGCCCAACATTGGATAAAAGAGTGCAGGTTGAACAACAAATAAGTGAAAAAAACTCATACTTAATGTAACATCCGGCTGGCTCCCTTACGGGCTGGCCTCCCTATCTTTCAAGGACGCGATGTACTCATGGTCTTCTCCACAGTTTTTGCCTTCCGTGGGAATCGAACTATGTACCGGGGCCTTAAGTACAAGTTCAATGCATTCCCACTACCAATTGAGATAGCTCAATTGGTAGTGGGAATGCATTGAACTTGTACTTAGGCCCCAAGTACAGAGTTCGATTCCCACGGAAAGCAAAAACTCCACATGGGGGGTGGAGAAGATCGTGAGTACATCTCGGTCCTTGAAAGATAGGGAGGCCAGCCCGTAAGGGAGCCAGCCGAATGTTACACTTAAGCCTTAAAATTTTGGATGAAGATGTGATATCATTATCACTTATGTGATTGCTCTTTCTCAAACGTGTCAATCCACACCAATGTTGGCTCCCTAGAAGGCCCAATGGTGGTGTATGATATTTCGGTTCAACATTGTAGGGGAGTTGTATTGGTTCTTGGTGGTAGATCACGGACACAGAAAGTCCGACACTTAATGGAGAGATGTTCATGTGTCAAATGTGAGTTAAAACTTCACATGTATGCAAGAGTTGATGATGAGCAACATATAAGTGATATAACCTATATACTTAATGTACTTAAGAGTTCGAATAAAGATTTGAGTTCAATCTCACTTCTGCGGTTGCTCTTAACCTAATGTGATTATACAACCCAATGTAGGCTCCCGCCGAAGTCCCAACGTTATAATAATTTGCTATGTTAGTTTTTGTGTGTCATTTGTTTAATTTTTTTTATCTTAAATTATAATTTTTAAATGTCATTCGCTTTCGTGCAAAATAAATTATTTAATCTCTATTATTTCAAATTCCTTCACTTTTGTTCTTTAGTGGAAACTGCCAATGGAAAAATGTAGATGTGTTATGCTGAGTTGACAAAATACATGTTTATTAGAAATTTTAAATTGATGCAGATTTTTTTAACCATGTCTAGCATTTTGGTAGCATATTTACCATCAACTCCTCCAACAAATCCATAAAATTACCATCAACTCAATCCTTACTTTTTTCCATTTCTCAAGTTCAAATTCTTTTTTCATCTTTCTTTTTGCTAATTTACTTTCACTCTTCTCATGAAAGAAAGGAACAAAAACATCCATTTATGAACCCGATACCAACCCACATTTTTTTATCATGTTGTGCCTCTAACCTTATTTGGCTCTCTCATCATATCACAAAGACAGTGAGTCGTACACTTAAGAGAGATGTTAATATGTCATGTTTGAGTTAAACTTCTACATTGGATTCAAGAGTATATGTTAGGGAGCATATATGTGAGATGACCAATATATCTAATGTCTTAAGATTTTGAGTGAAGGTGTGGTGTCAATCTCACTTGTCGGGTTTCTCTAATCAAATGCATTGATCTAATCCACTGTATACTTCCTCAAAACTTCAAACATTAGGATGAACGTTTTTTTAGTTTTTGAATGTCATTTGCTTAATCTTGTTATATTAAATATAAGTGGTGGTCACTTAAGCTTAAGAGACACATAAGTTATGAGCGCTAAAAATGTGAATACTACCACCACATAAGTGGTGAAGAATACTTAGATGATCACAATTATTTAGACACATGCAACACTTACCATAAGAGACATAAGATTACTACCACCACTCTTAAATATAAGAAGAAAATAAAATATACTCCTAGGGACAGCTGATGGGAGCACTATTCACAATTTCAGCTCTTTGAATTAGTAATGAGACTGATATCTGAATTAACCTTAATTGAGGAGGACTTTACCCTTTAATTCTCTGCCTCCACAAGAATTTGTATCCAAGTTCCTTAAACTCTTCTCTTAATTATAAGTTGATTTCACTTGACCCACATCCCATAGTTAGTCATTAATTATTAATTAATTAATTAGATGATTATTTATATGCTAACTTGTGTTTACTTGTAAATCATCCCAAAATCACTTTTTTCTTCTTTATAGTTGCTATACAATCTTTTTGCATGCTGAATCTGTCTTCGTGGCGCATAATAATTTAGTAAACTTTGCTTCATTTAACAAAGTACACGCTTGGCTCTATCTGTTTGTTTTAATTAATTATTATTTATCGATGTCGGTGAGCAGCCATAGGCGCGTATAAATATGTCACACTATAAAATTTAAATAATTAACAGATTTTCCGATTAAAATTCAATTCACAATCACCTGATGCATTAATTTAATTAATTTCGTGAGCCCCGCTAAATATAGACAGCTCTAAGAAAAAAAACAAAACAAAATAATTCATTTTAATAGCTGGAATTATAATTTATATCTATACTGAAGTTAAAGTTTTCTTGATTATGTACTCATCATTCAATCATTTAATATCATATTATTTTTTCTATTTAATTATTTTAAATAATCATACATTCGCACCATTATGTTTACATTGGGTTCGATTCTTGGTGGTCACAATACTTGACTGTGTTCCAATGATTTAGTGGTAGAATGTGACATCCAACATATCTATATTGTATGCACGAGGTTTTAAGTTCGATACTCCCAAAAATAATTTTAAATTTATTTTAACTACATAGTACCATATCCAACAAAATCTAAGTATCACAAATATTTCCTAGAATTTAATGCCAATCATAAAACTTGCAATATGTTTCATTTTCTATCACAGAATAATATTTTGGAACGATCCGTGTTGTGGGGTATGCGAATTCTTTGATATGGGGTCTGCTTAGGACCTAATTATTATGTGTCCGTGTTGTATTCTACCTAGCTTATCTAAATTTGAATTAGTTTCTTTACTATATGATTTTTCTTTCCTCATTAATTTGTTTCTCAGTGATGGAAGGGGCAAGGCTGCAAGCAGTGACAATAATAAATTAGATGAGGACAAAAGGATCTTTGTCACAATTTGTATCATCTAATTAAATGACAATAATTAGGGGAGCATATTTGGCAGATGATGAACCACTAGGGTCCCTGCCTCTCTTTCATTCAACTATTTGATCATACAAATAATTAAATGTGAAGACACCTTCAACTATTTAAGCAATCATATAATTATTCATAAAATTCTTACACGTCGGTCTTTATATTTTCAGTTTTTAAATTTTATTTAATTTGATACATATTGAAATGTATTTCTCTTCACAATTACACTTGGGAAAACAATGGAGCTGATATTTATGGTGTAAGATCAAAGGATCATAATCAAATCAGTGTTAAAACCACGTAGCATGTAAACAAGAAGAATATTCCAGGATTACTTGTAAAATTGGTCACTTTTCAGTTTTCATAGTCAGATGAGGGACCCTTTTTGCCATTGCAAGAAATGTGAACTATGTGGTCCCCAAGAGTGAAGTTTTGTAGAAACGATTAGACGGTTATTGAAAGGGAAACTGTGGTCATTAATCATACAATTATGTTCCTGATGGAGAAACAGTGTCCATTATGTAATTTGAGATTAAAACGATGCACAGCGGCGAAGCTAGCGATAAATTCATGAGGGCCAAATATATAGCAAAATAATACTTTTTAAAAATTAATATATTAAATTAACTAGGAAGATAAAAAAAACACAATAATTTTTTTATATAAATGTAAATTAAAACAACACCAAAAAAATAAAAAGTTATAATAACTATTTAAAAATGTTGAGTTCAACAATGATACAAAGAGTCAAATATATCTAGACAGGCTCCTTTGCAAAAAAAAAAAAAAAACTCATTGCTAACAAAGCCATCATTATAGTTATTGAAGAGATTAGAGGTGTCAAAATTAGATGAAATAAATTTATTAATTATGAGATATTCTTTTAACTTTTATGTTTCTATCAATTTTTGACAAATAAAATTATTTGGGGTAGCTAAATATATATTATTGGGGTGACAAAATATAAAACATACATATTTATTAAAACAAAATAAAAAAAAAAATTGGGCTAGCCAAAGCTACCCCATGCTACAACTAGCATCCGCCCCTGCCGATGCACATCCGATCCATTAATAATTGCTAAATTGAACTAATGATTAATTTATGAGAGTAGAAAAGGCCTCAATTTGTTTTTCATTTCACGTCTTTCTCTTTGGGTGCATTTGATTTGTTAAACAGTATGTATTGGATAGAACAGAACAATACAAGACAGAACAACACATGACAAACTTTTATGATATTGAATAATTGGTCTTATACTGATTTTTTGTGGACAAATGACTATTTTTGTATTTTAGATAACTTATACGTGGGACAAAAAGTTGTGTTGTGGTTTAGTGAGGGACAAAAATTTATGTTTTTGTCTTGTCCCTTGCCTCCAGTTTGTCATGTCTCAGAAACAGTTTTACAAATCAAACAATGTACAACTTGAGTTGTCATGTCATGTCTTTCATTTTTTAGCAGATCAAACGCATCCTTTGTAAATTGTCTCTGAATTTATTTTTATCAGATTAGCTTTTTTTTAATGATATCATCTTCCCATATCAATTGAGTTTTATTTAGGAGTCTAGCATTACTGGCATACATCATAACATTATTGTAGATAAGGAAATTGTTCACTTCATGTCTAGAATGAAAAGTAAGAAAATTTGTATGTCCAATAAAACTGATTTAGAGAAAGTTTATGATCGGCTTAACTGAAATTTAACAAAGCAATGTCTATAGGACTGTAAGTTTCCGCCTAAGCTTATTTGCGTAATTCATCAATGTATTTCGCCTTCTTCTTACAAAATCATGTGGAATGGGGAGAAGACATATAGTTTTAATCCTTCGAGAGGCATAAGGAAGAGTGATCCTCTGACTCCTTGTTTATTTGTTATATGTACGCAAAGACTTTAACACATTATAGTTGACTAGGTGGAAGCTAAGTACTAGAAGCCAATGCGTACAGAGGAGTATGGTCTTCAAAATTTCTCATCTTCTTTTTGTTGATAAACTTCTTATTTTTGCAGATGCCATTATTGAACAAGCTCATTATGTTATGCATTTTCTAGATCTATTCTGCTAAACTCCAGGTCAACAATCAAAAAGCACAAATTTATTTCTCTAAGGATATTGATAGTTTGCTCTGTTGTGATATTTTACTACACCCTGGTTTCTCCCATGTTACTAATCATGGTAGATACATGGGGGCCAATTTAATTATAGGAAGATTTTCTAAAGGTTGTTTTAAGCACATTGTCTAAAATAGGCTATGTGGGTAAAAACAACAATGTCTGAGTCTTTCAGAGAGAATTACTCTCTCTAAGTTAGTTATTAATTCTACTTAGTACAACCATATGCAGTTTATGAACATTCCCAAAACCATTTATGATGAGAATTAGAAAATTTAGTGAGGCTTCATGGGGGCACTAATGCAAGGGCATAAAGTGTGTCTGATGACTTGGGGTGTATGTTTCCAGCTGAAGTATGATGATGGTCTAGGATTTAAAAACCATGTCTTATGAATGAGGTTTTTCTTATAAAGATTATATGGAACCTTATTAACAACCCATATAAGATTTGGTGCAAAGTCCATCTTGGAAAATACAGTAGAAATAATGACCTCGTGGTTTCATGTAGCTCATAGCCTTATGATTCTCCAATGTGAAAAGCTTTTGCGGGAATCAGAATGATTTCCAATGTCAGTGTGTTTTGGAAAATAGGGGATAAAGTCGTAGAAATTTCTGGCTAGATAATTTGGTGCCTACTGGGGGTGATCTTCTCAATTGATACCACTCTTTTTGTGAGGGATGGGTTTAATCTAGGGGAAAATTGGAACTTCATTTTCCTACATAATAATTTTCCACTTAATGTTGTGAACCAGGCGCTTGCATTATTCGCCCCTAAAGAAGTTGATGGGTCGGATACCATGGACTGAGAAGGCACCAATATACTCACTAGTTTACCATTCAGAGTGCTTCTAGGTTACATCAAGGGGGATATCCATTCTGAGAAAGGGAGATTGAAAGTCTTTATTGGACTAGAAATGTTCACTTTGTATCCAAACTTTCATATGGTTAAATGACCAAGAACGCATCCTTACCAAGTTTAATAGAAGCAAGAAATGAGTGGGCATATATATGTAATGCACTAGATCTAGGAGAGGAAATGAAACAACCATCCATATGCTTATGTATTGTATCTACTTTATGTGCTCGGATATGGCTTTGTTTGGTTCCATCTAATTTAACAACGATTTCCTTAATTTTTATTGCAAGTACAGGGTTTTTAATAACATCAACAAACTTTTGATTTGAGTTCCTCTTGCGAGATGGAAGATAACTTTAATGATCACTTGTTGGTTTCTACAGACATTGTAACATCTCGGACCCACCCGACAATTGACGTTATTACCCATGCACTTCTCGCCTCCCTTCTTTCCTCGAGATAATTTAGAGAGTTTTTGTCTTCTGTGAAAATTGAAAACGATGCCTAGAAGATAACTACCATGATTCCTTAACTCACACTACCAATTGAGTTGAATCTCAATTGGTATGGGAGTTAAAAAATCTTGGTACTTATTACCTATGTATCGAGTTCAACTCCCACAAAAGGTAGATGAGGTGAGAATTCCACTAGAAGTAGTGTCGAATTATGGTTAGGTTTGGATTATTAGAGACGTGGAGATATAAAGTTATTTATGAAGATGATTATTAACAACCAAACAACAATGTTTTGGTAATCCATACTTTTACTAGAGGGGTGGACTTGTGTTTGACTCAATTGTTTCATCAGAATCTTCAAAGAAAGGAGATGATCTACATTGGCTTGAATAAACCACCTGAAAGTTGGATAAACCTCAACAACATATTATTTGCAAAAGGAATACAATCTTCAAATTGTGGCCGCCTTTTCTGAAACTCCGATGAGAGACTGAAAAAAGGATACATTATGAAGATTGGTGTGTTAAACGCCTTTCATGTTGGATCGTGGGGCATGAACCTAGGCTTAGAGATGGCATGAAGGGGGTGTACTATCTAACTCACTATGACAAGTGATTCCAATATTCTTATAAATTTGGTTATAGATAACTGCAAGTTTAATAGGGTAATTGTCATGTTGGTGTGTCTTATTCCCAATCTTTGATATTTGAATTTATGTGTCCAATTTTATAATACTTGAGAGGCCAATCATTATATTGATTGCTATGGTAACTTTAGTTTGTATTTAGAATATTTAAACTAAATGATTATGGAGACCACGTCTAGTGAGCTCCATCGGTTACTTTTTTATGATAATCACGGGGCTTCCATGCCTAGCAATATCCAGTTAGTTCCTTAGTTTTTTTGTTTGGCCTTTGTCCCTTCTTTTATACCAAAAAAAAAGTCACTATCACTTCCATAAGTATATTTCATATAGTAAAAGAAGGCAAAGACATTTAATATGCTGGGTGCGGGTTTGAAACCGTAATTTCTCCATTTCCCAACATTTAGAGTGTGTGGGTTTCACCGCTAGACTTTTTAGGACCTTCTCCTCAACATAAAGGTTATTAATTCCTAAGTGTTGATGGCAAGCTTTAAATCTCAAAGGATGTTTTCATTCAAGGAGATTAAGTTTCCTTACAATGAGTTATTTCATACTTCCACTACCACCCTCATCTTCTTTTACTTATCCAACATACATACCCTTAATTCCCTCCTATTCAAATTATGTTGTTCCTTTTGATAGTACATCTCCCTAATTTATTAGCAACCTTTCCTCGCCAACTACAAATCTCAACAGTCCCAATTTACATACACATGGTCCCAATAGTTCTATCTCCTTAACTCATAATGACCCTACTACAAGTCCAACTCCTCACTTCTAGGGGCATGCCCATTTAAAAACCTATAGGGGTGGATGTTTAATGAGTCCTCTTCATAACATGTATTTTAGTGTTTTATTGAGTCTTTTCCCTATTTTATTTTAGGATTTTGGAGTATTATAGTCGAGTTACTGGTAGTTTTAGAATGCTTGTAATGTTTTGAGAAAAGTCATTGCGAGTCATTTTATTTCCCAATCCTAAAAACTTTAAAGGTTTTCAGGTGCCTTTTTGGTATAGACCATAGGTTGATCTGATCAGCTGATGCTTTTTTTATGGTACGAAGATATAAAGACAAGTCTTGGTAAGAAAAAGGAGACTACTTGGGGAAATTATGTCCCAAATCTCATGAATAAGTCAAGGGTTATTCTAAATGAAAGCTAAAGGTATCAAATGAAATTACAAAGGAAGAAGTCTCGGATGTGTGCACCTCAAGCATGGTGTTGTGAGTGGCACACATGGTTAAGCAAAGAACAAGCATAGAAGCCTCATAAGTCTATACCTCACGTGTAATAATGATGTGTGGCACGCACAATGAAGTGAATAACAAAGAGACATTCTTTAGACATGTGTGCCTCACGCGTGTCCCTGGTGAGTGACATCGTCTTTGCTAATGACACAATGTCATCTCAGCTAAATGGCACGTGTGGCACACACACGTGACCTTAAATTGTTGCTTATAAATAGCAAACTTCAATATATATTCCAACTTCCGAAATTTTACGACCTAGAAAGAACAAGGCACGATTCCAGCACCCAAAGTGGGGATTTTCAACCCTTGGTAACAAGATTTAACGTTCTTATCACTCCAAATACATGTATTTTTTCTTATTCCTTTGAATATGATTTTTGTGATTATCATCAGTAGCTAATATCATAAGATTAAATTGAAAGATGAGCCTTTGTGGTGCTGTTTGAGACATGTAATCTATGAGTCCTCTATTAATGCAATTTGAACATACTTTTATTCATTATATCTTGTGTTTAATACTTTTCATTTCCTAATCAACATTGAACTAGTTTTATGATACAATTCACTATCAACACTGGATTTCATAATATGAACTAGATTTAGTGTTCTCTAATTAATTTATCTAGACATAGATAATTAATTAGTGTGGCTAATAGTTTAACAAACAATCAAGCTTTTGATGATATTTGTTTCACCTAAGACATTAGGATTCCTTATTAGACAAACAAGACCTTGAGCCAAGAAATTAGTCTTGGTCTATTTTGTTAAATTGTCGTGAACATATGAATCAAATTGTTATTGTTTAGGACCTCGATTTACCAAATAGGAACAAAGTGGGGATTCAGACAATCATAATCACTCATCATTATTCTTAATTTTGCCTTAATTTACTTTATTCTAAAACCAAACTCTTATGGAAACTCCTCTCAATTTTACATTTAATTAAATACTGATTAATTGCTGAGTAGAAATTAACAATTCTTGTGAAGACGAAATTATAAATTTTATTACTTTGACTATGATTTGGTACACTTGCCAAAGACCCATCAATACGCTTGCTAAAAAGTATACTATATATATTAAATTTAAATAATTATAAAAATTAGTTCATAAAAGTATAATATTTTTATAAATTTTGTGGAGTTCATAAAACAAATATTCAAGAGATGTCTTTAAATCTAACAATGCTAAATACAATAACTGAAATAAATTTTTCTATGTAGATCCTCAAGAACCTAATGCAAAATCAAATGAGTGATAAATTATTGTTAAGTTTCTTATACATAGAAATTGTTATAACATTGAAAAGAAAAGAAATCACTACGTATTGAGATTCTAAAAATTTATAAATGTCCAAATAACATAAAGTATTCTCACATGCTCGAAAAATCCTCAGATTTGAAAGGCTTAAATGTCCAAATAACTTGGAAGTAGAAATATGATTCAATATAAATGACATAAAGTTTAATCGATGGGAAATGTAAACGTCTTGAGAAAGAAAATGTTTAAATTGAAATGTCGACAAGAATTTAAATTACTTGAATTTTAAAAATTACAGAAAGATAAAGGAATTTTAAAGACAGTCGAATTGAAGGTATACTTAATGTTATGGAAAACTTTAATATGTTTATGGTTTAGGAGTAGGCTTCAGAATATTAAGTATTTGATTATTAGTCATTTTGTGAGAACTATTATTTATAAATGAATTAAATTAAGTAATGGTCACTTCAGTGACAGACCACAATTGTGGTTACCTTGCTGAACTAATTTCAATAAAATATGTGCTTGAAACCGATACACATTTTTGTCATTTATCGTAGTCTCCTTATGGTTGTATAATTGGGGTACATAAATCACTAACCTTATTTGTTGTAGAAATGTGTTGTGACCCGACATATGTTTAACTTGCATTGTTTGAAAAGGTATGAACGATCAAATGACTTGAATTAAATAACTTGGATGTAAAAAAATGATTGAATTTAAATGTCATAAAGTTTAAAAGGCGGGAATGTAAATGACTTGAAAAAAATTGCAATATTTAAATGACTTGAAAGTAAAATTGCAATTTAAAGCAAATGAATGAAAGAAAATGTTTGAATTGGAATGTCGATAAGAATTTAAATTTCTTGAATGTTAAAATTTACCAAAAGATAAACGAATTTTAATGACAATGGAAGGCATACGTGATATTATGGAAGGCTGTAAGGGTAGTTCTTAGATATTTTTTCCCTTAAAATTCTAGGTGAGTTTGGTCTTAATGGTTCACAGCATCACTCTAGACATCAAACTAGCGGTTTATTTTTTTCATAAGAATTCAGGAGAATTGGATTTCAAGGGCTTTTGAGATATACATTAAGGGATAACATTTAAAAGGATATTTACGTATTGTTCATCAACGAGATCTTAACGTTGCCACTAAAAATGGAACTCGCACCTTTGTAGAGTATAAGTCAACTAAATTAACTCATTTAAATTAACACCGAAGAAAATCGAACGTAAAACCTTGAGGAGTAGCACTTCCAAATCAATATCACTATAGCAACCTAAGTGGGTTCCATTAATAATTAAATTGGTCAGTGTTTGTTAAACTCTATCAAATATTAGGTATAAATATATTAGGAAAATGTTAATACGTGATCTTAGAGCACATAGTAGAACAAATTTATTGAAACAATTCTATCCTATCAAACAATAGAATAACATGATGAAAGTGAAAACAACCATGCATGGATGATAGATAGATTACTTGTAGACTGCATTTTACTTTTTTCTCTAAAGTCCTAATTCAACGGGACGACTGAGCATGCGCTGGAGGACACGTCAAACCAGACACCACATATTTAGGACACATTACACGTCATAGGAAGGGGATGACGTAGAAGATTATTCCAAAATAACATAATGACTATCCCTACCAAAGGAGAAAATAATATAAAAAGGCTCGAGGAGGATGTTAATGTTATTGTTGGAGGATGAGTGACGGCTTGTTACTCCTCTCCAGCTCTCCTAGCTTTCAGGCCAATAATTTATTCCCAGCTGGCTCTTGCTTGATTGCATGTCTATTACAAGTTCTTTTTATACAATTTCTTTCGCATCGACGAAATGACAATAACGGTCAGAAATTCACACAGGATTTGTACTTAAATGATAGTGTTTAATCTAACAATTTCGATATTTTTATCAATGGAATAAAAACTTGTGGATTTATAAAATTTTATTAGTCAACTATTAATTTTTAATTCTTTTTTTCAAAATTATGTATGTATAAAAAAATACTAACTCATATCAATTAAACTATTTTCTATGTAATCTATTTGCTATTATTATAATTAAAAATTAGCACATTTGTTAGTGTAAATTATTCATAAAGTTAATTAACTACATTCTAATTTAATGTTACTTTTTGAATCATATTATATTCAATAATAATTTTTCTAAAATACTCTACAATATAATATATATTTTCCCCTAAAAAAATAATAGTATGGATTTTATTTTTAAAATTTGTTTTATTTTTGTGGAGGTATTTTCATTAAATGGAACTACATCCTTTCAATTATTTTAAAATAAATAAATAAATAAATTTTATCAAAATAAAATTACTATCAGTTTTTTTTTAAAGAAAAATTACTCTCAGCTTGAATTCACATATATTACTTATAATTTTTATGAGGATAAATACGAAGTACATACTTCATTTTGTTTCGAACAATAAACAAAACTAGCAAACCTCCTATTTATTCCTCTAAAAAAAACCTCATACTTATTGTAAACTAATCGATTAGGCACGACTAATTTTTTTTAAGTGAGTGTATTTTTAAAAGTACTCTTGGTGATATTTATAACGGAAAGATGTTGAAAAAGAAAATTTTAATTAAATGAGGAATACTGTAAAAATAATATGATTAAATAATGAAGTGTTTTTTTCAAAGAAATTAAATAATGAATTTAGTCCTTCAAAAAATATATAATGAATTTAGTGACTAATAAATTGCTTATAAATCGATATATGAGGAGGTATACCATTCTCTCACACGCATATACATATGCGTCTACTCTCTAAAAAAATACATATGCATCTATCATAGCATTAATCTCTAAAAATAATATAAGATAATAATATATATCTTATATTATTTTGGTTTTAAAGATGAAACTCGTCGTATCCCCGTGAGCTTATCTCAGTTGGTAGGGATATTGCATGTTATATGTAGGGGTCGGGGTTCGAACCCCGGACACCCCACTTCTCCACATTTAAAATGTGTGAGTTCTATCTACTAGGCTACTTGACCAAAAAAAAAATAGATGAAACTCGTCGTTAATTATAGTGAGGGTTTTAACTTGCTTCGTAGCATATCAAATGTTACTACCATATTTTAACATCTAAGTTATAGTTACGAGAAATATATCTTTTCAGGTAATTCACTAAATTAATTTTTAGTATTTTTTTTACCAAACTCCATAAATTAATCTTTTTTTACTGTTAAATTAATCAAAATGATAGACATGATTTATTGATTTATTGATCAATTTAATTTGAAGCGGGCCCTATAAATTATAGCCAAGTCAGCATCAAATAGCAAGCTTACCTGTGTGGCATTCTCCTTCTTACATTGGCGCCCAACTAATGTGTTTATTTCATGTGCGGCGTGGTTATATCAACATCGCAACCCACAATAATGGGATTATATATTTGGTTTTTTTTTTAAACGGCAAAATTTATTAAAAGTCTAGTCTCTACACAATATGAACATAGACCAACAATCCAAAAACTACAAAATAAAACGTCGTATATAGGCAGAATACAAAAAAGAAACACCAAAAACATACCCCCCTTACCAAGACTTACGTTCAACCCCCATAATAAAATAACCACCAAACCCAACTTCATCCCCCAAAACCAAACTCCATCGTGAATGACTACTAAAATTGAAATCCATAAACACTCATCGTCCGCTACTCACCCAAAAAAACCTCCAAAAACTATCTTGAACATCATCTTCTCATCACCATAACTGAGCACTATTTGACACCCGAAAAAATCCTATTCCAACGCTCCTTCGGGTCCCACTGTAACACCCACAATCCCGAGACTAAATAATAAATCATGCAATTACTCAAAAATCAAGGTGTTACTATTTGCCAAATATCTCATACTAAATCCTCATGATAAAAATTTCATCAAAATATATAACAGATCACAGCGAAAATAAGAATCTTCAACAATATAATCTCGGTTCACATCATATGATCTCAAAATATAAATACATCAACATCATGATCATATAGATCCATCAACATCAATCCAAAAGGAAAATAAGACAATCCCCTAAATCCTAGATCAGAGCATCTAATCTAGACTCCTTAAAGCAATAAAACGAGTAGGCATCACGCCATCCTCAGCATACTCACAAACAAAGGTAGTCCTCAACTTGCACGTCTACACCACAAAGATGCAAGCGACAAAAGCCACTAGAGGGTAAGATATGCGTTCAACGTAAAGGAATTATAAACGCATGTAAGTTCAGCAAAACAACATCATCATATAAGCATATATCATATTAAGTCTGGTTATAATCATACAACATCTATAACACATTTACAATCAATCAAGAGTCTGGTTACATCAATACTTTAAGACAATGTTTACAAAGCATACCTAGCATATTCTCATCAACAATAATCGCCAAGTCAAACACATATCAATCACATCTCATCAACATCATCAGTTATTTAGTTACCACATAGATGCACAAGTTCACGTCAAAACATTACCACATTCGACTACTCATGTTCATGCAATGTGCCTAAATGACTTTACATGCATGTGGTACCGGTTTGGATATCAAAGGTGTGTTACCGAGTGATCCCTCCTCATTGTCATACTCGTCTTTTCATAGTTGGGTAATCAGAGTTATATTACTAATTAGTCCCCTCGTCATTGTCATACCCTTCTTTTCATATGACTGACTTATGAATGCATGGACCCACATATAGACTCGACAATGCACACCAATCATACACCTCATCGTTATATAATTTACACCATCATATAACATAGCATCACCAAATCAACACCAATTGCATTGTCAAATCAAATAAGGCCACACAATCAACAAGTCAAACATTCAAGGCATCATATCATCACATTCATCAACTCACCATCATCGTTCATCATTTCAGCAACATATCACAATCATCTTAACTACACATCTTTATTTAATTTTATTCACATAGTTCACAATTCATGCATAATAAGAGCAAGGTTTCATTCACCTGTCACCAACTAACTCATCACCATTTCATTACATTCTTATCATGTTACATCATCATTCATACCTCATTAATCAATTCACAAGTTTGCATACATCTCATAGCTCAATTAAAGACCATTCATAAGTTCGTCTCTAACCATTTAACTTCTAAGTTTCCTTACATCAAAGTCCAAGTTAATCAATCATATACATCCTCATTATACTTCTAATAATCAAGTTTAGGGGTTTGGGACCCATTCACGTGCATTGGATACCTTAAAAAGTCGAAAAATAGAAGTTCCCACGCAAAAGAAAGGGCGCACGGTCGTGCCAAAGGGGCGCACGGTCGTGCGTCCTTGATAGGACAGGGATTTCGGATTTTTCTGTTTTTCCTGAAAATATTGTTTTCAACACCATTTTTCGATCCAATTCGCACCAAAACCGTCCCAAAACCTTAAACTAACTTTATCTAATCATTTTTACCTCAAATGTAGCTTAACCAACTTAATTGTAATCACTTTCATCATTAATCAACTTAATTCAAACTTAATTCAATTATTGACCCAAAACTCATTTTAACACATTAGCACAACACCCAAACATAGCAACAACAACAACAACAATTTCAACTCTTCTTCAAATTCAACATATCATACTCACCCATTTCAATTAACTTAACACCAACTTAATCAATTCAACAACAACTTCACCATTTTCACTAACTTATTCATAATTCTCATAAAACACAACAACCACAACTTCAACACAACAAAATCCACATAATCTCATGGATTCTCAAATTAAACATATACCCATGATCAAATTCAACTTATCAATCCACAATCATCATCAATTATCATGTTCTTCACCAACTTCATCAAAATTCACAAAGTTACCAAACTAACATAACCAAACATGAACTTTGATACAACAACAACATGATTTCATCAATTAACACATACCCAAATTAACCATAACAACTGGAGCACAAAATTCACATATAGTCATCATCAATTCATGAAATTAAACTTAATTCAAAACACCCACAACTACCCAATTGCTTATAAACCCTAGATGGTGAAAGTAACCTTCTCTCTTACCTCAAATCTTCACCAAAGTTAGCTCTCCAAGTAGAAACCTACCCTTCTCCCTATTGCTATTGAGTTCCTCTCTTCTTTCTCTCCAAGTCTCTAGTCTCTTGCCTCTTATGATGTTTGTGAGAAATGAGTTAACCTAATTTCACCACAACACACACTATTCTATTTTTTTAATGGGTTTGAGTCACTTATAGTAATGGGCTTAGTCACTTTTCATTCCTCATAATTAAAACACTACATTTTTACTTCACTTAAACCCTCTAATTACTCACACACCTCTATTATCTAACTTCTCAAATTTCTAATTTCTAACACTTCACAAAAATACCCTTTACCCGTAAATGACCAAAATACCCTCAATCATTAAAAATCCATAAACTCACTAATTCTCCCAATAAAATAAACAATTAACAAATATTAAATCTAATACTAAAAATCGGGGTGTTACATCCACCACCTCTCATCTCCGGGTCCACCAGAGAAAACATCATAAATATCCCAAAACAAACTTGAGTCGAAGACTGACTCCCGATTTCTAGTATACATTTGAAGATTAATTTTTTTTTCCGGGGAAAATGGATTTTATTTGTAGATTAAATTGTATACTCCTATACTTGAACTTTAAATTAATAGTTAAATAAATTTTTTATTTTTTAAAAAACTATCATTTACAATTATATTGATTAATGTTATTTACCAAAACTGTCGGCGAACTAAATTTTTTATTTTTATTTTTATTACTCATAAATAGTGAATATTGATTATTTTTTACGATAAAATGTAAAATATTTAGTATGATTTTTATTAGCAATGAAACGATGTTTTTTTAAAGAATTAATATTTTTTTAAATATAAATGTCGATAAAAAGTTCTTTATTTTTAAAAAATAATTGTGAATTTATTGTTAGCTAGGGAGTGTATCAGAACACTTCACTTTACAAGTGTATTGTAGAAGCTCCCTTTATTTCTATTTTTTTAGCTATATTATTGTTCCGAAATAGACCCAAGGGTCCATCTCATCATGGCTCATCTCCAAATCACACTAAGCATAAACCTAGTGTAATTAATTGAAATAGGATTCATGCAATATGTAGCGTCTCTCACAAAAACGTAATTTACACACTTCTTTCTACTTTTAACCTCTTACTCTTTGTTCTTACACTGACTTGAGCCTCAGAATGCCTGCAGGTACCCCCTTTCCCCCATTGTGAACATAAACGAAACGTTTGCTCCAGCTTGGTCAACCTTCTCGGTCTATCCAAAATAGTGGGGTCGTCTTTCGGAACTAGGTTTCCATCATCCTCCATGGACAAAAAAACACTCCAAACCTTGAAACTTCAAAGATGGCTAAAGAGCGGCCATGTCCTAGCGCAAATGTTTGCCATACTACCCCCAAAGAACATACGAACTACCACGCCTTCACCCCATCACCAGTCATGGTGAAGAGGTTGCCCTTATTCCTCCAGTTGCAAGAACCAGCGAAATTCATAGTAATCTGTCCAACTTATGCATAACCAGAACCATATTATTCAAGAGAAAAACTCGTGCCTTCAATGATTGGAAAGACAACAATACTCACCCGAATGATAAAACACTCTCGTGTACCTAGAGCGGTCAGTCTGATCTCATCGTATGAACGACATTTCTTCCCATCATCCTTCTAGAATAAGAAGGCATTGAATTCTTGAGTGATTTAGGTCACCACGAGTATCTACCAACGAGCGACCCCGCCATCGACCTTGTTGTTGTCTCCCACGACACTCCAAATACTCCAATTTAAGTGATTTTGAAACATCGTTATGAGGTCCATATTCCTACCTCACTCGAAAAACCTCTGAACATGGAAACTTATGATGGACCATTGACCTAGACGAACACATTGAGAATGTTGAATCCATACTATAATATCATAGAGTTTATGGCCCCATGAAATGCAAGATCTTCACATTAACATTAAAAAGAAGAGTGGTGATCTAGTACAAGAGTCTTCTCTTATGATCTATAAATTTGTGGGAAGAATTGTGTCACTTATTCACTTCCTAATTCACTGCCTCTCATAGACAATTGAAGATAGACTCTACATTAAAGGCGATCGTTCAAGGTAAAATGAGTCGCTCCGACATTACATTGAACAATTCAACAAGGAAGCAATCCAGATTTAAGAAGAATATGATAAGATGAAATTCTATCTCATAGAGCAAGGACTTCGAAGAGGGTCCAAATTGGTCCAATTCATCAAATTCAATAAGCCAAGGGATCTCAACAAATTCCTATCTCGAGTTACAACCTACATATTTTACGAAGAAAATCTTAGCGTTATGGAAGCCATAAGATTATGACAAAATGAATAGACACCGGTATAAAATTATACATTGAATGTTCATAAGAAACAAAAAGGACGGAAAACCATAAAGGGAAAGCAAACGGACGATGAGCCGATTTAGAGAATACACCCCTCCCATATCTTAAAGAGAATGTATAATAATTAAGTGTGCCAATGTTGAATTTATAGAATAGGAATCAACTTCTCGAATCATAGTGTCGACACGTCAAAATATTGCATGTTCCACATGTGCAACAGATACATCACAAACAATTGTTCACAACCATATGTATTCCTTCACACTACCCTCAAAAGTAGCAAAGATTAATAGGACCTCAACATATAGTCACTGTAAGAAAGCTTCCAATTTGGCTCAACATGAAATATATTGACACCTCATCCAAAAATCTTGATAGCATGAATTTGGAACTCTTTCGGATCAAACAACCCGCAACTATCTATGACCATGTTCTTTCTCCAGACTTCATCTCGAACAATCATTTAACTCAATGCCTCACTTCTTAGAACAATGAATTGGGGGCAATTTTTCCATACTGGATCCAAGGTCCCATCTCCAAATCACACCCAATATACACATGTTATTGTTGGGTAGAAATTAAAACAGTCCTCGTGAATACGAATTTTATTATTAATTTGATAGTTTTAGTAAACTTGCTAAATATTTATCACTAAACTACCACAATTAGACTTGTTATAGCTCTATCATCAATCAATAACTGGTATTTAGACCAGCTTGATGTATATTATGCATTTCTGCATGAAGATGTGTATATGATTGTCCTTTTAGCGTGACTCAAACCAAACCTAACCAATTGTGTAAGTGGATTAAATCTCTGTATGGTCCTAAGAAAGCAAGTAGAAAATGGCATGAGAAATTGACTTCCTCGGTCATTCTCATTTATGATGGTTACAAACCATTTGATTCATATTATTCTCTCTTTGTCAAGAAATCTTCATCACCATTCAGTGTCTCATTGGTTTATGTTAATGATGTGATTTTAGCAGGGTATTCTGTAACACCCCAATCCCGAGAATATAAATAAACATGTAAATCATACATCAGGACGTTAATACTCCAACATACAGCTCATCTTATAACATAATAAGAAGATCAATTCGAATATAACATTGCACAGCGGAATAATATCATGTGATCATACAACTCATAAGTGTAATGTCTCGGTCATAACATACAAATCAATATAATATCTCAACAATGTTTGATCCTAAGATCACATGCATAATATAAACAAAACCCCAAATCCTAATCAGAGCTCCTAAGCTAGACTTCAAAGTGGATAAACTTGAGTAGGCAAACGCCATCCTCGACGTACTCATGAGTAAGCTAGTCCTCAACCTGCAAGTCTACATCCACAAGGGTTGAACCCACGGATGGGGCGACAATGAAATCACTAGAGGGTAAGATATATGCTCAACATAAGAGAATAATAAACGCATGTGTGTCAGACAAGCAACATCAACAATCATCACATATACATCTAAACAAACGAGCCTGGTTACATAACTCAACATACATATCACATTCATATTCAATTATAATCTTAATCGCAATCTTCAATCATATATCAAACACTCAAGATTCATCAAGTATCATCAATTCATTTACAACTCGATTACGATCATATACAATCACCAATTAAGCATTTACCACCTTAATGCACAAGTTCACGACAAAAAATTACCAAACACGACTCTTGTGAATGTAATGCACATAACACGACTCTATATGTTTACGGTACCGCCACCGATGAACTCCTCGAGATCTAAAGCCCCACAATGAATTCACCATACAATCACCGATGAAATCCTCGAGATCTAAAATCCCGAAATGAAATCACCATTCAATCACCGATGAAATCCTCGAGATCTAAAACCCTGCAATGAAATCACCATACCACCACCGGACTGACTTATGAATGCATTGACCCACATAGAGACTCGACAATGCTCACCAAACATACTCATCATTTGTTATACGATTTACACCGTCATATAACGTATCATCACCAATTCTTCACCAAACGCATTATCAAATCACTAAGGCCACACATCAAGTCAAGTATTCAACATCACATCATTATCATCATATTCATTTTTCACATAATCACAACACACACCAACAACAAGGTTACATAGGCCTATTAGCTCATCTTACTTCATATATCTTATTCATATTCCGTCATTCATCCACTTACTTAAGTAACATGCAAAACATCTTCATCTTACTCCATTATCAAAGTCCGTTTCTAATTAATTAACCTATAAGTCTTGCTATACTTATGTCCAAGTTAATCAATCATAAACATCTTGATTACACTCTTTACAATCAAGTTTAAAGGTTTGGGAACCATTTAGGGTCATAACATACCTCAAAAAGTTATAAAAATGCATTTTTCCCTCACAGCAAGGTTGGCATGGTCGTGTCAAAAAGGCGTACGGTCGTGCCAACATAGGCAGCAAGATCATGCACGACCGTGCCATATAGGCGCACGGTCGTGCTCCTTATGCAGGTCAGGGAAAATTGACTTTTCGTCTATTTTCGCGAAATTACCTTTTTCAACATCGTTTTTCAATCCAATTCCCACCAAATTTGTCCCAACACCTTAAACAAGACACACCCTATCACCTACCAGTTAACATGGCTTAAAACAACTTAATCTTAAGCACTTAAACTTAACTTAATCGGATTAAATCAAAGTTCGTCTCAAAAACCCGTTTTCTCCCAAAACAACTTAAAATCCCAAACAAAACTTTACAACAACAATTCCAACTTTCTAATCATATCAACATGTTCATAATCACTTAATTAACAACATGAATCTACTTAAAACTGATTATATCAACAATTCACCCAAATTCACCAACTTAAGCAATTTTCACATAAACAACAACAACCACAGTTCCAACTTAACCCAAACAACATAACTTCATGATTTCATAACCCAAACACATGATCATACTCATAATCAACTCAATTAAGCATAATCAACACCAATTATCATGTTTCTCATCAATTTCTCCAAATTTCACAAAGTTCATAAACAACATAATCAACCATGAGTTTTGATGAAGTAAAAGCATGAAATCAACAACTTAACATATACTTAATTCAGTCATCAACAAAGAGCACGAAAATCAACACAATTAATCATAATTCATGAAATTAAGCTATAAGCTAAAAGCTCCCAAACACCCAATTGCTTCTTAAACCCTTATGTTAATCATAACCTCCCCTCTTACCTTAATTTCTTCAATTCTCTTGCTACTTCTAGTGCAATCCCCTCCTTCCTCTTTGATTCTCTAGTTTTCCTCTTCACCAAGCCTCCTCTCTCTATCTGTCTCCATCTTGCCTCTCAAAAGTTTTGTGTTAAAATGTTAACTTAATTCACCACCACTCATTACTAATGTATTTATAATAAAGGTTAGGGTCACTCCCACTAATGAGCTTAGTCACAATTGTCTCATAATTATTTTCTCTACCCTTTTAATTCAAATTTTAAACTTCTAACATATTACAAAAATGCCACTAACCCTCAAATGACCAAAATACCCTTAATCACCCAAAATTCAATAAATCACTAAAATAAACAATTAAACACACATAAACAATTAAATAAATAAATCCTAAAAATCGGGTGTTACATATTCTTAAATATCTTAAACATTAAATTTTAACACGTTAAATTTGTTTTAAACAACTGTCCATTAAAATGTTTCATGTTTAATTCTTAAATATCTTAAACATTGTCCTTGTCGTGGTATATTTTTTCCAAGAGACTTTTTTGCCCACTTGGCTTTTCAAATGCAGATTGGGAGGATGTGTCGAATCTAAAAGGTTTGTGTCAGGATCATATTTCTTCATTGGCTCTTATCTCATTTCTTGAAGGACCAAGAAACAAAATACTATCTCTGATCATCCTTTAAAGCTGAGTAGATGGCACTGGTAGTTGTCACTTGTGAGTTCCAATGGATCTTATCTCTCTTACGTGACCTGCAAGTCACTTGTTCTTAACCTCTTGTGCTTTACTTTGACAATCATATAGTGCATTTTACATAGTTGCTAACCGTTTTCATAAAAATAACTAAGCATTTAGAGATAGATTGTTATCTCTAGTTCATGAAAAGCTTCAAGATGGAATCATGGAGTTGCTACCGGTTTCTTAACATAACCAAATAGTCGATTTCTTCATCAAATCCATGTTGCCTAAACATTTTTAACACCTTTCTTATGTCCAAAGTTGGACATGGTTAATATGTACTAAACTCCAACTTGTGGGGGACTATTACACGAGGAGCTTAATTCAAGTGAAGAGAATACTGCAACACGGTTAGAAGCAGTTGATAAAGATAAATGACAGTTAGAGCTAGGTAGTAACATTTGAAGTTAGTTAGCAATTAGTTAGATTATATGTTTCTTGTTTCACAAGCTATTATACTATAAGGTTGATCTAGCTTAGCTTACTATGAATCTTTACTCTTGTTTGGATGAGTTAATTGAGAAATTTTGAAGAATTTATAATTCTAGGCAATTCAAATGATTCAATTAAATTGAAGTCATTTCTAAATATCATTGTTTGAATGGAGTAATAAAAAAATTCATTGTCGTCATTTTTGGGCAACTTTTATAAATTTTAATTTTTTTGGGCCAAATCTGAAAATTGAAATTATGGGTGAATTTGTAAATTTCAAAAATTTGAGGGGTCAATTTATACTTTTGAAAAAGTTGAGGGGTTAATTGTAATTTCCAAAAATATTAGGGGTCAAATTGCAATTTTTTGTAACTTTATTGGGGTCAATTTACAAACTTTAGAAAATTTGAGGGTCAAAATGCAAAATTTGAAAAATTATAAAAATGAAGAAATTTGAAATTCTTAGCTTTTAGGTGTCATTTGAAATTCTTTAAATTTAACTTAAACAAAATACTTCATAAATTTCCATCATTTTGAAAATAATATATTGAAAAGGGAATCATTGTTCCATTTTCATCTTATTTTTTAAGTTTCTCTCTCAATTTCTTCACTCATAATATATTGTTCTATTTCAATTCACTTTTACGTACACATTTAAATAATAAATCTTTCTTATATACTTATTTTTTTAACGTATTATTTTTTGAAGTCTACTTCCTTTCACTTTCTTTATTGACAAATTAGCATAGTGTTAGTGACAGCTGCTTCCGGGAGTATAGAATCATATATTGGATATTGGATAAGTTTTTTAACAATGGAATATAGGATTTCAAGATCATGCTGTCATGGTGTATATTATCTATCATCAAGATAATGTTTCATCAAAAACTTCTTTAACCATAAATACGGCAATCAAATTGCAATACGATTACATGAACCACTTTTAGAAAGATAGGAATCGTATTTCATTTTTTTATATATAATTTTGCAGTTTCCTTGATTAAATCGTGAATTCACCATTGGTCTGGCCATTACTTTTTCCCAACATATTTTTTTAATAGAAACTTTTTCCCAACATCATAATCTTCATAATAATCTTCAATTAAAGAATCAAGGAAAAAGAAATTTCGGTTTCGTACTTGGGGTTCAAAAAGTAACCCTTGTCCCCTATTAGCGTGTGATTATTATATCCCTTATAGATTTTTTTAGAGGTGTAGCCCTGACAGCTCATTAGCTCATTAGCCCTTCAGTGTGTATATATACACTTTATATTCTCCCAAGTGGTTTAGGCTTGTGATGTATGAATGTGTTTCGAATCCTCTAGATTCTAGATGATAACGAATGATGTGTCAGGCAAGCTCAGATAAAAACTTAATCTTGCTTCAATTGAGTCTTACTGGTGGATAATGATATCGATCTTCAGATTGGTTGATCTTGTTGAAATATTTCTTATTTAGTATTATTTACTTTTTTTATTTAAGAGTCATTATTACTCCAAAAATAAAGGAGTTGACCTTGTATTTTCTCTCCTATAAAAGGAGTCATTTCTCCTTCATAATAATATAACGATAATTATCACCCATATATTTTTCTACATGGTATCATGAGCTCTGTTAGGGCTAGGGTGATACTGTAAAGCTTTCCCGACCCGACCGATCCAAACTATGGTGGACCCTACCCAAACACCGCCTCCTCCAGGAGGTCGTGGAGGCAGCGGCAGCGCCAACGTCAATTCCGGCGGCACCAGCAACAATTCAGGCGGAGGAAGTGGATTTACCATGCCACAAATGCCCAGTTTCATGACAAACAACAATTTTAACGGTGGGTTAGGTTATGGCAGAGGTGATCCCAACAACAACTTTTTTGGGTTCGGTTATGGCTACCCAATTGATGGTGGTTACAGTAACTCAGGAGGTGGAGGTCAAAATAACTCTCTTCAGATTAATGTTCAGAAACTGGATGGCTCAAACTACGCTGAATGGTCCCAACTGTTCGACTTATTCTAGAGGGCAAAGGCAAGTTGGGTTTTCTTACAGGTGATGTTCAGGTGCCTGCAACAACACATCCTAATTACAGGTTCTGGAAATCTGAAAACTCTTCTATTATTGCCTGGTGTCATACCCCAATTTTTGACCTAAAATTCTTTTTTTACTCGTCTTTTTGCTTCGGAATTTTTCGTCGTTTCAGACGAAATTTCGGCAGAGAGGTATTTTAAAATACCTCGTTTAGGGTTCCGAAGGCGACCTTTTTTTCAGTTTTATTATTATTTTATTTTACTTTAGTTTTTTTTATCTTTTTTCTTTTTTAATTATTTAATTTTCGGATTTTTTCTATTTTTATTTTATTTTTCATTTATTCTATTTTGTTTTTATTTTTATTCTTAATGGTTATTTTTTTGGTCTTTATTGCTAATCAAATCTATCCAAAGTCCAAGGTCAAAGGTCAAGGTCAAATGTTTGATTTAATGACTTTGACATATGTGATTTAATGGCTTTGACATATGTGATTTAATGGTTTTAATCTCATTTGATGGGGATTTAATCCTTGTCTCCTCATTGTCAAAAGTCCACCCCAATGTGTATATAAAGGCACACGCTCCGGCAACCAAAGGGGAGAAAAAAGCTCATCAGTACACAAGCCACAATTATTTCCAAACCAAAATTAATCACAACCCATCAAATCAAAACCACAAAAAACCATATCTCAAAACCAAAATCAATCATCATCCATAATCAAAACCACAAACTCGGCCACCTCCACCACCACCACAATCAATCCGAACCTCCTCCCTAACCACCTACAAACCACTAACACTAATCTGAACCACCACATACCACAACCACATAAAGCCACACACACGGCCAAACCCACAGCCAAACAACCACTACGCAAAACCGCACCGCCTCTTTACAACCCTTCCCTTGCTACTGCACCCATCTTTTCCTTTATTTTTATTTTTTTTTTATTTCTTTTTCTCGCATTTTCTTTTTATTTATTGCATTTCTCATCCTTTATTTATTCCTCATGCATTCCATCTTATTGATTTTTTTATCTTTTGCATTTTCTTCATTTTTTTTACTTTATTTTATTTTCTTAATTTTGTAGTTTTTCTCTACGTTAATCATCATGCATTTTTTTTCCCCATTATTCATTTTAATGCTTCATAATTCAGCATACCATGCATTTTTTATTTACTTTTATCTGACATATTTATTTATTGTTTTGCATTTCATGCATTGTTATTTTCTTTTATTCTTAGCATATTTATTTTAATGCATTTGCAAGTTTTGTTATTTTGTTCATCATTTTGTCTTTTTTCATTTCATTTTATTAGAATGTATTTAGGAGCAATTTAAATATAAATGAGAATTTGCACTGACACTCACTTTATTTATTCCGCTTTATGTCTTTTATTTCTTTTTTTTATTTATTTTGCTTTCCGAAAAAAATACAAAAATATTAGGTTAGTTTATTTTTCAAAAAGGATTTCGTGGTGATCCAACGTCACCACGGAAGTTCCTCGTATTTAATTTTTTTTGTTACGTTTTAGTCTTAGTTAATTATAAAAAAAAACAAAAACATGCAAATAATAATCAAAAATCACAAAAAATCTTTTCATAAACAAACCTTGATTTTCAATCAAGTGCCCATTTTTTCCCTTTTATTTTCTTTAAATAACCATTAATCCACTTTAATAACACTTTAATCATTTTCAAAAATAAAAAACACAAACCAATCTCATTTTTGCCACTTGGCCTTTATTTTATCTTTAAAACCTTTTTTAAAAACCAATAAAAAATACAAAACAAATCAATCGTCATTTCTACCCCGAACTACGAGGTTTTGATCCCTCACGGGTACGTAGGCAGAGGACCTTGTCCTTCCAAATCATAAAAAATACAAAAAAAAACATTTTTATTTTTTCTCACTATTCTAATTCATTCTTTTCTTTTAAAAATAAATAAGCAAGTTATAGCCCAAAATAAATAAATAAAACCAAGAGGTTCTCGTAGAGTACTGCAAACGTTTAGGGTGCTAATACCTTCCCTAAACGTAACTAACCCCCGAACCCTAATCTTTAAAAATGTGGTAATTTAGAACTTTTTCCACCTTTCTTTAAAAAAATTAAAAGTTCAGTCGTGAAATAAAATTAGTGAGTCAACGCTAATCAATATCTTGATCTCCAAAAATCACCGCGACAGAAATGGCGACTTCACTGGGGATTTCCTTAAGAGGGTTGAGCCTAACTTGAATTTATTTAATTATTTTGTGCTAAAACTTGCTTAAATAAAAATAAGAATGTAAATATGTGCCTATAATTCTTTCTTTTAAAAAAAAAAATAATAAGCAAGTTATAGCCAAAATAAATAAATAAAATCAAGAGGTTCTCGTAGAGTACTACGAACGTTTAGGGTGCTAACACCTTCCCTAAACGTAACTAACCCCCGAACCCTAATCTTTAAAAATGTGGTAATTTAGAACTTTTTTCCACCTTTCTTTTAAAAAATTAAAAGTTCAGTCGTAAAATAAAAATAGTGAGTCAACACTAATCAATAGTTTGATCTCCGAAAATCACCGCGACAGAAATGGCGACTTCACTGGGGATTCTGTAACATCCCGCTCATAAGTATCAGCTAATTGTAGCGTTTATCCGTGTTAGAAACTTGAATCGCAAGCAATGGCAAATAAGAAGTTAGGAGGAAGTGGCAATTTTGTAATTTAGGCCAAAAAGGGAGAAAGTTTTAAAAGAAAGAAGTAGAAAGATTTTCTACACTCTTCCATTTCCATTCCTTTCCCAATTTTCAGCTCTCCCTCTCCCCTCTTTCTCATCTCACACGCCCTCACTCCCTCACCATTAACCCATCATTCCCTCATTCAATTCTTGAGAGGAAACTCTACAAGCAAGCTTGGTTGTGTAGCTAGAAGCAAGAGCAAGAAGTAAGGAGAAACAAGGAGGATTTTGAGAGAAGTAGTAGAGTTAAGCCAAGGCTTTGGGGAAATCAGAATAGCAAGCACCAATAGGAGGATTAAGGTGAGTTCCACAGGGTTTTATAACCCGATTGAGTAAGTTGATGAGTTTTAGCTTTTTAAGCAAGTTATGAACTTTGAACCCTAGGTTAACTTAGATAACAATTCTTGATCATTATGTGTTGAATCCTGTTGTTATGTCTTTGAATTTATCATTTAAGTTGTTATGATGTCTGGGTATATTTGAATAAGCTGAATTGGTGAAAATCACGTTTTAAACTTGCCAAAATCTGTCCAACTGCAGGTAAAATCGTGTCACGATTTATCAATCGTGTCACGATTTCACAGGCAGTGCCAAACACTATTTCTGGGTAAGAAATCGTGACACGATTGCCCAATCGTGTCACGATTTTGGGCTGGACAGGATGACCTAATTTTTCATCTTTTCTTGCTCCGTTTCGGCTATTCAAAACTGCTTCGGACTTAAGGATCGACATGTAATGATCAAGCATTGTTAAAGAGCATATAAAGACCTATCCTTGAGATGTGTAAACCAACATTATAGGGTGAGGATAGGCATAAGCTTGAGAGGATACATAACTTAATCCTCAAGTCATTATAGAGATTATAAGAACTAGTTTTGGGAATTATCCCTTACTAAGCAGGTTACCATACACAGTTAAGTATAAGCAAGCTTAAGAATGATATAGGCTTTAAGTCTAGAACCTTATATAGGTTAAGAGTACAAGAATTAGCAAGTTTAAGCCGTGGCCTTCGGTGTTCACGCCAGTGGAACACGAATGGTTCACGTAGAGTTAAGACTAAGATTATTCTATTGCGTCTTCCGTCGTTCACGCCAGTGGGACACGGGAGGTATACGCATCAGTTAAGATTAATATTAAGCCGTGACTTTCGTTGTTCACGCCAGTGGGACACGGAAGGATCATGTATAAGTTAAGACTAATAAGAAAGAATATTAATTCGCGTCTTCCGTCGTTCACGCCAGTGGGACACGGGGGGTAATACGCGTAAGTTAAGTCGTGTCTTCTGCTGTTCACGCCAGTGGGACACAGGAGGTTCACGCCAGTGGGACGTGTTATTCCGCAAGGATGACCGCACGACGACAAGAGGAGTCCGGTGTTAGCCTGATATGATAGGAATTTTCACCGGTTATCAGGGGATTGTGCTTCGGGGTTACTCCACCCGGGGGCATTCCGTAAAATGAACCCAGATAATAATGTTTGTTCAACGCTAACAGCTAACATAAGACATTTATCAGTTAATTGTTTTATTATGTTATCAGACAGAGAATAGTTATCAGACAAGTATCAGATAATCAGTTAACAGGCGGTGATCCTAGATTCCCCTCGATCACCCAGTTATCAGGATATAGTCTAGATCTCAGGACTATTCAGTATCAGACTCAGATAGTGATCCTAGGTTTCCCCTTGATCACTAGTTTAGCAGGATGTAGTCCAGTTTATGGCTACACAGTTTAGCAGGATCAGTCAGATAGCCCACTAAGGGTAAGGTTAAGACTTGGCGATCATAGGTATCCCCAAGATTGCCGAGGTAGGCACGGCGACCCTAGGTTCCCCGAGGTTGCCAGCAGTAGGTAGGGTAGGAGCTCACTGAGACATTATGTCTCATCCCTATCCTTCTGGTGCAGGTTTTCAGGTAAGCTAGTGAGGTTCATGAAGATTTTCACCAGGAAGACGCTGGATGGAGTACAGTTACTCGTCGCGGAGAAGCTCAGAAGGTTATCAGGATCTGTTTATGTATTTTTAGATGATGTTTGGATAAATGTATTAATGAGACAACTTGTACTCATTCAGATGTATTTATTATTATTATTGTAAATTTTAATGTACCCAGTATCAGATTAATACACATGCTAAATATTCTAGATAATTTAGTATGGGTGTTACAATTGGTATCAGAGCAGGTCGATTCAGACCGTGCCTTGGGTCATTAAAGTTTCAATAAAAGTAGTGGGACCATTGGGTTCCGGATATTGTTCTAAAGGTCACATCTAGTTGAGCCTGATCAACTCAATCTAGTATATGACAGTTAGGATAAATGTCCGAGAGCTGAATGCGACCAAGGAGGAATGAAGTGTATGAAGGGCGAAGATTAAGGTGACAGAATTCTAAGACGGATTTAGCGAAGAAGAAATCAACGCCAAATGGTGGCCATCGAACAGTGAAGTGACTAAGTCTGTTTAGGTCAGAAACATTTAAGGATAAGGTGAAGAGCCTTAACCCAGTCGGACGCATCGTTGGACGATGCCTCGCCTGCGGAAGACGTAAGGATTAAGGAATGACGTGGAACCTTGACGGAAACCGTAGTTTGAGAAGTTAAAGGGAAGTGTGGACTAAGTAACAATTCTGAGTACAGCGTTAAGGAATTGCAGTGCCAACCCTAGAGAAATGAAATGAGGAATTATCGGTCAGTTTCTGAAACCCCTGATTCTCAGCAAAGATTGAGTGTTAAATAGTCGAACTTGAAACGGACGAGATTTGGATGTCCAAACAGTTAAGAGGGTTAATTATGGATTAAGTGAGCTAATTGGATAAATGAAGCTAACCATCTAAGTGTGGTAGTTGAGCATGAATCGCAAGTAAGTTTAACCCCAACAGATCAGCCACGTCTCCTGAACCAGATTTGTGAAGTAAGAAGAAGAGATGATATGCAACCTAAGGACTAAGATGGATAAATAAGTGGTGATAATGAGACCCGTTGCATGTCAAAGTGTGAATCATATATTTAGATGTGTCCTATTAGTGAGAGGAACGCAAACAAGTTGAGCTTAGCCGGAATTTTACTTAATGAAGGGTGGATAATGAATAACAAATTGCTGGAACTTAGTTCACTGATGGAAGGATTAAGTTGAACAACCTTAATTAGATGAATAGTATAGATTTTCTTTGATTGGATGAAGAAGGCAAGTTCAAGATAACACAAGATTGGAGGAGACCAATTTTGAAGGATAATCGGAATCTTAGCCGAGAATTTATTGAGATTTTATTATAAGGGAGATCGTCATATATATATATATATATGAAAGGCTAAGCTTGTGATTAATGTGAAGGTGTTATATGTTTTCAATCGGAGAGTTTTCTCCTGCGAATATTCTAGAAGCTGAAAGGGATCACCCCGTGTGGATAAGTTCTGAGGGCGGTAATAAAGTATAGACTTCGGGTAGTTCAATTATATGCAGAATTACTCAGATATTGAAGATCGGGATTTGATTTGTGAATCTCCAGAAGTCATAGAATGTTTTGGAATTTGCCACAAGTGATTGTGGGAGAATTTAGATCGCCTCAAGCATGTTTAAACGGGTTTCCCCAATATTTAATGATGGTATATGAAGTACTGGCTAAGAGATAATTACAGAAATTCAGGGAATGGAGAGTTAAGTTGGAACCAGAGTATAATCCGTTTGATAGGAGCATTGTTGGGCTCGTAACAGTTGCTGAAAACCGTATACGGGTTAAGTTCGAAGGAAACACAAGTTGTTGGACGACCAAACCGTAAGTTAAACAGATGGTTTAAGCCACAAGAGAAACAAACACATCAGACGGAGTTGTTACGGTAACTACAAGTGATAAAGTAAAAGGACTGATCAAGGAAATTTTATTTATCAATAGTGGTGTATTGCTCCAATTCTAACTTGAGTTGTTAAGAATCAGAGTGGCGCAACGGAATAGTCATCCAAGAATGAAATAATGAATGATGCTAAGCTGATGCTTAGAGAGCGAGAAGGATGTGTTCCTACCAGGTTAAGTCTTAAGTGAATGAAGACACTGCTAGTAAGGTAACCCAGCTATTTTAGCTTAATAATTTCAAGTAGACTCAAGGAGTAAGTTTAACCAAGAGAGAATTGTTCATGAGCCAACAACGGTATAGGTTACGCTTGCAAGGTAATATATTTGAATCAGAGGCATTGATCAGAAACGATAAAGCAGTGGCATATAAGTTATTTCACATTATACCCACGTTATGTTAACATGTCACCTATACCAGGTTATGTTTGATAAAGCATACTTATGGGACGGAGGTTATGTTACTCAGATAGTGATGTAGCCCATTCCTTTTCAGTTATGTGACCTATATAAGTCACAAAGGTACGAAACTAGTAACGCTTAAAGTGAAAAGATGCCAAACAGAACAGGTTTGTTGTTATCGAACATATGTTAGTTAAGAATATACAAGGATCTTGAACTCGATGTCCAGAATGAGAAATAAGTTTATGATGTTGATAGAATGTAACTATAATTTAGGGGTTGTTGTACATTTAAGAAATAAGCGTGAGTAACATTGGCGGGGCAAACCTGGCAAGCCAGTTGAAAGGCAAATCCCGGATGTTACAAAGTGAGTTAAGAGTAAGAAAAGATTTCCAATTGACGTGATAATGTCACAAATATGTTAAGGTTAAGAATGATGTCCCGTTAGTTGGACAAGGACGAGGTGATGTATTGTGTACCCGTCAGTAGTGTACACGTGCTCGCTTATGTAAGTAAATTATATGCTAAGAGATATGTCATATGATAATATGTGAGACGACTCATACCACTCATCACATGGACTAAACTTTTATGAATTTTGGATGTATCAGTTTAGAAAATGTTTAAGCTACGACAAGAATTTGGGAATAATTTATGAGAAGAAGGATGAGAGATTAACAAACTCCCATTATGAAGAATGATTCGTCATTAAGATACACATTGATACTGTAGACCAATTGAAGCAGAACGCGAGTAATCTGTGAGACTCCGCGAGCTCTTCCGTAGTGGAAACGATGATTAGGATTATGGGAAGTAACACAACAGGAGGCCGAAAAGAAAAGAGCAGGTACCATAATGATGCCTACTCCTATATTGGTGTAATGGAGGTAGTGCAGCAGTTTTAATTCCATTAGGGAATGCTCAAATCAGATGTTTTGGAGTAAGGATAGTTATATGCAAAGAATGGTATAACTATGTATGTAGGATACCGTCATATAAGGCAAAGGTCGAATGTAAGAATTCAATGGAAATGTTTGAGGATAATAATAAAACGATCCAGTGTTGTCATAGTAAGGTTACGTGAACTGTGGAAGTATTGGTAAGAATCAGTACAAGTGTCAGGATTGGATAACTCTAATTTGGGTTTGCAAGGAATATAGTCAGCAAGTTGAATATGATGGTTCAGATGACCTTATAGTCTACTACGCAGGAAATGTATAATGCACATCAAGCACTTCAGTTAACGAAAGGATTGTTGAATACATTCGACTTATAGAGTTGAAAATCTAAGGGATTCCGATAAGTAAGACGAACTGGAGTTTTGGCCAGGGGAGATAGTTGTATGAGAGATTCATGCATATATGAGAATGAGAGGATTCTAAATTTCGAGGACGAAATTTCTTTAAGGGGGGTAGATTGTAACATCCCGCTCATAAGTATCAGCTAATTGTAGCGTTTATCCGTGTTAGAAACTTGAATCGCAAGCAATGGCAAATAAGAAGTTAGGAGGAAGTGGCAATTTTGTAATTTAGGCCAAAAAGGGAGAAAGTTTTAAAAGAAAGAAGTAGAAAGATTTTCTACACTCTTCCATTTCCATTCCTTTCCCAATTTTCAGCTCTCCCTCTCCCCTCTTTCTCATCTCACACGCCCTCACTCCCTCACCATTAACCCATCATTCCCTCATTCAATTCTTGAGAGGAAACTCTACAAGCAAGCTTGGTTGTGTAGCTAGAAGCAAGAGCAAGAAGTAAGGAGAAACAAGGAGGATTTTGAGAGAAGTAGTAGAGTTAAGCCAAGGCTTTGGGGAAATCAGAATAGCAAGCACCAATAGGAGGATTAAGGTGAGTTCCACAGGGTTTTATAACCCGATTGAGTAAGTTGATGAGTTTTAGCTTTTTAAGCAAGTTATGAACTTTGAACCCTAGGTTAACTTAGATAACAATTCTTGATCATTATGTGTTGAATCCTGTTGTTATGTCTTTGAATTTATCATTTAAGTTGTTATGATGTCTGGGTATGTTTGAATAAGCTGAATTGGTGAAAATCACGTTTTAAACTTGCCAAAATCTGTCCAACTGCAGGTAAAATCGTGTCACGATTTCACAGGCAGTGCCAAACACGATTTCTGGGTAAGAAATCGTGACACGATTGCCCAATCGTGTCACGATTTTGGGCTGGACAGGATGACCTAATTTTTCATCTTTTCTTGCTCCGTTTCGGCTATTCAAAACTGCTTCGGACTTAAGGATCGACATGTAATGATCAAGCATTGTTAAAGAGCATATAAAGACCTATCCTTGAGATGTGTAAACCAACATTATAGGGTGAGGATAGGCATAAGCTTGAGAGGATACATAACTTAATCCTCAAGTCATTATAGAGATTATAAGAACTAGTTTTGGGAATTATCCCTTACTAAGCAGGTTACCATACACAGTTAAGTATAAGCAAGCTTAAGAATGATATAGGCTTTAAGTCTAGAACCTTATATAGGTTAAGAGTACAAGAATTAGCAAGTTTAAGCCGTGGCCTTCGGTGTTCACGCCAGTGGAACACGAATGGTTCACGTAGAGTTAAGACTAAGATTATTCTATTGCGTCTTCCGTCGTTCACGCCAGTGGGACACGGGAGGTATACGCATCAGTTAAGATTAATATTAAGCCGTGACTTTCGTTGTTCACGCCAGTGGGACACGGAAGGATCATGTATAAGTTAAGACTAATAAGAAAGAATATTAATTCGCGTCTTCCGTCGTTCACGCCAGTGGGACACGGGGGGTAATACGCGTAAGTTAAGTCGTGTCTTCTGCTGTTCACGCCAGTGGGACACAGGAGGTTCACGCCAGTGGGACGTGTTATTCCGCAAGGATGACCGCACGACGACAAGAGGAGTCCGGTGTTAGCCTGATATGATAGGAATTTTCACCGGTTATCAGGGGATTGTGCTTCGGGGTTACTCCACCCGGGGGCATTCCGTAAAATGAACCCAGATAATAATGTTTGTTCAACGCTAACAGCTAACATAAGACATTTATCAGTTAATTGTTTTATTATGTTATCAGACAGAGAATAGTTATCAGACAAGTATCAGATAATCAGTTAACAGGCGGTGATCCTAGATTCCCCTCGATCACCCAGTTATCAGGATATAGTCTAGATCTCAGGACTATTCAGTATCAGACTCAGATAGTGATCCTAGGTTTCCCCTTGATCACTAGTTTAGCAGGATGTAGTCCAGTTTATGGCTACACAGTTTAGCAGGATCAGTCAGATAGCCCACTAAGGGTAAGGTTAAGACTTGGCGATCATAGGTATCCCCAAGATTGCCGAGGTAGGCACGGCGACCCTAGGTTCCCCGAGGTTGCCAGCAGTAGGTAGGGTAGGAGCTCACTGAGACATTATGTCTCATCCCTATCCTTCTGGTGCAGGTTTTCAGGTAAGCTAGTGAGGTTCATGAAGATTTTCACCAGGAAGACGCTGGATGGAGTACAGTTACTCGTCGCGGAGAAGCTCAGAAGGTTATCAGGATCTGTTTATGTATTTTTAGATGATGTTTGGATAAATGTATTAATGAGACAACTTGTACTCATTCAGATGTATTTATTATTATTATTGTAAATTTTAATGTACCCAGTATCAGATTAATACACATGCTAAATATTCTAGATAATTTAGTATGGGTGTTACAGATTCCCTAAGAGGGTTGAGCCTAACTTGAATTTATTTAATTATTTTGTGCTATAACTTGCTTAAAACATAAAAAAAAAGTGTAAATATGTGCATATGTGTTTTTTTTTTTCCTTTTACGTGAGTGGTGAGATAAGTCCTACACCCGGACTTGAGGGAAATCATAAGATAGGATGGTGGTATAATCAAAGTGCCATACCAGGAGTAGTCTTGGGTTTTGGTACATGTGATATAACCCCACTCAATGGAGGTCTCTTAAAGGTAATACCATGTCAACATGAGTAGTCGTGTTTGACATTGTTATTTTTAAGCGACCTATGAAGTTGAGGACCTTTAGTTACCTTTAACCCATCTTGGCCTTTTAGGACGTAGTGCGGTGGCTAATCAAGAGTAGTCTTGAATTGGTTGATACGCGATACTACACTCAAATGAGACTTTCCTACGAACGTCGTTGGACCGGGAGTAGTCCCGTAATCCGACAATATTCGGAAGTGGTCGATGACTTTGGGAACTTGGTAGAACCCGTGATACAGGTACATTTGAAACCATAGTCCTTACCAAATGGCGTGTTTACCCTTGACTCCAACATTTTGGACTTAACCTCACCATGTTTTCTCCGTTCTTTAGCATAACCATGCATACATGCATCCATGCATAAACTCATTTTTTTCATCCAATTACCGAAGGACTTAAACAAGTTTTTTTGTGAACATCATAGAGGAGCACTAGGAAGTACACCTTCAAGAGCCCTGATTTGTTGAATTTGAGGAAGCTAGGAGTTTTTAAAAAATTTCCTGTTAAAATCTAGCTTCCACTAAAGGACTTTTGAATTGGTCCCTTGGCTTGGTTTCTAAAAAAGGGAACTATTTTGTATTGTCTTAATGCCTAAACGAAATGTCCAAATCATGATGTTTACAATTACTTCAGTAAAGTCCTTCGATAACAAACCCTTCTTTTTTGCATAAGCATAATCATGCATCATACTGCATTCATTAGTTTCCAAATCGAGTCTCATCCTTTGTTTCATCACAAAAAGGTCAATCTGCCGCAGTCAAAGAAAGTGGCCCGGCACATTCATTACAAACTAACTCGCATTACAACACCATGGCTAATCGGAAAAGAATGGATCTGTTAGAGCAAGAAAACCAGAACCTCCGGGAAGAGGTGGCCAATCTCCGGGAAGGGATGGAGAAGTTGACCTCCATGATGAATGCTCTATTGGCTTCCCAAGCCCAGACGTCAGTTCCTCAGCCTGCTGTCACTACTCTTGAACAGCCAATCTTATTTGCTTTACCAACTTCTACCATACTTGCTCCACCGCCCGGCACGTCTAGAGCTTACCCATGGGGGATGCCATTTCTATCAGACGAAGGTTTTCATCCCACTTCTTTTGGAACCCCAACTCCGGCTATCCAGAAATCAGCTCCAGCCCCAACAAAGGCCTTGACAGCAGTATCAACAACAGCCTCGACAACAGGCTCCCCAGCAGTTCGACAACAGAATCGGGTTCAGCGGATATCCCATTTTGATTCAATCCCCATGGCGTATGCAGAGTTGCTTCCCGCTTTGCTTGATAAAAATCTTGTTCAAACTAGGGCACCTCCTAAGGTACCTGAAAGATTGCCAAGGGGGTATAGACCTCATCTTTCTTGTGCTTTCCATCAAGGGGCACCCGGTCATGACGTTGAGCATTGTTATGCCTTGAAAGCCGAAGTCCAGAAGTTGATCCAGGCCAACCTCCTATCCTTCAAAGGGTCGAGTCCCAATGTGCAAGCCAATCTACTACCTGGCCATGGGACCCCATCTGTTAATTTGGTGCAAGATTGCCCAGAAGCTCACCCTGCTGAAGAAGGTGGCAGTGAATTTTGTAACACATGGCAGAGATTACTGCAATTGGGTCGCTGTTGACATATCCTCAGTTACTCATAGGTCCAAGTAATGTGTTTTGTTGTCTTGTCTTTTCAAAAAAAAAATCCTTTCGTTCCGCCCGAGACGAAAGTGAACTTTTAGGGCTTTTTGCTTCATGTATTCCCATCATCAAATAAAAAGTCGTTTTGTTCCCGACTATGTTTTTATTCTTAGCTTTTCTGGAAAATGGTAACACAAAAAAATCAATTTCAAAAGGTCTGCATTTTTCACTCATTTTCTAAAATCAATCATCAATCATATGTAGACTGAACATCAATAAACCCGTTGAACACTATAACCCTATGCTCTCTCCCGACTTTGAGTTCCCTGTCTACGAAGCTGAAGAGGAGGAGGATGAAGAGATTCCCGATGAGATCTCGTGGTTATTAGTGTATGAAAAGAAGGTCATTCAGCCTCATGAAAAAGCACTGGAAGTGATTAACTTGGGTTCCGAGGAACTGCTGCTACGGTATTCCTGATAAAGTCCCAGATGAGTGGTGCCATCGAGGCTGCAAAGCAAAATAATCAAACAAAAAACATCAAAAAAGAACAAAAGAAAAAAAACAAAAAGGAAAATACATCAAGAAGATGGTGCAGAAGATGGTAACCACCTACAAGGACGTGCATGAGATGTTACAGAATGCTTTTACACGGATATCGTACTTCGGTGCGTACCTCAGCAGGGGCAACCCCTTTTCTCTTTGGTATACGGTATGAAAATTCTAATGGAGGTCCAGTTGTCGGAGGCTGAATGATGTCAAAACAAATATGATTAGTTCAAACTTGATTGAAGAGAGACGCATGAATGCTTTGTGTCACGGGCAGTCCTCGTGTGCTCCAAGAAGGAGGTTTTGTGCTCAAGAAGATCCAATCTTTTCAACCCAATTCCAGGGGCAAATGGACGCCTAATTATGAAGGCCCATATGTCGTCAAGAGGGCTTTTTCCGGTGGCGCAATGACTCTTACGACTATGGATGGTGATGAGCTTCCCCGTCCTGTGAACGCCGATGCAGTCAAGAAATACTTTGTCTACAAATAAAAGAACAGCTCGGTAAGTCGAGAACCCGAAAGGGCGGCTTAGGCAAAAATGAGCGTCTCGGTGGACTGAAAACCCGAAAGGGCGGTCCAGGCAAAAATTAGAGACATTAAACACAAAAATGATCATCCTGATAGATCGAAAACCCGAAAGGGCGATCTATGCAAAAATTAAAGATCAAAAGACAAAGTAACTGCATCAAGTTAGCCATGACTCACATGGGGCACATTAGCGGTCAAAAAGACTCTGAATCGGAAGCATCTAAACGGTGGAATGCAAAGTCGTTAGGAAGAATAACGGTTATTGTGTTCAATGTATCTTCCCCTTATATTTACCATTTTCCAAACTTTGTGAAATCCGTGGAGCCACGCCATTGGTGGGCCACTACTCTGTTAAATGAATTTGAGCATGTGCCTTTTATTTGGAATTCCCATTTATTCGGTTTATAAAATTCCTTCCATTTTTGATGGTAGTACTTGAAGTAAAATATTTTTTTCAAAAAAATTATAAATCTTTTTATTTTTGGAAAGCATAAACAACAAACACATTATCTCTGAACTCATGAATAAGTGACGTGTGCGTCAACATCTGTCCCAAGAAAGGGTAGACTCTGCAGGTTAAACATGGTCGATTGCTTGAAAAAAAAACAAAGAAAGAAAAAGAAAAGATCTCGGTAAGTCGAAAACCCGAAAGGGCGGCTTAGGCAAAAATGAGCGTCCCGGTGGATCGAAAACCTGAAAGGGCGGTCCAGGCAATAATTAGGGGCATACAAAGAAGAATATATTCCCGGTGGACTGAAAACCCGATAGGGCGGTCCAGGCAAAAGTTAGGGATTCAAAAGGAAAAACAAAAAGCATGACCACATAAACACCAGTTCTTCTGCCAGGTCTATGGATTAACACGTCTCCCCCAGGAAGTGTTTGCTCCCCACCAGTTGTTGCATACATCGGGCTTTACCCCGTCAATGTTTTGATATGTTCCCAATGGCATCATTCCCAATGAAGATTGCAGAGTGTTTGTACTGCGCCGTCGGTCCACTTTCCATCTTACCTGTCCAATCTTGTCTCATCAAGTCCATCAGTTATGCTGTCCCACAAGTCAATCCTCCATACAGTCATACAAGTCGTATTGTCTTACATACATTCATACATTCATGCATATACACATTCGTGCATACACAACATGCACATAACATCATTCAATACATGGTTGCATTAACCACCCTGAGTCTTGCTTTTCATGTCAATCAATCATGAACAATTTGTGACTCTTTTTCCCCAAGTGTCATCCCCAGTGTGTCTGGTCCAGAGATGTCATCCTCTTTATGCCAAGTGGCAGTTCTTTAATGAACAGCTTGTGCATCTTTTATCTTGTCTTTTCGCCAAGTGGCAGTTCTTTAACGAACAACTTGTGCATCTTTATGCCGAGTGGCAGTTCTTTAACGAACAGCTTGTGCGTACCCTTTTGCTTTCACTTTGTCGTCAATGGCAGTTCGGCAACAACCCGAACAGTTGACATCTACCTTTATTTCTTTGTCGTCAATGGCAGTTCGGCAACAACCCGAACAGTTGACATCTACCTTTATTTCTTTAGGGAAGGTATTAGCACCCTAAACGTTCGCAGTACTCTACGAGAACCTCTTGGTTTTATTTATTTATTTTGGGCTATAACTTGCTTATTTATTTTTAAAAGAAAAGAATGAATTAGAATAGTGAGAAAAAATAAAAATGTTTTTTTTTGTATTTTTTATGATTTGGAAGGACAAGATCCTCTGCCTACGTACCCGTGAGGGATCAAAACCTCGTAGTTCGGGGTAGAAATGACGATTGATTTGTTTTGTATTTTTTATTGGTTTTTAAAAAAGGTTTTAAAGATAAAATAAAGGCCAAGTGGCAAAAATGAGATTGGTTTGTGTTTTTTATTTTTGAAAATGATTAAAGTGTTATTAAAGTGGATTAATGGTTATTTAAAGAAAATAAAAGGGAAAAAATGGGCACTTGATTGAAAATCAAGGTTTGTTTATGAAAAGATTTTTTGTGATTTTTGATTATTATTTGCATGTTTTTGTTTTTTTTTTTATAATTAACTAAGACTAAAACGTAACAAAAAAAATTAAATACGAGGAACTTCCGTGGTGACGTTGGATCACCACGAAATCCTTTTTGAAAAATAAACTAACCTAATATTTTTGTATTTTTTTCGGAAAGCAAAATAAATAAAAAAAAAAGAAATAAAAGACATAAAGCGGAATAAATAAAGTGAGTGTCAGTGCAAATTCTCATTTATATTTACATTGCTCCTACATACATTCTAATAAAATGAAATGAAAAAAGACAAAATGATGAACAAAATAACAAAACTTGCAAATGCATTAAAATAAATATGCTAAGAATAAAAGAAAATAACAATGCATGAAATGCAAAACAATAAATAATTATGTCAGATAAAAGTAAATAAAAAATGCATGGTATGCTGAATTATGAAGCATTAAAATGAATAATGGGGAAAAAATGCATGATGATTAACCTAGAGAAAAACTACAAAATTAAGAAAATAAAATAAAGTAAAAAAAAATGAAGAAAATGCAAAAGATAAAAAAATCAATAAGATGGAATGCATGAGGAATAAATAAAGGATGAGAAATGCAATAAATAAAAAGAAAATGCGAGAAAAAGAAATAAAACAAAAAAATAAAAATAAAGGAAAAGATGGGTGCAGTAGCAAGGGAAGGGTTGTAAAGAGGCGGTGCGGTTTTGCGTAGTGGTTGTTTGGCTGTGGGTTTGGCCGTGTGTGTGGCTTTATGTGGTTGTGGTATGTGGTGGTTCAGATTAGTGTTAGTGGTTTGTAGGTGGTTAGGGAGGAGGTTCGGATTGATTGTGGTGGTGGTGGAGGTGGCCGAGTTTGTGGTTTTGATTATGGATGATGATTGATTTTGGTTTTGAGATATGGTTTTTTGTGGTTTTGATTTGATGGGTTGTGATTAATTTTGGTTTGGAAATAATTGTGGCTTGTGTACTGATGAGCTTTTTTCTCCCCTTTGGTTGCCGGAGCGTGTGCCTTTATATACACATTGGGGTGGACTTTTGACAATGAGGAGACAAGGATTAAATCCCCATCAAATGAGATTAAAACCATTAAATCACATATGTCAAAGCCATTAAATCACATATGTCAAAGTCATTAAATCAAACATTTGACCTTGACCTTTGACCTTGGACTTTGGATAGATTTGATTAGCAATAAAGACCAAAAAAATAACCATTAAGAATAAAATAAAAACAAAATAGAATAAATGAAAAATAAAATAAAAATAGAAAAAATCCGAAAATTAAATAATTAAAAAAGAAAAAAGATAAAAAAAACTAAAGTAAAATAAAATAATAATAAAACTGAAAAAAAAGGTCGCCTTCGGAACCCTAAACGAGGTATTTTAAAATACCTCTCTGCCGAAATTTCGTCTGAAACGACGAAAAATTCCGAACCAAAAAGACGAGTAAAAAAAGAATTTTAGGTCAAAAATTAGGGTATGACACCTGGCTTATTAATACTATGGAGGTAGGTATGAGAAAAACATACATGTATCTGCCTACAACAAAAGATGTTTGGGATGCTGTAAAACTGTCCTACTCTGATATTAAAAGTTTCTCTCAAATTTATGGAATTTAAAGCAGAATGACATGGATGTCACTACCTACTATAATGAATTGATGGCCCTTTGGCAAGAGTTGGATCAGTGCTATAATTATAACTGGAGGTGTACTGAAGACAATGTTCAGTTTATTAAGACTCAGGAGAACGACCGTGTCTTTATTTTTCTTGCTGGTCTCAACAAGGAACTCGATGAAGTAAGAAGTAGAATTCTTGGAAATAATCTGCTGCCAACTATCCGAGAAACCTTTTCAGAAATCAGAAGGGAGGAGGCTAGACAAAGAGTGATGATGGGAAAGTCAAACTCAGCAACTGATGGTTCTGCCCTTGTCACCAACAACTTCAATAAAGACAACAAGAAATGTTGTAAGAAAGATGGTAAACTCTGGTGTGATCACTGCGAACGTTATTATCACACACGTGAGACTTGTTGGAAAATTCATGGAAGGCCTCCTAATTGGAAAAAAGAAGGGTGAGGGTCGTGCACTTCAAGCAACTTCTGATCAAGAGCCACAATCTTCCCCAAATGCTTTTCCATTCACTAAGGAACAGCTAGACCAAATGTACAAACTCCTCGAGTCTCAAACACCTTCGTGCTCCATAGCCCAGAAAGGTAACTTCCCAAAATCAGCCCATCTTAGTGTCATTCCTAATCGTACATGGATCGTTGATTCTGGAGCCACTGATCATATGACCGGTGAATCCAGTTTATTTTCTTCATATAAACCATGTGCAGGAAATTCCAAAATTAAAATAGCTGATGGCTCTCTTTCAGCCGTGGCAGGAAAAGGTCCTATTGTTTTGTCTCCCTTACTAACCATCCAAGATGTGTTACATGTCCCAAATTTGTCTTGCAACTTATTATCTGTCAGTAAGCTAACATCAAATAAAAATTGTCGAGCTAATTTCTTTGATACTCATTGTGTATTTCAGGATTTGATCTCGGGGAGGATGATTGGCACTGCTAAGGAAAGTGGTGGATTCTACTACTTAGAAGATGAACCAAAAACCAGACATCAAGTTGGACCAATAAGTTTTTCTTCTGTTAAATCCTTTTTTGTTTCAAATAATAAGGATGACATTATGTTGTGGCTTTTAAGGTTAGGCCACCCTAGTTTTAAGTTCATTGTTTCCTAAACTTTTTTGTTGAACAAGACATTTCTTCACTTCAATGTGAGATTTGTGAGTTTGCTAAACATCATCGAAGTTCTTTTCCAATTCAATCTTATAAACCTTCAAAACCTTTTTCAATGATTCATAGTGATGTTTGGGGGCCTAATCGAACAAGTACTTTATCCAACAAAAAATGGTTTATCACTTTCACTGATGATCATACTAGACTTTGTTGGGTATACTTGTTGAAAGAAAAATCTGAGGTAGGTCAAATAATTCAAAACTTTTGTAAATTGGTGCAGACACAATTTAACACCCAAATACAAGTGTTTAGAACTGACAATGGTACTGAATTTTTTAATAAAATTGTTGGAAATTTTTTTCTTGAAAATGGAATTGTGCATCAAAGTTCATGTGTCAACTCACCCCAACAAAATGGGATTGCAGAGAGGAAAAATCGGCACCTTCTTGAAGTTGCACGAGCACTACTTCTCTCTACCAATGTCCCTAAATATTTATGGGGTGAAGCTGTCTTGACAGCTGCACATTTAATAAACCGTATGCCATCCCGTGTTTTGAAATTTCAAACTCCTTTGCAAAGTTTCTTGAAATATTTTCCAATTGCTTCAGTTCTATCTGATTTACCACTTAAAATATTTGGATGCACAACTTTTGTTCACGAACACAAACATCTTGGCAAACTTGAACCCCGTGCAATCAAATGTGTTTTTATTGGGTATTCATCTTCTCAAAAAGGTTATAAATGTTTTGATCCTAATACAAAGAAAATATTTGTAACAATGGATGTTACTTTTTTTGAAAACAAACCTTTTTTTGGTAATGATCATCTTCAGGGGGGAAAACAAACGAAGATTCTCCTGAATTGTTTGAAAACTTAATTATCTCAGAAGATGTGTATATATCACATCATTCTGTTCCATGTACATCTGCACCTAAAGACAATGCCTTGAAAAAATTAGATGAACCTACTCCTTCCATGAGTAAGGATCAATCAGAATTCGAGGCAACAAATCAAAACAAAAATCAAACAAATGTTTTTTCTAAAATTAATCAAAATGCACCAGATAAAGATCCTTATAATGAAACAGAAAAAAGATTTGAGGAAGGAAATCCAATTTGGAAAGGCAAAACATATGTCAGAAGAAACAATGATCAAGTAGTAGAAGACCCCATTCCTCAGCTCAGCCAAGAATCTGAACCGAGTGAAAGTCAACCGACTCAGACAGGTAAATCTCTCCTTGATCCTAATTCTCTATATACCGACCTTGATGTCCCCATAGAACTTAGGAAACAATATACTGATCTTAATGTTCCCATAGCCTTTAGGAAGCCAGGTAGGCCATGTACTAGGCACCCATTGTCTAACTTTGTATCATATTCAAACTTGTCTCCCTCTTTTGCTGCATTTACATCTAATCTATCTAGTTTCAAAATTCCTAAGAATGTACAGGAGGCTCTAGAAATTCCAAAGTGGAAGGAAGCTGTTCTTGAGGAGATGAAAGCTCTTGAAAAGAATAAAACTTGGAGTGCCACAACTCTGCTGGCAGGTAAAAGAACTGTGGGATGTAAGTGGGTGTTCACAATAAAGTACAATTCTGATGGATCAATCGGAAGGTACAAAGTTCGATTGGTTGCAAAAGGATTCACTCAGACCTATGACATAGATTACTCAGAGACCTTCGCTCCTGTTGCAAAGCTTAACACAATTAGAATACTTTTATCCCTTGCTGCTAACTTAGACTGGCCTCTCCATCAGCTAGATGTCAAAAATGCCTTTCTCAATGGTGATTTAGAAGAAGAAGTATATATGGATTGTCCTCCAGGTTTTGAAGAAACCTTTGGGTCACAGGTGTGTAAACTAAAGAAGTCCTTGTACGGGTTGAAACAATCTCCGAGAGCTTGGTTTGAAAATTTTACTCAGTCTGTGAAGAAACTGGAATATACTCAAGGACAAGCAGATCATACTTTATTCACAAAGTCAGGTCAAAATGGAATGATAACTGTTTTGATAGTCTATGTTGATGATATTATTCTTACAGGTAATGATGAGATAGAAATGGAGAGATTAAAGAAACTTAGCAGCAGATTTTGAAATCAAAGACTTGGGTCCCCTCAAGTATTTCCTTGGCATGGAAGTAGCAAGGTCAAAGAAAGGAATTGTTGTTTCTCAGAGAAAATATGTTCTTGATCTCCTACAAGAGACATGTATGAGTGGTTGTAAGCCTGTTGACACACCGATGGACCAAAGTGCCAAACTTTGGGAGAAAGGGGACACACCAGTTGACACTGGAAGATATCAGAGGTTGGTTGGAAAATTAATATATTTGGCTCATACTCGTCCTGACATTGCTTTCTCTGTTAGTGTTGTGAGTTAATTCATGCATGCACCATATGAAGAACACCTTGAAGCTGTGCACAGAATCTTGAAATACATAAAAGCAACTCCTGGAAAAGGGTTATTCTTTCAAGAAAACCAATGATAAAAATGTGGCGATATTCACTGATGCAGATTGGGCAGGGTCCATTATTGATAGAAAATCAACTTCAGGTTATTGCACATATGTGTGGGGGAACCTAGTGACTTGGAGAAGCAAAAAACAATGAGTAGTTGCAAGAAGTAGTGCTGAAGCTGAGTTTAGAGCAACGGCCCAAGGAATTTGTGAAGGTATGTGGATTCTTAGAGTCCTAAAAGAACTAAAGATAGAGGTAGAACCCTCATTGAAATTATACTGTGACAACAAGGCAGCTATAAGCATAGCTCATAATCCGGTTCAACATGATCGTACAAAACATATCGAGATTGACCGTCATTTCATCAAAGAAAATATAGACTCTGGTACTCTCTGCTTGCCATTTATCCCTTCCAACCAACAGACCGCTGATATATTGACCAAATGCTTGGGAAGAACAACATTTGAATACTTGATCAGCAAGTTGGGCATGATTGACATCTATGCACCAACTTGAGAGGGGGGGGGGGGTTGAAATATTTCTTATTTAGTATTATTTATTTTTCTTATTTAAGAGTCATTATTACTCCTAAAATAAAGGAGTTGACCTTGTATTTTCTCTCCTATAAAATGAGTCATTTCTCCTTCATAATAATATAACGATAATTATCACTCATATATTTTTCTACAGATCTTTATGCCGAATACCAAATAAAAAAATTCCCTGCTTAAAATTTTCCACCCATTATATAAGTATTAAATAATTATAAAAAGTTCGATCAACTTCTAATGAGTGGTATGTATATAATTAAATACAATTTTAGAAATATCATTATCTATGAAAAAGAAGAAAGCTAGTTGTCGAATCTTTAGCCATAGCTCTTTTGTCAAAAAGGAAATGTAGCATGCCTTTTATTAGCTTGGCAACATTGCAAGGAAGTTCACCATCAAAAGGAATTTTACACGGACCACCAAAACAAATTGAAGATTTGTGAATAAGATCCATGGCTCTCTGAAATGGATAACTGATCTGTCAGAAAGACACACAATTTAGGACTTCATGTCACTTTCAATTTAAATATATTAATTGGTATGATTTGAAAAAAGGGTTTAATTAAGAAAAAATATTATAACGATACAACATCGAAGAATCTTCTCTGATAACTTCAAAGCGCAGGAAATTGATTTCTACAAGTATAAGCATCATCCCCGTATCCAAAAATGTATAACCATTATCAATCACGTATAGAGAAGCCTAGAGTATGATTTTTAGGATGATTAATATACATGGATCATACATAACAATCAAAATTCACAATAATTAGTATTAAATACGTTTCAAGTTTATTAAATTGAAAAAAAAAAATTAAGTTTAGTTTTTACTTTTTAGTATTTTTTTTTTAAATCCTCATATATTCATCGCTGTTAAAAAATATATTAAAATAACTGGAAATAAAAATAAACTTTGTTGCAAAGGCATATTTTAATCGACTTGACATTTACATGGCAAGTAATCTTCTCCCTCTTACCGGCTTCTTTTAAAATACAAGCTCTTAACAATGTTACAATGATTGAATAGTCCTTTTAGTATGACCATTTGTTTGCATATGATAGACTAAACTCATCATTGACCTGGTTTTCAATGTGTGATATTGACTTCCCCAAAATTTCAGAGTTATGTTATACCATCTATAATACCAGATTTATTTAAAATAAACCAAAGTTTTTTTTAGGTGACTTTAGTTTTAAGGTGTCGGAAACACAAGAAGGGGGTGGAGGTAAGCCTTTGGTGCCAATTTCATCAATTGAAGTGGTTCTAACAGAAGATGAAAGTATCGATAATTCTTCCAATCAGTCCAATTTGTATACGGTCAAGGCGGAACGACTCTTTAATATTGGGATAAATCTAGGCGTGACAAGCAATGAAGAGAGGAGGACGATGATTGAACGGTTACTTGATTTAGAACAAAACATGAAAGATTTGGAGGAAGATGAGGGGATAGTTGAAGTTGATCAATGATTCTTTGTACTTATATTAGAGGTTTGGGGTCGGCGGTGAAAATTAGGAAAGTGAAGGAGTTGGTGAAAACCGAAAAAATAGACTTCCTAGCTCTATAAGAAGTTAAGAAAGTGGAGGTTAATAGTAAGTTTTGTGCTAGGCTTTAAGGGGAGATGGCTTCAATTGGGCTTTTCGTTTCGGCCGAGGACATAAGTTGTGGGGTGCTATCCATTTGGGATCGATCTACAGGATTGCATGTTGACACCTTCAAAGGGAATGACTTTGCGGGAGTGGTGATGGAAGGGGACCTCAAAAGAAGAGTTGTGTTGTTCTAAATGTTTATGCCCCGTGTGTTTCTTATTTTAAGGCGGTTTTATGGGGAGAGATTTTAGCGGCTAAACAAATGTGGATGTTCGAAATTATGGTGTGTGGCGGGGGTTTCTACTGCTATCTAAGGGAAGGAAGAGAGAAAAGGGTGTAACTCTCTCCTAAATACATCAGATTCACATACTTTCAATACTTTCTAGAGGATTTGGGGTTGGTTGATTTACCAGTTGTTGGGTAGAAAATTTACTTGGTTTCAACCAAATAGAAAATGTCTAAGCTAGCTAGATCGGATGCTTGTGTCTAATGAGTGGTTGGTGGAGTGGGGAAGTCTTTAGGCTCTAAATAGGGATGTCTTGGATCATTGTCCCCTTATCCTCAAATATGATTTGCATGATTGGGGACCAAAGTCTTTTAGATTCAATAACCATTGGCTTCAAAACAAAGACTTTCTTCCAGTTGTTGAAAAAAGTTGGAAAAATACATCGCCTTTTGGGTGGATATGGCATATTCTCCATGAGAAGCTAAAACAACAAAAGAGGGACATCAAGAAGTGGAACAAATAAGTGTATGACGATATGGAGAAGAAAATTAAAGGGTGTATTATTGAGATTTCAAACCTTGACTTGAAATGTGAGGAAGGTGATCTTTCAGAGGAAGAGGTAGAGTTATGGAAAGTTAGATTATCTTAATTGTGGTCTTTACTTAGGATCAAAGATGGTGTGGATTTTCAAAGAACTAGGAGCAAATGGCTTAAAAAGGGTGACTCCAATTCCTCTTATTTTCATGCTTGTATCAAGTCGAAAAAGAAAACAAACACAATCTCGGCTCTTAAGGTGAATGATGCTTGGCTTCTACATCCATTGGTTATAAGACATGAGGTCGTCAGGTATTTTTCTAATATTTTCTCTGAAGTTACGTGGGAGAGACCAAAGATTGATAGGGTGGGGTTTCCTTCAGGTGAGTGCAACCTAAAAATTTGGTCTCTCAAAAAAAATTATAGAGGAAGAAATTTTTCAAGTACTTCAAGGTGCTAACTGGAACAAGAGCCCGATTTCGGATGGTTGTAATTTTCTTTTTTCAAGTCTTGTTGGGGGTTGATGAAGAAGGAAATTATAGCTTTATTTGAACAATTTCATCTCAATGATTGTCTTCCAAAGAATATCTCAGCTTAATTTATCACTATGTCTGGCAATGGAGAGGGGTAGGGATGTGTTTTATCTTCCTCGTCCTCATCTCCGACTCTCATATACATACCTGTTACTCTTCCCATACCAATAAGGATGAGAAATTGAATCTCATCCCCATCCCCGATGGGTTTAGGTATCTCGGCCCAATTCCCATCCCAGTAGTGAATTATTTTTTTAATAAACAAAAGAAGTTTTTTCCAATCCTGAGGGCAATATTGTAATGCATTATCCAGCAATATGCTCACTTTAACATTTCATTGATCAAATAATTTGGCAACTCCTTTAAATTTCAATGGCAGTTTTTTATAGCATGCCAAATCTCAATGCGTAATAAAGTAATTTTCTACATTCGGGACGGATTTGGGTGTGGGTTCGGGGTGAGTACCTTTATCCATGTTACCCATCCCGTACCTGTGTTTTGAAATCGGGGAAAACCCAAACTCATACCCAATCATAGTCAAAGCGGGGAAAACCCTTCAAATCAGGGTGGGTTCAGGCGGGTAACCGTGGTTACAGGTTTTGCTGACATGCCTATTTATCACTCTAATTCCAAAGTTTCTTGATTCTCACGCTCTATCGGAACTTCCGACCAATTTCTCTTCTTGGAAGTATTTATAAATAGGTGGCTAAGGTGCTTGTAAATAGGCTCTTATTGGTGATGGATTCTATAACACCCTAACCCCAAAAGTATTTTTCTAAATTAAAAATACAAATAACATTTAATCATACAGGGGTGTCACACATTCTCATCATTAAATACACGTCAGTTCAATTAAAAATAGTGCAGCGGAATTAATTTCAAAGTTTAATCATATCATCTCAACAAATCAACTGATTTTCAAGAACAAGAATCTCAACATTAAAATTTTGAAAGTAAATTAAATATCAATTCCTCAGTGTTACAGAACTAGAGCATTGACCCAAAAATAAACTCCTAATGAAAAGAAGGATTGACGAGAAGGACTCCTCGTCATACTCCAAGCTCGCAACGTCTAAAGATCCTCGTCCAGAATATATGTACCAACAAGGGAACATGCGTCCAATCCGCAATCGGGGTGAGTATATAATCAAAATAAGAAGATTACATAATCATAATGAATAGACTCGGAGATTAAATCAAGAAAACATCATTAATCATAAATATATACATATTATTCACACCATTAATTGATCATCGTTTCCATATTTACGTCATTTAAAAATCACATTATCACATCAACACACAACATCAAATAGAATATCAATACACCACATCAAATAGCACATCAACACCTTACCAAGTAATTTCATCATACATCATTCACAACATCACCAATTTCAAAGACATCAATAATGCACATATCATTTATAACAACATCAAGATTAGCAAATCAACACGTACATGAGAAGATGCAATCCATCCCTATTACCTATATGCATTCTGGTACCGATTTCTACTCGTCATTTATTTGTATGTCAGAGTTGTGTTACTGAAAATACAATCGTCATTTTCCTAAATATGATATGATGCATGAAGAAGACTCACTAAATACTACATATTAGCACATCATCAATAACTCACACTTACAACATAATTCATTTCATCAAACTCATCATTTATAAATGAAGTATGTTTCGTCATTACTCGTCATCAATTGGCAGCAGTTACGGCATCATTAATCAACATCACACAACTTAATCATTTCGTCATTAATCAGCGTCATACAACAATATTATTTCACCATCATTTTACGTCATACATGTGTATATACATCATCTCATCATTAAATCATTATAAACAAGGTAATTCTCGTCATCTAAGCAACATGTATCTCGTCATTATTCAACGTCATATAAGCAACATGAATTTTTTTAAAAAAAAAATAAAAAATCATGTAAATGTTCTTTATCAAATAGCTTTTCCGCTTTTTAAGGAAGACGTTTAATTAAAAGGTTATGAGAAAAATGCATAAAGGATGGTTGTAAACAAAAACATAAGAGAAAGGGTAGATAATATGACGTGAAGATTTTTATACTAATTCACAACAATTATTGCTACAATTAGTCTTCTCATGTCCTCCCTTACAAAGAGATTTTGCCTCATACAGTCAATGGCTTAAACCAATAAATCAAGTATTATGTGTTCTCTCTCGAGGCACCGTAAATATTATTTACTCATACTCACCAGGCTAAGCATTCTTCCAACCGTCTCTCTCTAGTTTTCTTAACAATTTTGGTAAACTTGCGCTGTTGAGGAACTAAGTGTTTTAGTGTCTCTCTAAACTCCTTTAACAGATAAAGGTTGTTATCACTACTGAGACTTTACAATTGGTGTGAGATTGTATCTGATGTTATACAAAATTGAGTTTAAAATTCTTACTCTCAACGAGAAGATAAAATTATTGAACATTACTTTTTTTTTTTTTGATATTCTATCGCGTTTTTGCATTATTATTAGGTAGGTGGGCTTAAACCTATCTCGTCCATATATAGAAGCTCTGTAATTTTGTTTGTGTCCACAACACTCACAATCATTTGAAAGCTTTGATTTCATACAATCATTTGAATGCTATTTAATAGGAAAAAACTATTTTTAATTGAAAAACCATTTTAAATAGTTTTGATCGTGTTTGTTTAAGCTTTTAAAATAGTTAAAAGAGAGTGTAAGCGAGTGATGAACCAAGAAAATGCAACGATATATTAAAAATATTCGACAATCAAAAGTAATTTTACTTTATACGAAACAATGTTTGAAAACATGTAACAAGTTGTTTATACATTTTGTATTGAAAATAAAAATTTATAAAATAATTAATAAGAAAATCAATTATATTTTGTAAACATAATTTATGTTAAAAAGCATTAAACAGCCAAAACTTTGAAATAGATAAAAGTATATAGTAACGGAACAATTTTCTTCAAAAAGCATTGGGGACAAACTATATCCGACAAGATCTAAATATAACGTCCGACATAAAAGGCATCTTGGCTACGGGACAGGATTGGAAGTGTGTGCAATAAGCCTTTGAAAGAGACGTTACATTACATGTATTTCTACTAGATATATGCGTGGATAGGTTAAAAATCACAATATTTTCCTTCAAAATGATGGATTTTAAAAGGGAACCACAAATTAAGGAAAATACGCTTTATAGAGTCTGGTTTACAACAATTTGGTCATGAGAAATGATACTTTGGCATTAAAATTTTGATGTCAAATATGGTATCATTTTATTTTTATGTATATTTTTAAAGGAAAATTATATATGCAGCGAAAAACAGGATCACGAAAGCATTGCGAAGATGTATACTAGTACTTTGATTGTTTGACTATTGTTTTAAAAATGTGGCATGTACTTGTTTCGCGAGGATCGTGATTGGCATGCTTCGCTACATATAGCAATGCTCATTTTTAAAATGTGTGTAAATTATAGAAGATAAAAAATAGGAGAGATTTATATCGGGAAAAAAGGGAGATATAGTCTATGTTTGGATTTAGTACATTTATTTATAATTAAATTTCAATTCAATATTATGTAATTATTTAAATTTATTTTATATATTATAACCAAAATACAATTTTCTTATTATTTTTCGGGTATGAGTTTAACCCAAATATTGCCAAATAAAACACATTATTTTCCTCACGATAAAAAAAACGTTAAAAAAATAATGGGTTAAAAAAACACGTAAAAATAATGGATTAACCTTGAGAAATAAGGGTTTCTGCAACAACGGAAACAACAAATGGCAGACATAAACAAGGGCAAAGTGGAGAATTTGCAAAGGGTTTTCAAGAATTGATTTTGGCTAGACGTGGAAGCTAGGAATAGTTGCTTCAGATAGAATTGCGTTTAAGCTCCAGAATCAATTTTTCAACTCAGATCCAAACATCTTCAAATCTCATGAAATCACGTTTGAACGCTACAAACGTGCATTTGAGGAGGCTGGACGTGCAACCAAACATGCACTAATTGTAGCTTCTATACAAACGCACATCTACTTGGTTTCCAACGCCAGAATAAACAGACACATAGTCTATAAGCATATATATCACATAGGGTATCTGTATTTTAATATTTAAATAACACGATTTTTAAGCAATTTGGTTGCTCAAAAACAAATTAATTATCTTCACGCATGGGAAGCTGATATTTAATGAATTTATATATTCGAACAAAAAAAGCATGAATCGAAGGTGGATGGTGCTAATTTCTCTATGTTTATAAGTACATACAACAATTTGATGAATAAAGGTGATGCATACTTTACTATCGGGGTGAACTCTAGTAAAAGATGTTAGACTTCTACAATCGAAGTTTAAGTTTTAATTGGGAGATATATTCATATTTTGTGTCGGATAAGATTAACTCCGATCGAGGAAATCTAATAGAAAAAGAAAAAAAAAATATGCATAACTAAAATTAAATAATAAGGTTGCTACCCTAATATTCTAACACACCCTCACTCTACATAATTTTTTTTCTCTATAATATTCCTTTTTAAAAAAAAATGACATCTACATTGTCCATCAACAAAATGTTCATAGAGTTACTTATATTGAGTTTATATCAATCAAAATCATTCATTTGTCTTACACTATTTATGAATGACTTTGATTGATATCAAGTCAATATGAGTAACTCTACGTCTTTTTTTTTTATGGATAAATAAGAATTTTCTTTCAAAAATATACATTCAAATATACAAATTCGTTCAGAAAATTATTTTTCATAAACTATTTATATATTTTGAAAGCATAATCTTGAAAAGCGTGAATATGTCTTCTAAAATTTAAGTCCCATAATCTTTAAGTTTTAAAAATCTTGGCAATTTTTTTTATATTTTAGAAGTTAAGGCGGGTTTATTGGATTGAGATTTCAAAAGACTATTTTGACAAACAAAACCATGAAGATTTTAAAAGACTTTGAGAGATTATATTGACTTTGTTGGATTTTAAAAGACTTTTTTAAATGAAATTTTACAATTAGGATTTTGAACACATGATTTTAACGCATTTACAATACAGATTTTTTAGATTTCAAAAAACTATAAAATTTTAAGATTTGAAAGGATTGCATGGATTCTTAAAATAAATTCAAAATGACTAGTGGAAGAAAGCAGATTATAAACTTTAATGGTCACTTATCAACAAAAATGAAATAACAAAACGTTGCACAGTTAATTGTAATGTATTGTATATAATAACAACAACAAAACAATCTGCTGAAAAAACAAATAATGATAATAAATTAGAAGAAAAAAATTACTTGAAAAAAACTTAAAACTTGAACGTGAACAACAACATCGAGAAGCAACTTCAGTCGGAAAAAAAAAAACAACGAGAAGCAACAGTATAAAATGTTAAAATGTATGGTGAACAAGGAATAATATCAATGAGGGCCTGTGAATAATAACAAGAGGGTATGAGTGTGGTATGAGACAAGAGAGTGTGCTATCAAAAAGTCTCACAGTTTTTTGTGAGATTGTTGAATGGGCATTGTTATGTGTATTTTTCAACTAAAAAGTCTCACAAAATCTACTACATAAAAGAATCTATTAAAATCTAAATACTTTTGAATATCATAAGACATTTTTTAAGTTAAGGAAAATCTCATTTGAATACCACCAGATTTCATTGCCCTGAATAAAAAATCTAGATTGTCTTAATTGTACAAGATTTATTTATATTCTATAAAAGTCTTGATTAACCATTTTGCAAAGGAAGGAAGCAAAAGTAGTCCTATACAACAACAAAATTGTCCTTCTTTTTCATTCCCTAGGTTTGATCTTCGTGATTATGTCTTGAGGCATTCTTAAATTCATGTTGGCAAGGAGCACAGGGTGGAGGTTGTGGCAGGAGAACATGTTGTCAGTGAACAATAGAGACAGGGCGAAAAGAGAGAAGAGATGGAAGACGAGTAGAGTTTTAAAATTAACTTTTGGGAAGATTAGGATGAGTTAGAAGATCACATCGTGATGGTTCTCCACCTTGCATGATGTATTCACTCCTCATAAGACCAATTTATCAAACATAAACAACTTTTTTTTTAAAGGTCAAACATAGACAACTTAATGAGTTACAAATTATTAAATGTAAATTTACTATTCATATGACTCCATTTAGCATTTACGAAATAACAAATATATCAATTAAGTTGACCAAATTGTAATGTAAAAGCTAAAATGTGAATCACATGAAAAAAATACTAGGAAGGATAGTTTTTAAAAATAAAATACCAGGCATAAATAATGCACAACACCAATAATAATGGAAGTGTTTGAAGTAGAAGCAATGAAAGCACAAATTCTAGTCAGAGGATTGCTTCAAGTAAGCTGTAACCAGAACAATAGAAAAATGTTGGCGTTTTAGCAAACCGTGAAGATTTACATTAAGGGGAAAAAAAAACAGAAACTAAGTTAAACATAATTGCACTTTGTGAAAGGAAACTAATATTGGCTTCAATTGGTCCATGTTGATAGCTGATGAAAGTATTTACCAAATGTCAGTAAACTTTTTCCTTAATCAAAGGATAAAATAATATTGGAAAATTCTTGTTTACCCATTAATAAAAGGTGTGTAATACTACCCATGTTGAGTTGACCCAATCAAAACAATATATTTATATGACATTAAAAATAATATAAAACAAACAAATAACTTCAACTCAACATGGGCTGTATTACCCATCTTTTATTGATAGGATACTCAAGTTGTCACGAGTAATATTTCATCTATATAGTTGTCTCACAAGTAAGACAAACATTTGAAGTGATATATATATCAATTATATATCCAGTTTATAAATAAAAAAATTGTCAATTGTAGATCCAAAGCAATAAGCAACCAAATCTCTTCTTGAGATTAACAGCAAAAAGCAGCAGACAAATCATTTCATGGATCCAAGTAAATCTATGACTTTCTGGATCTCTAATCTTTTGAGATTCTGATATTTATACCAGCCGGAGTCTGGTCAGATCTGAGATGACCAGAACCAATCAAATCACGAAGATGAAATCTCATATCAAGTGGGGACATTCGAAGACGCTTCTTTTCCAAAACGGCCAACATCATCTCTTTATATTGACGACGACTGAGTAGGGAAATAATTTCCTTCCTTCCCTGAACAAAGTAAAACAATTACATTATAATAAAAAAATACTACCTAAAGATCAAAATACACAAACATTATAAATTTACATGAAAAAAGTAACTGAGCATCTCTCATTATGTCAAAGAGTACAAATTTGAAAGTGTGTAAATACTACCCAAATCATACCCCAATCAGAATGAAATAACTCAATCCCCACAGACTATCCACCAGCCACTATGATAGAATAGGTATATTCAGGCAATAGACATCAAAACAAAAATGGACTGGCCATATCTGTTGTACTAGTGGTGCTTAACAGTTCAAGCTCAACCTAGCAGAGATCAGAATTACGATGTAATCTATGCTTAGTAATTCAGTTGACAACTCTCCTGACATTTATTTACTGCCTTGTAAGCTTGAAATATGTACGACTTTAATGCTTGTTTCTGCTTAATTTTGGAAAAATAGTCACTCTGTTTTCAAAATCCCTCTCAAGAGAAACTGGCAAAAAGAATAATTGTTTTTCAAAAATAAATTAATCCAAACAAGTGAGATGAGCGTTCAATTTAGAGGCTACCCACCTCTTCAGGTATTTCAGACATATCTGAGGTAGTTAACAGAGTTAAGATGTAATACAATATGCATTTGATTGAGTACCCACCCACCTCACTCACTTCCTCCTTCCCAACACAATGCCCTTAAATTCCATGTAGCGGATTAAACCTCAAAATAGCAACACGTATTCAAATATTGAACAAACAATTGAAGTACATGCACTAATGTCAAAACATATTACATGAATGAATAATAGAAGGGTTATACTATGCACCACCTACTAGTAGTGCATATATACACCAGAAAGGCAAAATGCTTCCTCCTTCCACCCCCTACCTTCCCAGCTCCCTCACCCTCTGGTCTCTCCCAACTCTTTGCTGCCACCCTCCTCCATCCCAACACAATGCCCATAAATTCCATGTAGCGGATTAACCTCAAAATAGCAATGTGTGTTCAAATACTGAAGAAACAATTGAAGTACATGCACTAATGTCAAAACATATTACATGAATGAACAATAGAAGGATTATACTATGCACCACCTACTAGTGGTGCATAGATACACCAAAGTCCAGAGGGGTAAATGCTTCCTCCTTCCACCCTCTACCTTCCCAGCTCCGCCGCCCTCTGGTCTCTCCCAACTCTTTGCTACCACCCTCCACTGTCACAAACTCACTCTACCACCATCACAACCTCTTTCAATCTCTCGAGCAATTTGACCAGGATTGATCAATTTGACTAGAAAACGATGTCATTTACCCAAGAACTGTCAATTACCTAAAACGACATCTAGTTGCTTTTTCTACTTTTGCATTAAAGCAGAAATAATAAACAACAATAGCTAGAAAACACTATCAGATTTGTTGGGAGGGCTCTTATACCCAATGTTGACAGGCATGTCCCTCACCGGTCCCAGGCTTTTGATCTCCCAGGTCAACCTGTCTTACATGGAAGTGTCAACTGAAACGAACCTAAAATCTGTGGGATAATTGATCGCGGAATTCTGGCACCAGATCTAGTGGTGCCACCCACGGGATTGGAGGTTGGATATCAAATGGGCATCATATGGAGCAATGCTCTTGTATTTGAGGAACTGCACAATGTAGTTGTGCATTTTGCTTCAGAGGGTGCAGTTTGAAAACAAAAACGAAAATGATAGTGTGATGAAGGGGGCGAAAGCTGGAGGGGGAGAGAGGAGTTGGGGTTTGTGGAAGTAAGTTAGGAGACCTGCACTCTCTTATTCTTAATTACCATATATTAGAATGTAAGAAAATATCCTTTCATATAATTTGATATTATATTAGAGTACCTTAGTTTATTTCTTGGAACCAGTTTATATTCTCAGAGTATCTTAGATTATCACCTAAAATTAATTTCCATATATTATAATTTGTTTCTTGCTTTCTCTATTTATTTAGGATTTGAAGTCTCATATCCCTATAAAAGGAGATAGTGTTTAGTCTTTTGTATGAAGCTATCATCGAAGTTATTACCAATAATGTTCAAGCTCTTATTATTTCTCTCCTTTTATCTAAAACTCTTAACTTCAACACTAAACCACCCACCCTTTTACCTCTATTTAATCAGACAGTTTATTTTAATAGTCTGAATCTGAGCATCTAATTACTCTTGTTTTATGTGCACCAATGGACCATTTAAAAGATGGTCCATGTTATACATGACCATGAATAATATAGATTAAACTGTATAGCAAGCATCCAGACATAAAGACATGGTAAACGTCAAATATTCGTACCTGAACAAGACCCTTAAGAAGTGAGCCAATATTTGGAATTGCTATCCAATACATGTTTGGATCAATAAGTTGCCTGGTCTGAAAAGTATGCACCAGAGTCGTTATACATAAATATTAAATACTCAACCAAAAGAACATATATTCGCACACATGTTATGGATGCAACTAAACAGAAGGAGGAGATAATCAATATAAAATAAAACTACAGAAGAATCGCATAAACAATGTTAAAGTAAAAGGGAAATTTGTGTGGATAAAGATTCCTAGCAGTCATAAATTAAAGATGCATATAATCAACATAAGCAGGATAGATATAATATGCCTAATCAAAGGGAAAGTTTGTCTTGTATTGTAGGACTTCGAAGCATGAAATAAGATAAGGAGTGGCACCAAGATTCTCAATGCAGCTAATAACATTTAATGCTAGTGATGGAAAACACAAAAAAAGCGCTTCAAGAATTTTCAATGATGTCTAAATAAATCAACAATTTCATGTAGAAAAATGTACGTGAATGTACGATAAGATCAAACAGGAAACTGGCATGTTAGAATCAGGGGACAATTCTCTTTTCTTTTCCGAAAGAAAGAAAGATATGAAAAATAAGTGTAAAATTAGGTGAAAGTACTTGTAAAGACCACAAGATAACAGTTGTTTCATACTTTTCAGAAAAGTGAAGGCTACTGATGTTGGTATTGTAAACCACGTTGGCAAAAAAAAATATGAAGGGTAACCTTGGCGCAACTGGTAAAGTTGTTGTCATGTGACTGAAAGGGCACGGGTTCAAGTCCTGGAAACAGCCTCTTGTGTAAAAAACAAGGTAAGGCTGCGTACAATACACCAAATGGTGGGACCCCTTCCCGGACCCTGCGTATGCGGGAGCTTTAGTGCACCGGGTTGGCAAAAAAAATATATTGAAGTTTACTTGGCCATTTACAGGAAATGAAGTTGAAAAAGCTTGTATATGATCGAAAACCTCCAAGCAAAGTTGTGACAGTTTAAAACAGAAATGTTTTTGAATACAACCAAAATGAGCAATGAAGCAATCCATTTCACTTACAAGGATGCCTGCATTAATTAGAAGGGAAATGTGACTGTCCTCCACCTTTCCCCCAAGTGATAAGAGTGAGCACTGCATCCAAACAAACAACCATCAGTACAAAAACTCATTTTAGTAAATATCCTGGGCTAAGATATATATTGACCAGCCTACATGATTTAAAATCAAAGTAAAGATTTAACATGGCAAACTTGAAAATGTCTGTCGTGATATTAGTATTTAATATATACCACTGTATGTGTGAACATGTCAGATTAGTGTAGTTAGTATCCCACGTATCCCACGATACGTATCCCGATAGGATACGAAAACAGCCATCGGTAATACGTATCAGGGTCTGTGTCCCAAATGAGATAGTATCCCAGGCGTATCCCATGTATCGTGGGCGTATCCCATGTATCCCGATTCAATCTAGTATCCTACAATACTGTGACATTTGTGTTTGTTGCAGAAACCAGGTCCGGCTGCGCAACCCAGCAAAAGTTCCAAAAAGTTTTCCGTTTTTTATGGATCAGTCCTGAAATCGGGTCAAGCTTTGCATCACCCTCCTGAAAACCCCAAATTTACCCGGTTTCCTTGGGTCGGGTTTATGTGACCCATCAGATCTTGTAGGTGAACCATTTTGTATTCAAGAGTTTTGTTTTGTAACCTACCAATTAATTTGGAGCTATTCCCAAAAGCCACTCACCTTCTCTTCCTTTACGGCTTCCAACACATACACGATCTGTTTCTCAACACTCTACAGTCTATATGTTTGATTTTGATTGAACTAAGGATGCTTTATGTTATTTACTTTTGCTTATGACTTGAGTTTTGACTTTTGAAGTATCTTGAAGTTTACACATGATATTTGAAGTATTTTGTAGTTTATATATGATATTTTAAGTCATATTTTTTTTGTTCATGTATCTTACGATACACGATTCAAAATAGTGGTCAAACGATACACGATACGTATCCCGATTTGACTACCATGTGTCAGATCAGATATTCATATTGTGCATGTGCATTCTCCCAAAGTCGGACATTAGCCAGATTATAAAGATTTCTGATGAGTAGACAGTATAATGAGCAGAAGTGGAAATGATTAAACAGTATAGGCTAGTTTGCATATCTTACTCACAAGCTCCTCATGTTCGATGCCAGTATCCAGCTTTGAATCTAGGACATGGGTTTTGAACCACTCAAAAACTTCACATTCTGCGCCCGTCTTTCCTTCCATTCTTTTAACAGCACGATCTATCTATGCATAAACAGTTAGAAGAATTAACACAACGGTTCATCAACAAACTTTCACAATCAAACTCAGTCACAGTAATATGACCATAAACGCGAAAGACATCCAATTTAATTATAAAAGAAGGGACATAAAAGAAGAAGAAGAAGAAGAAGAAGAAGAAGAAGAAAAAATATCCAAAATGAAGGCACTAGAGTAGCACTCGGTCTGAAACTAAAATGAATAGCTGACAATCTGACACTCAACCCCAACAGTACATTCTTGTGACCAAAGACATATATATACATACATATACAACACCAAACAACCAAACATTTGTAACCTAGGTGAGGTTGACAACGTGGGTCAATCAATATCATAAATCCTTATCGTGTACATTTAAATATAAACCATTTACTCCGGCTCTGTTTGGATGAAGAACTTAACCAAGCACATAATCACTTGTCCTAAATGTGCTTATGTACATGTTATTTCTATAACAAGAGATAAAATAAGCCAAAGTTTTTTCATATGAGCTATAAGCTGTCATAGATAGGTTATAGAAATAAGCTGAAAACGACTTATAGAATATGGACATGTCATAGCTGCTTCCATAAGCTCTCCCAAATAGTCTAGCAACTGTTTATGTTAGTAGATAAGCTCAAACAAGACAATTCAAACAAACCCTAAATCTCTCACAGTAGTTTGGCCAGACTGACAACATACATACATTCATATATATAATTAAACCAACCTGTTTCAGGTAGTCATCGAAAAACATTACAGCATGATCATCTTGTCCGGTATTTAATTTAAAAAGCCGAAGCACTTTATCCCTCCGTAGCGACTGCACAAATAAATTAATCTTAAATCTTAATACTAATTATACATTAATCAATCCATCAAAACTTAAGAGCTTAAATTAGCAACAACACTAACTTCTAGTAGCAAATCACAAAATTACTAAACAAACAAACAAACCTCCAATTCCCTATCCACTTGCGTTCTATCCTTCACACTGCTATACAATTGAGACTTCAATATAAACGGTTCAACCGAAACCTAGAAATAAAATAAGCATCATTAATCAAAACTTAATAATGTATAATTAAATAGTTAATTAAAAAATTCAAATAATTAATGTTGTTTACGTTAGGAATTTGGGGAAATTGAGCTCGCATGATTTGAAGAGCGAGAAGTGTATCGGTGAATGTAAGATCGTTTTCTGCGAATTGGAATAGAGATTAAGTGAACGTGTAAAGAAAGAAAAATGGAGGTGTCAAATAGAAGAGGATTGTGCGTGTACCGAGTGATGATAAGGTGTTTCCGGCGTCGGAATTTTCAGTTCGCCGGCGTTTGGTGCCTTTGGATGAAGATTCTGAAACGTTCTCCATGCGTCGTGAATTCTGAAGAGTGTCTTTTTCTCCCTCTTCCTTTGTTTGTTTGGATAGAAAATGAGAAGAGACCATCGATTTTTTTTTTTTTTTATGTTAATTAATCTTCAAATGTTTTAATTAAATTCAAGTATTAAGAGCATGGGTGTTCAAAATCGAACCAACCGAATAGAAACACCGCAAACCGAACCAACCCAAACCGAAAACCGCAAAAACCACATTTGGTTCGAATGTATTCAGATCATATTTTTACTCAACTGCATGGTTTGGTTTGATTTGCGGTTTTTATTTTAGCAACCGAACCAAACCGCAACATAAGAGAAACATTAATTAAACTTAGGTCACAAACCTAATACTCATAGAAATTCAATGAGAAATTTTATAGAATGACATGTTTTTTCTCTTTTTTTTCTGACTAAGACATATTGTTCCTCTTGTTAAGTTTTTTTCTATGCTTTTGATTTTAAAATTGCATTTATGTGCTTTAATTTAATTATACTTGCACTTTTGCATATATGTTTATGTTAGATATATCTTGAATAGAAACTCAATGTAAACTTTTAGAAAATGATAAAATCTTAGACTTTTTCATTTCTTACTGAAGAGAAATGTTTTTTGGTCTATGTTTTTAATTTGGATCTATGTTGATGGGAGGATGAAAATAAAATTGTAATGTTGGATTAAATTTGAAACATTGTTGAAAATAAGTTGTTTTTAACTTTTAACTTGATTTCAACGTTGAAATCAAAAAATTGTATTGTCTCGCAAAAAACCGCAACAACTAAACCAATCCAAACCGTGTTGGTTTGGTTTGGTTCGATTCGGTTTTCATTTTAAAAGCCAACCGAACCAAACCAAACCGCATGCTTTTTATTTTACGGTTTGGATGACTTTTAGCCTCAAAACCGAACCAAACCGCACCGTGAACACCCCTAATTAAGAGTTTAGTTCGGTTCACATGGACATTGCATATGGGTTCGAATCTCGAACACCCTATTTATTCATCTCAGTGACGTGAAAATTTCTAACCAATAGGCTATCAAACAAAAAAAAAGTTTAAATACTAAAATTTAATTCAAAACGTTGGATAATTAAACCCCTAAAAAAATTAATTTAAATGTTAGAATTTTCATAATAGGATTTCATTTAGTCATATGATTTTTGTAAAGTTGTGCGTTGATAAGTGATCCATCTCATTTTTTTTGATCGGTTTAAGCATGGTAGACCAACTTGATTTGAATGGTCTAAAATTTCAACTTACTTCGAGCAACATACTCCTCTATTCTAAATTATATGTCATTCTAGCAAAATTTGTTTGTTCCAAATTATATGTTAATTTACAACATCAAGGAATCATTAATGTTTACTTTCCTACTGTACCTCTTACTATTTATTACTTTATCATTTTCCAATTCTTTTAATTTGTATTTTTCATACCATTAATGAATGATATTTTTGTAAAGCAACTCAAAATTACTCTTTTCTATATAACATTAACTACATTTCTTAATCTATGTGAAATTACTAAAAAGACATACTGTATAATTTAAAACGGATGGAGTAATAGGTTAAACAAATTGTCATGTAGGGTTAAACCTATTTTGTCATCGATATCTATAAGGGTTAAAAAAATGATAAGAAAATAAACAAGCATAAAAGTATTTAAAAATATCCACAAGTACAAAAGAAATAAAGTCTTCATTGGTACCAAAACGAATAAATGTATTACCAACAATCACATGAAGAGAAAGCTGAAGGGAAACTAATGAAACTAATAGCAATAATACCATGCTGGTGATTATGCCAAAAAAAAAAAATATTATGATGAAATGTTTAGATGAATATGATTTCGAGGACTCGTCACAATTAAGACAAATCTCAATGTTCAAATATTGTTCTTTTTTTCTTAATATATTCAAAGACCGTTGACAGAAATATTTACAAATCATTCATCAAAGAGGTTCTCTCATCAGAAGTGAAAGATGAACTACGTTGTTGCAAGGTATGGTCAACATACTTACCAATTCAACTAATCTTCACCGGCATGATTATGCCAATTTCACCCTTTATTAAGAATGTTGACTTTAATATTACTTGAATATCGTGGTTGAGATCCCAAACCAAGCTAAAGGCTTGGGAGAAGGCATTTGCATTGGTTATTTATTTCCTTGAGGATGGGGCAAGTTACAGGGCAAAGTGTAGAGCCTAGAATGACGTCGTATGTTTTTCAATGTGTTCTAACATTGGAAGAGACCAATTTCAATAAGAGCTAGCCTTATTTAAGGGTTTGTTTTTTGGGTATGAGATGCACACTAGTACCACATGTTTTCACTATGGGCATTGAACTTCGTTGTGTTCATCTCATCCTCGTGGAGAACAATAAATGCCCTAGACACTTAACTTGGATCCGGATCTCAACGATAACATTCAGTATTGTGATTAAGTTAACATTAAGTAATCATCATTTTGTCGTGATCATTATGCCTAAATCTAATATCATTTCGATTAGTTCCAACTGAAATCCAAGTGACTTTTTCTTTAGGATTCGGTTTGATTCTGTTTAGTTTTTAGTGCCATGAGAATCTAACTCACATCAATCACTTTTACGTTCAAGTTTTGATAAAAAAAAAAAATATGCTTCCTTTTTTAGGCAAATGTTAATTTGTTAGTATATATTGTTAGAGGGGAGGGGGAGGTGTTAGCACTCTTAGGAAAAATGTATTGTGTCGTTAATTTGTTAATGGGTTAGTATATTATTTTGGACCTTTTTCTTAAACTTTAATGTAGGGGTGGCAACTTGGTCCACCAAATCCATATTCATCCACCATAAAATCCATCTAATCCATCCACCAAATAAAATTTTTGTTTATGGATTGGTTTTGGATCCAACCATTTAGAACAATGGATGGATTTGATCCATCCACCTTATTTTAAAAGTCCAATGGATTATTTTTTTTTTTTTAAAACAAATCCATTAGATCATTTTAATAATAAAAACACGTTAATTTAAAAAAATAAAAATAACTTATTTACAAAAAAAATTATAAAAAACTGAAACAATTGAAAAAAACTGAAAGAAAAAAAATTAATTTTTTAATATTAAAATATTATTAATATATTATTTTAACATTGACGGTAGTCAACGCCAGAGAACCACCGGTCAACGCCAGAGATCCGCCGTGAACCACCGCCCACCGCCGTAATCTTCCGGAGCTCCGGTCAACCGCTGCCGTGATTCGCCGGAGTATCACCGTGGTCAACGGTGGTCAACGGCGGTCAACGGTTGTGGTGGTCGGTCAACCACTGTGCACCACCACCTATTATTATATATTTAATTTTGTTTGAGCTGAGACAAAAATCAAGTTTGGTCTTGATAATAAAATTTGTTTTGGGCTTAGACATAAATAAATAGGTTGAATATTTTTACTTTTGGCACCAATTAATTAACTAAATATTTATGAAATACAAATTAAATAAATAACACATTTTATTTGATGGATCGGATGGACAATCCATCCGTTAAAATCTAGTAATGGATGGATTAGATGGTCAATATACTTAATTGATGGATCGGATGGTCTTTTTTCAACAAAAAAATTAGTGGATTGTAATGGATTAATGAATTTCTTTTGATCCATCCATGAGGATTCAAATCCATATCCATCCATTTTGCCACACCTTATACACTTTGATTAAAAAAAAATGCTAACGACACACAATTTCAAGAACACTAAAAATTTATATGGATCAATCAAATTCATTTCATTTTAAAGAGGAATATGTTGTTTTTTTGTGTGAATCAGATACCATTTGCGCGTAACTACAGAGACTAAACTATTGAGTCGGGGGTAGGACCGTAATAAATGTCAGAGCTCTCTGTCAAGAGATTTAACATTATTGTATTTCAAAGGCTGGATTTGAACCCAAAATCTATGATTAAGCTGGAAGAGATTCATCATCATCTCATTCAAGTATTCTTGGGTATATATATGTTAGTTTCTTTTAATTTGGTGGCACAATAACACTTTTGACCCCCCTCCTCCCAACTTTAGCCCATTTAAGGGGCAAAATTGTTGGTTTGTGAAAGTTGGAGGGTCAAAAGTACAATTTAGGCAAAATAATACTCCTCTCTGTCCCAAATTATAAGTCGTTGTAGACCATTCACAATGGAGAAATTCATTTTTGAGTACCTAAATAGGTCTCATGTATACATCACTCATTTATAATTTTTAATAGTAGTATCTAATAAGCACTCAATCTCTCTAGCTCAACTTCTCACACAAATTTCTTAAACGAGACTCACTAATCATCTATTAATAACTTCGTATCATTACATTTGGTTTTTTTAATATTAAAAATGTGTGGACCCGCTAAAAAATCGGATGCTTGTTTGAGACCTTAAATCAAATTAAGCACTCAGTTTTTTTCTCCACAATGGTGATACCTAATACTAATAGGTATTAAGTCTTATAGAGTAAGACCTTACCATTGTAGATGGTCTTACAATATCAATGAAACATTAATGTTATTTTTCTTATTGTATCATTAACTATTTATTAATCTATTTTCTTTCAATTCTTTAATCTATCTTTTTAGTATTATTTATTAATGACAATTTTGTAAAATAGCTCAACAATTTTTCTCATACAAAATTAATTAAATTTTCTTAATACGTGTAAAATGTTGAAAACGTCTTATAATTTAAGAGTAATAATTATATTATGAATAAATATGTGACCACATGCATTAACCCATGTAAGGAAAGAAATGATAAGATTACAGCTAGATGTTACTTTTGAATTGGTAGCATAGCACTAGTTCCTCAACATTGGTAAATGGACTTACCCCTTTTCATCATCTTACACACACACACAAAAAAGTTTGGGATTTAGATCTCACCATGTCTCAATACCCAATACCTGTGATGAATGAATGAATATAATAAAAAAAAAAAATGAAAGAATTCTATTATTCACCCTTTAGCAACATTTTTCATTGTTTGTTTTCTGTTCCAAATCCATTACCTCACTTTCACTCTTTCTAGCAAGCAACATATCCCAGTTCGAGGTACGTGCTTCAATCTTCTTCATCATCTCCATTTCTCAGATCCATTTTCATCTTCTTATTCGTACTTTCTGGTTTTCAATTGCCACTTACAATTATGAAAATGCTAACTTTTTCCTCTTTCTGCATCTTTCACCTCAAATTCTTTATGCTACCAATATATGTTCAATCACTGAACTATATTCATCAAATGGGTCATTGAAAGCTTGCAACTTTCGGTGATTCGTTTTCCTCCCCACCCCACTTTTACCCTCTTTTCCTTTCCTTTGCACAGTTTGTGTGGATTTCAATTTCATTAGCTTGTTACTTGTTAGTTTTCTATTCATTAGTGGTAGAAATTTTTTAATTTATAAATTTTTTAAAGAAAAAAAAAAAAATCTTTAGTGCATCATTCAGGCCTCGGTAATGGATGGTTTTGCTTTTAGCTATTAGACATTAATATGATTGCCACAACTTGATTTCTATTGTATATTCTTGTTATATATGCGGTTAGTTAGTTAGTTGGTTATGACAGTTTGGTTTTTACTTTTTCTGTTGAGTCAGTTATGTGGTGATCCATTTGTATGTAAACTTTTATTTCAAGTAATGAATTCATGAAAATCATTTCTGTGAAATATATTGTGTTTGACATGCTTTTAGTTATGACAGTGTTATTACTGTTTCATTGATTTTGATTTAAACTTTGTATGCAGTTCTTGCTTTGTGGTTCTCAACTGTATCACCTAGGCGATTTGTGGAACTCGAGTCATTAAGTCGAGGGCTTCTTGGGTGAACTTTGAATCAGTGAGTGTCTGACTGGGTGTGGTGAGAAAATTTTGGGATGGTTATTTGACTGAATAGTTTTTTTCATTGAAATTATTGATTTTTATATTTGGTAGTTGAAGTTATTGAAATGTGATTGTTGTGTAGTGGCAAGAATGGCTAAAGGAAGAGCAGATGGGAACCCGAGGAAGCGGTTGATCACAATTGTGTTGGTTTTATTCATTGTTGGTGGTTTAGTTTACCTGTATTCTCGGAATAGTGGATCATCATCTTCTATTGAGTACACAAGCAAATCTTTAATTACCGGAGGCGGAGATGACATTGTTGTACCGAGGACCATTCCTGTGAGTTATCTCAACCTGAACTAAACAACTTTTACATTTTAAGCAGTGTTGTCAAATAGCGGCTACAGTGTTATAGTGTAGCAGAATTTTAACAAACCACTATTGTTCTGAGATATGTGATTTAGTACAAAATGTTGTTAAGTAGTGGCTATATCAGCGCTTTAACACTATAGCGTAGTAGAATTTAAACAAACCGCTATTTTTTGCAATCCGTGACTAATTTAACCATTCCCGTTAACCTCAAGTGTTGGTGTCTATTACAAAGCATTCAAGTTAGTTTACTCTTTTCACTTTTCAAGGTTTGTGATGATCGGCACTCGGAGCTAATTCCCTGTCTAGACAGAAATCTCATATACCAAACAAGATTGAAGCTTGATTTGACTTTGATGGAGCATTATGAGCGACACTGTCCAATGCCCGAGAGGCGTTATAATTGCTTGATTCCCCCTCCTCCTGGGTATAAGGTTGATTTCTCTTAGACACTGCTTCTTATATGGAATTAAGAAAGTTCATTATAAAATTTGAAATTTTCAATGCTTAGAGCTTTTAGTATCTTGTGTTGTTCTTGATAATAATAGATTCCAATCAAGTGGCCCAAAAGCAGAGATCAGGTATGGAGAGCAAATATACCTCATACACATCTTGCAACTGAGAAATCTGACCAGAACTGGATGGTAGTAAAAGGTGAAAAGATAGTTTTTCCTGGTGGAGGAACTCACTTTCATCGCGGTGCTGATAAGTATATTGCATCAATTGCCAATGTAAGCTGGTTACTCTTGTGATCTTATTTGAGTTTGACTAATTACAAACATAAAACTCCTACATAACTAGAAAAAGTAATGACTTGATATTTTTGATTTGGTATTACAGATGCTCAACTTTCCAAATAATATTATAAACAATGGAGGAAGACTCCGTAATGTTTTTGATGTTGGCTGTGGTGTTGCAAGCTTTGGAGGATATCTTCTTTCTTCCGATGTAATAACAATGTCATTAGCACCGAATGATGTTCATGAAAACCAAATCCAGTTTGCTTTAGAGAGAGGAATTCCGGCATATCTTGGTGTTCTAGGGACATTCAGACTACCTTACCCTAGTAGATCTTTTGAGCTTGCTCATTGTTCACGTTGTAGAATCGATTGGCTTCAAAGAGACGGCATACTTCTTCTTGAACTGGATAGGTTACTCAGACCAGGAGGCTACTTTGTATACTCGTCTCCTGAAGCTTATGCTCAGGATGAAGAGGACCGGAGAATATGGAGAGAAATGAGTGCTCTTGTAGGGCGGATGTGTTGGAAAGTAGCTGCCAAGAAGAACCAGACTGTCATATGGGTCAAGCCTCTAACAAATGATTGTTACTTAAAAAGAGAGCCCGGAACACAACCTCCACTCTGTAGTTCTGATGATGATCCTGATACTGTTTGGGGAGTTAAAATGAAAGCTTGCATCACACGTTACTCTGATCGTGAGTGATGTTTTCCCTATTTCATACAATGATTTTAGTTTTTTTTAATCCCAATGATTACTTTTGTTGTTCTTGATAGGTCCATGTTCTTTTTTATTTCGTTATATTTGACACTAGTTACACAACTGCATATTTGCATATATTAGTGTGTTCTGATACATCAGCAATTTCTCAAATTAATTCATGGCTATTGTATTAAAAGTTGAAAAATCAATAACCAGATATTCTCCTTGACTATGCAGAGGTTCATAAAGCAAGAGGAAGCGATTTGTCTCCTTGGCCAGCTCGATTGACTACTCCACCTCCTCGTCTCGCGGATTTTAACTATTCTAATGAAATGTTTGTAACGGACATGGTAATTTGAAATATATCCTTTTTTTCCGCATTTAATCGAAGGCATGATTGTTTCATGGCCAGCATGTCTGATTGTGGGGTATATGACCTGACTAATTTTGTGCAGGATGTTTGGCAACGGAGAGTTAGTAATTACTGGAAATTGCTAGGCAATAAAATAAAACCTGACACAATTCGGAACGTGATGGACATGAAGGCAAATTTGGGTTCTTTTGCAGCTGCTTTGAAGGACAAAGATGTTTGGGTTATGAATGTAGTGCCTGAAAACGGGCCAAACACACTCAAGATCATATATGACAGAGGGCTGTTGGGAACAGTTCACAACTGGTATGGCTCTTATATAGATCTTCTCTGCCTTTATATTAACAACTATTCGTGTCTAATTTATTGCTTCATTTTTCAAAAATACTATACCTTGTTGTAAATAATGAATATAAAATGCAAGATACCCACTTGAAACCACCTATATGATATGAACCTTAGAATAAAAGAAGAGGCATGTACCAATTGAGTTTCATGCTCTAGTTAAAGACGTATCGTTCGGGAGAATCCAAGTTCAAATCCTAACTGTAGCAATCATTGACCAGGCTTTATAACCAAGGGGCCTTCCCCTGGGAACCGGGAGGTTAAGACAAAAAAAAAACTTTTTATAACCTTGTTTTGTGCATCAATGTAATAACAGGTGTGAAGCATTTTCAACTTACCCTCGCACGTATGATCTACTCCATGCATGGACTATATTTTCTGATATCATCGAGAAAGAATGCAGTGTACAGGATTTATTGATTGAGATGGATAGAATACTGAGGCCAAAAGGTTTCATAATTATTCGTGATAAGCGATCAGTTGTGTTGTCTATAAGGAAGTTCTTGCCAGCATTGCACTGGGATGCAGTGACGAAACCTAATGTGGAGCAAGATTCAGATACAGGTGAGGATGATGCAGTGTTAATAATTCAGAAGAAGATGTGGCTGACAACCGAGAGCATCCGGGTTTCAGAAAAGTGACATACTCCAACAATGGACAAAGTCTTTACCATTTCACTTACTTCAGCAACTGAGTGAGAAATGAGCATATCATTGTGAAAATTTGCTTTCATATGATGTAGGTGTTCCCTTTTATGTTGTTCCTCTTCTCTACACTGCAGGCTTGAGTTACAATGAAAGCTCGTCCTTAATCGTCTTTTTGAACTTATTTGATTTTGAACACACCTTGTTATTGTGATTAGGAAAATTAGATGAATCTGAGAAGTAGTTTTACACTGTCAGTGCATAGAGATTAATCTACGTCGAAATTGATTTGAAGAAATTAGTGGATATATATAGAAGCTTCAATTATTTCTGAGAATAATGCTTTGCACAAACAAGAGCATATGGTGCTGCCATTATAAAGCTCTCAAATTAAATGCCACGAGTATTCTTTTTAGAAATTTAACATATTTTTAATGATTTACTCAAAAAAAAAAAAACATATTTTTAATGAAGGCTGTATAATAGCGGGAAAAATGCAATATGTGATTATTTTGTTTGAAAATTGACATGGGAATTGGAAACATGCAAGTTTTTTTACTATCGTTTAAATGGGTTATAAATGTTTCAATTGTTTTTTTTTTTTTGTACAAATAGCATAGAAAATATTTTGATCACCCATTAACATCTTCAAACACTTCTGGGTGAAAATAACAGGGTAGTCCAATAATATTGAAAACCCAACCTTAAAGTTCATTGGGTCAGATATTTAGTCAAAACCGGACATTAGACACCTTTACCGTGGTGGGGGGTTAAGATCTAAGAAATGGAGGGTTTCTATAAAAAAAAAAATGTTGGGTTTCATATTATAATTGTGTTCGCATAAAAAACGTATGAATGCACGAGTTAGGATCTTCTACATTACATGCTCTCAACAATACGGGGTTTCATATTACATGTTCTAAAATGGGTTTTACACATTAACATTCCCTCAATTATATTTTGAAAAAAATGAAGATTATTTCTACTTTATAGGTCTATGTCTAACCTTTATCCAGAAATTACAGTGCGTTGTCTTGCAAAAATTTGAGATCAAGTTTTAGATGGCTTTAGAGAGGGCGAAGTACTACGGAAGTACTAAAAAACTTTCCTCATATCAAATCGTGTCCACCCTTACATGCCTGAGACAGCTTAAACGTACAATCAATGTAGACATGCAAATACCAAGATGGTACTAACATTTAACAAATGGTAAAAATCACTCCAATATCAAGTGATAACGTGTGCAAGTAAATTGCTTTATTTGTCCAATCTTCGCCTGATATGTGGAAAAAAAAAATGGGTACTTGTTTCCTTTCTTACATGTCATGTAATTTCTCCCTTTCATATAGTATTTAGCAGTGCTCTATGCATAAACTCAAACGGTTAAAAACAAACGTTGCATATAATCCCTCAAAAGAAAAAAAAAAGTTGCACATATATTATATATCGTAAGAATTAAGATAAGACCACTCTAAAATGAACTCGTCCTTTAATTAAGATAAGCTATTTAACATCAAAGGCTGGTAGCATATGCTAAAATAGGGGGTTTGTGTTGATAGCTTCATCAGAATAAACCATGATCAAGTTAAAGCTTTCCTCGTGCAATATAATGATCTCTAAACTTGTTATTACATAATACAACAAAGGTCCTACAAAATTGGATTAGTACCATCTCTCTAGAGGAAAAACTCAAATTTTCTATCTCTTTATAAATAGACATTTTTTGTTTTGCTCATGCCGATTTCAACTTGGCTGATGTTGAAGCAAGATGGGAAAGAATCCTGTGTCCAACAATCATCGTAAAAGCTCCCAAAAGACCAAGTGTTTTGAGTGTGGTAAATAGGTCCAGCTGCACAAGAACAAAAACGGTAAGAGAAAAAATTGGATGAAACTGACAACATAACACTGTTCCAATGAAAAACCTGACTTAACCAAGTTTAATATGTATACTCTTAAATGAACGTAAAGTGGACATACCTTCAACCAGAAAAGTACATAAAGCAACAGAATTGCAGCAAGACCAAGATGGAAAAGGGTGGCAAATGTAGCAGGTACTGTTGAACTAGGGAAATTCTTCAGGTTCACCCCCAATCGTAACAACTGTAAATGATATAAAAGAGAGCATATAACGTTAGTTATACTTATATACCAAAACTAAGATCAAATCAAAAGAAAATAAAGCAGCGCAACAACATTGTTGTTTGTTACAACATATGCAGGAGCCAAAACATCCTTTCACTTTTCGCTTCTACCTTTCTATGCATACGAAGAAGGTAAATATACCTATATATTATTAACAGATACCGCTGCCAGCCTTGACTGACAATAAACAACTTAAACGCTAACAACATCAAACCATCAATAGACCAGGCCCCAAAGAGGCCTAGTTTTATAAAGATCACCACTCAAAATTTTGACGCTTTAACTTTTAAGCAGCTTATTCAAAATATTACATGTTAAATTTTAAAAATATTATCCTCTATGTCATGCTCTAAACTTGAAATACTAAGCACTCAAGGAAAGACCATTTCCCCTTCGTAAGCCATTTGCATTTCCGATAGAGAAATATATCTTATTGGGAACTGGGAAGAGTGTTCAAAAGGTAACATGAGAGATAGAGTGATAGACTATTCAATTTGGGTCTCAGTAACCTAACTTGAAATCACCAAGCATTTTTTGTCCTAATTTAGTTTTAATCCTAAAAATTCCAAAAAACTACGTTACTGACTTGTTGATGGTTTTGTAGATTACATTCATAAAAGTAACTTTACCATTAAAATAAATAGCATGTCTAAATAACCAAACCACATTTTCCCTTTCCACTTCTCTTATTTTACCCATTTTTATCTTCATCACCTTCTCTTAAATAGGCACAGTACATTTGTGCTGTTCTCTAGCTAAGATTATAAGAAGACTTACCCCGACCAAAAAGCCAATGAATGGCAAAAGGATCAAACCCAAAAATACGAGAGAAAGTTTCTGTGGTGGCCGCTTTTCAGGAGCCCTGAATATGTGATTAATCTCTGCTTTGGGGCCATATCTTGAGTAAGGATCAACAGGTGGTGCAGGAGGACGTGCTGCTTTTTCAGGAGCTTCTGGAAGATCTAATTCGACATGGCCTAGTAGTCGTGAGAAAGAGTTCTCCTGAAATAAAATATTTTTATTCAGATTTCCAGTAGAATATTAGGGGAAGAAGAGGACAAGAGCGGTAACTTTAAAGTAGGAAGTCGTGCACAATACCATGACAGCATCACCAACAGTCAGCTCAATGTCATATTTGCCAGAGAGATAAAAAAGTTTTTCCACCAAGCCAAGAAAATCCTAAGAGCCAAGTTGATATGTCAGCGGGAAAAAAAAATGGAGGAAGATGAGAATCAGACTAACATACAGCCTTTCCAGATATGTAAGGGAAATAATATAAGCAGTTATCACAGCCAAGCTCAAAAACAGAGTGATTTATTACACAATGTAATCAATTGATAGTGTACTCAAGAAGAGATCGTTAAACCTAGACAATGAGACAGGTAATAAGAGATATGAGATGCTTACAAATTTAATCTCAAATTTCTTGCCCGTATTTCCAACCAAGAACACATGTTCAATCTTTGTTTCATGTCTTAATGTTAAAAATGCCTGCCAAACAAAAAAACCCTCAATAAACAGAGTATTGAAATGACATTCATTCATACGGTTTTAAGAAACAATTGCAGACCTGATGAGGCTTGAAAACACGACCATGAGGAGTTTCCAATTTGAAAGAAAGCCTCAATTTCTGAAGGTGGGTGGCCGAGAGTGAAACAACATCATTTCCAGCCAAATCTAGCCTGGATAGGAAAATTGTGGGTGAAAGTTGAAAATGAACAAATTCGAACCATACGCTGAAGCAGGTACAAACAAGAATACAGCATTAAGATATAATTTTTTATGTAATGCGTACAGTAATTCAAATGCATGACATGATATAATGAAGAAAATCATAACATTGACATGCTAACCAGAAATCCAAAGTATCACTGCAGAAAATTTACAAATAGAATGCTTAACAAAACTAGAAACATACGTCTTATGGGTTTCAACATTTCCAAGATCACTGTCCAGAACTGCTATTTCTGCACTGCCAACTTTTATAATTCCAGTGACGTATATCGGCACATCAATTTGGCCCCCAGTAGCATAAATTTTGTCACTTTCAGAATCTTGTAGCACAATCTACAAAGTAGGGTAAATTTTTAAAACAATAGGTTGAATCAAATATACCTTGATGCAACTGAAATGGAAAATATATTACTGAATTACGCAAACAGGAATACCTCGAAAACAAAAACATATGTTCCCACATCAACATTGTTTGGGAAGGAATCCAAGAAATGAGATCCACTTTTTTGGTCATACTGAAGCTCCTGGATCAAGCAAAGTAAAAGGCAACAGAAATAAGAAAAGATTCCCAGTATACTAAACAATTGTATTATAGAGAAAAGATTCTCAACTCACAACCCTCAAAAAAGTTGATGAATCATCACTGACCTTGCTTTCAATAATAGCTGAATCTTTTGCACCAGTGCTAAAAGCTCGGACAAGCTTAACTGTCAGAGGTGGTGCAGCTGAACCAAGCACTGTATTGACCTTGACCTGATTGATTTTGTAACAGTTATATATCCTCAACAATAAAAACTAATATAAATGCTGCACAATCACACCTAATAGTGTGAAGAGACGACAACAGAAGATTAAAATTGTCGGACAAAAATGCAAAATGTCATTGTTGAGATCCCACATCGACTACATATATAGCCAAAGTAATAAGGATTTGGCAATCCTCCCCTCTTGACTTAGATTTTGGGGTTGAGAAAGGCCTCAAGCTCATCTTCTAAGATGATATCCGAGTCTATCATAAATCTATTATTGGGCCACTCATATTTGTACCTCTGGATGTCCGGTCCTAAGCGTAGGGGGTAGTTATTAGGTCACCTTTGTTTGTCCATGATCTAGATGTATAGTCACAGGCGTGAGGAGGTAAAGGGGTGTGTTGACATCCTACATTGACTAAAGATATTACAAAAATAGGGGCAATCCTCCTACTTGAGCTAACTTCTGGGGTTGAGTTGGGTCTAAAGCCCAAATTCTGAAGTCCTAATAAGGCAATGGGGCCGTGATTATTGGTATCTCACAATACATGTGATTCGTATCTTGATTCGACACAAAACTAAACTCAACGCTACAAAATGACATGTGTGTCTATTTTGGAAATGAATCTCGGCAGGAATCTCAATTCATTGTGGCGAATCTTATGAATTGCAACTTGTCCCTGAATCGCATGTTTCACGTTCAACATCGGGTGCAACTTTGAATCGAGACATGTTGCGTGGCCCAATTTCAAAAAGGCTTGCTGGGGTAGTTCTTTTGCTTTTATTTCTTTAACAAATAACCCTTCTACACTGCTTTTTTGCACCCACACACCACCACACCACACACACAATGTGTTTTTCTATTCTTCCAGCCTACATAGTGTTTTGCACCCTTTCTCCTTCATTCTTCCCTGTTTTTAGTCCTCTTGTCTAGTTCAGAGACAATGCACTCTCTTCAATCACCACTTGTTCTCTAACTACATGTTGCTTTGTTTTTTTTTTTTTCTTATATCACTTGGTTTTATTTATAAATGTCGGTTTTATTATTATGCACCTTACAATTCGTGATAAGATTTGATTCACACACAACAACACAAAAAAAAACCAAGCATTATACCACTAAGTGGAGTCGGCTACATGAATCAAACGACGCCATAGTTTTCTATTAAAAACCATATCCCACTCATTAATATCTAGATCCCTCTTTGATAGTTTCTCTTATAGTTTTTCTATAAAGAGGTTTTCCAGTTCACGATTTGAATTTCGATCCGATAACCATGATTGGGACAAAATCCCAATGTATGCCGTTAACTACCCGTCACATTTCATGTTCTTAGAAAGAAAAAAAAATTATAAATACTAGCAACTAAGGATTCTAAATCCATTAACTTAGTTACATACCTTAAGCTGCCCTTTTTTGGTCAATGAATAAACTGTTTCAGGAAGTGACAAAATCAATGGAATGGAAATCCTACACCACAATAAGAAATCCCAGTTAAATATTGTTGCTGAACGATAGAGAGGCCAGCATACCAGCACAGAAGAAAAGGGAAATATCTCCATGAAGCTGTAACTTAAAATAACAAATTGATGCTTGGAAAGCACTTGCCTGTTGCTCTCTAAAAAAGATAATGATTCAACTTGATGGAAGAAGTCCTTGGCATCTCCTGGGATTCCAATGCCGAGGAAAAACTTTGCTAAACCCAATATTGTATCCCTTGGAACCTGGGAAATGCAAAGCCAAAACATTAACATTAAATTCCAACATATTAAAACATTAAATAGCAATTCCTCATTCCTTACTCACATTTATTTTCCCAGACGTTACTGCAGAAAATGCAGTAACCCCTCGAACAACTGAAGATGTCGTGGAAAGAGAACCTTGATGCTCAGATCCTCTAACAGTTTTCTCATCAAAATAAAATGCTCCATCATCTGAAACATGACATGTTCATCTAAGTCCGATATGGTAAGATATAAAGAATGGCAGGACATCCATGCAATTCACAGATTTTAGGGAAACAAATTTATTTAGGTGGAATAGGGGGGGAAGACTGTTCTTAATACACAAGAGCTTCAAGAAAGTTATGTCACTTGATGTCAATTGGCGCTCTGCAGGACCAAAATGCATTGCAAAATTGCAAGCCTTAAAAATCTAAACCCTACAGGATAAGTAGAAGTTTGTTGTAGGTCTTTAAGATTTAAGCAATTTGAAGAGGTGTGCCTACTCTCTTGAAGATACTTGGTTCTTAAAACTTAAAAGCAGGGCCTAAGTTTATCAAATAATAATAAGGTTCTGTTAACGAAGGCAGTTAATCCAAGAGAAACCATCAATTCTAGTAGTTTCCTTTGAGGAAGCTTACACCTACAGTCCCGCACTATCACCTTAGAGTTAGATCTTAAGGAGATCATTACAACTTAACCAACTTTTAAGCACCCCCCTCCCAAAAAGAGAAACAAAATGTGATGATACAAAATGCAACAAACATGACACCATGGCTACTAAATCCAAGCTAGGTAATTCTAAATTTATAAACAAACATGAATATCTGTCGCTTAGAATGAGTTAAAAGGTAAAGGCTTCACATACCATATTTCTCAATGCTGTCGAAAAGCTTCACTATACCATTGTTTACTATACTGACCTGCCAATATGGGGTGAATATAAGATATTGATATAAGTGCCAATATAAAAGTATGTAGGTAAAATTTATCAAAAGCTAGGTAAGTATGTGTAGCAAAGGCTAAAATAGATATTCAGCTAGATGCAGCAACAGCGCTGGTGAGTTTAACTTTAGATTCACAATCTGGCCCATAACATACTGTGTAAAATACAATTCTGTGCACGAATTTCTGGACAGTATGAAATTATTGTTCAACTATAGGAATTAGGAGCTTTAAAATAGTGAAGCAGTCACTAAAAGATTAGGAATTAGGAACTTTAAATAGTGAAGCAGTCACTAAAAGATTTAGAACTTTACCTTACTCTGATCAATTTCAGAAGATGCTAGTGAAATCACTCCAGCAAGCGCTTCAAGTGCTAATCCTGTGAAATACAAGATATGATATAATGTAAGAACAGATAAATGATAGTGATTGCAATGTTTTGAAGGACCTCAAAATGCTAGTTTCAGCAACAAAAGTGTTACATGTATTAGAGAAAACTAACATACCGGTTATTATGTGAGTAGATGTTAATTTGTATTTGTTTATAATTATAAAAATCACTTTTATAACTTTCTCATCTACCACACTCGCTATTTCTCAAAAAATACTCAAAGTAGCTTTTCTTTATAATCAGAGTTCACATTTTTACATTAAAAAATCCTCAAAATTGATCATTTCTCAGACACAAAAAGCTGTTTTTCATAAATAAAATAATACTTATAAACAAATGAGCTCTGAATATCAACATATTTTCATGCGAAATATTACCAGCAGCATGGATACTAGACTCTGGATTATTGGAGCTGTAGCGCCATCTTCCATCACTTTGGCTTAGAGCCTGCCAAGATTGAAGGACGTTGAATCAAATGTGCACTAGGCAGTTTAAATTGAAATTGCAGAATTGTCGAGGTAGAATATGTGGGAAACTAACAAAAGTTGGGTATAATTCTTAAACGGAATTTATCATCATCCACACTAATGTGGCCAGAAGAGTAATCACGAAGAAGCAACCCTAGTTTAATCTTATTTCATAGAAAACACGATAAGTACGGACCTTAATGGAATGAAAAACGCCATTAGCATCAGTAAGAAGAACATCAACATTAGAAGCCTGATCCTGCATACAAAGAAGGTAAGGAACGAGGAGTGAGGACCATAACAGAACATAATACCACATAACAACCCAAAAGCCACACCAATATACAACTTGTTTTTACAATCAAAGAGAAAATTAGGATTACACTCCGCATAAGCTGAAAGACATAAGGAGATTATGAAAATTAGGGTACACTCTGCATAAGCTGAAAAACATATTATAAGGACTACTCCATTAAAATAACCTGTCTAGAGGAGTTTATGTAAATAATATGAGTAGCTTATAAACATATCATAAGCCATTTACATGAGCTCTCACAAACACTTGCACAAGTGCTTATTGTTGAAATTTTGGAGCCTAACTAATCCTTACAAAACCGGCTTACAAGGTGAGGATTGCCTCCTCTTTATAAACTCTTATCAAGAGTCTTATCTATCTGATGTGAGACTTGGGTTTTTCCAAATACACCCCCCTCATGCCCAACACTCTTTGGGCTTGGTGTGTGAATAGGTAGATGGCCTTTGAATTCGACAAGCTCTGATACCATGTTGAAATTTGGGACCTAACTCATCCTTACAAAACCGGCTTGCAAGGTGAGGATTGTCTCCTTTTTATAAACTCTTATCAAGAGTCTTATCTATCCGATGTGGGACTTGGGTTTTTCCCAATACTTATGTCGTAAGATAAGTCCAAATAAGCTCTTTCAAACAACCCATAAGAAAAGTAATGTGCCAAATATCTAAAAATTACATAAGAATGTTTTGTACATTCAATGAGTAAGGGATACCATAAAAACCATACGGACGGGTGAATAGGTAATAACCTTCATTAATACAACAATATTCCCAAAGGATTCTAATAAAAACTAGTACGAGTGCTTGACAGTCCTCTGAGCACAAAGAGTAAAGTAGAAACCAGATAATTACCTTGATAAGAACCAAACTTCCAACTGAGTAGTATATGTCAAGCAAATTACTTGCATCATTGACGGTGGCTTTAAGTCTTGAGGCAATATCCTTCACAAAAACAAATAAATAATACTTAACATCAGTTTTCAGCAAACCAAAACAACGACGAAAAACAATTAGAATTACAATCAAAGTAATGATATTTAGACACAAAAAGCTGACACGATATACAAACACCGTATAGAAATACACCCAATTTTAGTGTTGATTTGATTAATTAAAAAATCAATAATGACGTATAATGTACGGCTATGAAGCACGGACACTCCTTGGATTAGGCATGTCCTGGTGTCGGACACGTGTCGACACGACACCAACCCATATAATTACACTGAATTATGTGATTTTCGCAAATTATTAGCAGGTGTCGGCGTGTCAGTGTCGTGTCCGATGTCCATATCCGTGCTTCATAGATGTACAGTGATGATGTCAACATATTGTGTCAAAATTACATTTTTATAACAATAATGCCCGTGGAAGAAAAACAAAAAATGAATACCTTGAAAATCGCAGCATCAACGTTGCATTTCAATATGCCATTAACTTTCAACGCATAGAAGACGTCTTTAAGAGGAGAAGATGAACCTAGATTCTCCAACACTTTCTGACAAGTGTCTTTGGTAACAATTGGCTTCTTCTCAATTGATAGAATTTCAAAAACTCTAAGTGCCTCATACGCATCTTCCAAACTGTTAATAACATGCAACAACACATCAATTACGCAATCAAAATCACTACAAAACAAAGCGATAATATAAATCTAAATCTAATAATATTTCCAATGTAATTCGCATAGATCAGAATCAAACGCTTCATTATCGTAAAAAATGAATTGGAATTGACGGAAAAGAATGAAATGCAATGGATCGGAATCAGGAAATGAAATTGGGACGAAAAACGAGGGTTTAAATTAGGGTTTTGTTTGTTATGACTGACCTGGGAGAGGTTTGGGTGAAGAGATTGGAAGCAGCGGATCGGTGAGAATCGGAGATCGGTGAAGAGATGGAGATGGAGAAAGGGAGAAGTAGCAGCAGGAGAAACGCTGCTGCTCCTACGGCAGTTGTAGCCATGGATGAGAGAGATCGGGGAGAGAGAGAGAGTGTGGTTTGTTTCCCTTCGAAGACGACGACTTCTACTACTGACTGTGTAATGTGTGATGTAGCTAGTTAATTATACCACTGTGTAAGAGAAAATTAATCTTGTCCAAACAATTTGTATCATTTTCTTCATTTTTTATTTTTAGGAAATTATATGTTTATAATAAATTTATCTTTTAAAAAAATTGTTACATATTGATCATTTTAAATCATAAATTAAAACTCAGTACAAAAGTGTTGGTGTCGATGTTTAGTGTTAAGTTTGTATCTTTAAATTAAAACTAAGTTTTTTTAGATTTGAATAAAATTTATCGTTTACTTGATTTATCATATTGTTGATGAAATACTTGTATGTAAAATTAGGCTTGAATTCAAAAACAAAAAGAAAATGTGTGTAAGTAATCATATGTGATGTTATACGGACTTTTGAACCTATCACATCAATGTTAAATGATCTATGAGTACTTTTTAACAGAGTTTTCTATAACAAAAAAAAGTAACAACGTAAATATTCAATGACTTAAAATGATCAATTTGTAACAAACAAAAAAAATTTAAAGGACCAATTTGTAATACAAAAAAAATATAACTGACCAATTTGTAACAAAAAAGACTTAAAAACTAACGAGTTATCTAACTTAAAGGACCATAGATATATTTGACCGATTTTTATTTTAAAAAAATTAGACTTAAATAGATTTTTCGTCTTTTGTCTCTCACAATAAAAAGTGTTTTGGTCCTTTAACTTTTTAAAAGGGTGTTGCAGTAGTCCTTTAGTCAAATATCATCAAAAAACCTAAGAACTAAAAGTCACGAGTCTTTCCTAAACTCATCCAACCAAAATCACACATAAAATTGGAGAGATGTGATTGAAGATATCTCAAACGCAAAGATAAGGATTGGGACGTGATTGCAGATCTCTCAAAGGAAATAATCAATTTAAAAATTCTCCTGTTATGGTTTTCATAAAATTGATTTAGGCTCTGTTTGGATATGACGGAAGAGAGCGAATTTAAATGAACGGAATGGAATGAAATATAGATTTCATTTCACTAGTTTGAATATTTTACAATGTAATAGAACAAAGTTCTCACTCCATTGTATGAATTACAATATTTTTTCCAGTTTTACCCTTATATAAAGCAAATCATATTATTATTATATATTCATATATGTACGAAACAATGACTGCTAACACTGATGTATGAGTGATCTAATCCATTTACTTGCACAATAACAAAAATTAAAAGAAATCTATATTATGCTTACTTACAATTGGATTCTCCAGGCTATAGGAATTATGGACAAGGATGAAATAAAAATAGTCATGTTTTAGCAACTTTGTTTTGTCTGGAATATATGTCTTATGTTTTGCTCATGATTTCCAACTTTTTTCTTCATTTGTGTTGCTGAGTTTGTAGCTCTTGATAATTGTGCTTCTGTGGTTCTTACTTACCACCATCGTGTGCAAAACCTGCAATTTTAAGTGTATGGGTTGTCAGTCCGTTTTTAGTGATATAATCATATGAAGAGGCCAATGAAACAAGAGTATTAAGTACTCTTGGTTCATTATAATTAGAACACTACTCTTGTGTTGCAATTAGTACTATCTATATAGAAAAATTATGTACTTTCTTTTTTTTTCATCAGAGTATAAGTACTATCTATATAGAGAAATTTCACACTACGAAAAATGACAAAATCATAGAATACCCAAACAAAGCAGTATATAAATTGCTCACAGTAACCTAAAAATAAAATAAATGGAAAGTTTGATATTTGTCCACAAGTTAGGAACAACCTTAAATCGATTCTTACAGTCAATGGAAATAAATTCGATACACATAACCTAAACATGAATAAAAACATACGATGGTGCGATAGAAAGGTGAAAAAAAAAAATCAAAACTCCAGATTGGGTTAACATACAATACACCATCGTACATATAAGTATAACTTTATGAAAGATGAAATCACATAAATGAGAAGCCACCAGAGAAGAAGAAAGTGAGACGAGCAGTCAGTAAGAAAAAAATGGAGAAATGACGTGTGGGAAATTGTATTTGAGTAGAGGAAGAGGCAAATAAAATGAGGGTAAAATAGAAATATTTGAAGACTCAAGTTTCATTCCATTGGATACCCCCTCAATTGGGGGGAATGAGAAATTAAAGGATTGAGTGGTATAGAATGGAATTGGTTCCATTGTGTTCCATTCCATTCCGCTACAAACCATCAATCGGTGTTTATGTATATTTGGAACGGAAAATTGATCATTATCAGCGCAATTGGTACAACCTTCATAATCAATTAAGGAACACAATTATTGTAGGTTTTAAATAAACATTTGCCGTACACTCACACATATATCTTACACTATATTTCCTCACATACATATGTATATTTCGGTTTGGGTTTTTATGGGTTACGCTGAATTCATTACATCATTGTTCTTTTTTTTAGAATGTGAAGTAATGGTTGTTTTTAGGGTTGGGGTATTTAATGATGGATGTTTTATGGTATGTGATAATGCAATGGAGTATAAAGGGGGCGTGAGAGGGAATGGCAATGTGATTCTGAAATTTTGTCATATTTTGAGATTTTGGGGATTCAAAAACAAAATGACAACCTTAATGATAAATCAATGTGTTACAAGAGTGGTGATAAATTTAAGTACTTGTTTAATGATGAAGGAGCAATGGAAATGGTCGATATAAGTAAGGCCAATGGTAGAGTTGAATTGTATGTTTGTGTCCAACATGTTATAGGTTACAAAGATGATACGTGTGGTGTAAGTTTCAGCTCAAGCGGTGATGATAGTGCAATTGGAATAAATCTCAATGATGTTGAGGAATAAACAAATGATGCTTGTGGACTTGACGACTTTGTTAACATGGGAACAAGTAAAGTTAGTCATTCAAAAAGAAAAGGGAGGTCTAAAGAGAAGAACAAAATGACATGAGTAGTTGTTGAAAAAGCTCTAAATGTGTAGTCGTCTATTGAAGAAGCTCAAAACGTGTATCCCTCTACTGAACTTGTTAATGAGGTAGCCTCATATGTTCATCAAAATGGTGAAGTTGTTAATGATGAGGATGTAAATGTGCAGGCAACTGATGAAATTCCTCAAGTGGCAAAAAAAAGGGTGGGTCAAAAAAGAAAGTTCGTATACAATTTTTTGAGACAACTACAAAAGAACATGACAATGTTGATGAAACACGTGAACATGAAAATTATGGTGAATATGAAGAACAATGTAATGAGGTTCATGGTTCAAATTTTGAAGGATGGGGGACTGGTATGTCGACCCATGAACCTAAGGTGCATAGTGGTTTTTCATATGATGAACGACTGTCTGAAGACTTGGAAACTCTTTCAATGGTTAGTTATGATTCAGACGATAGTGATGGCTACAAGAATGCATCAAATATAAAGAAGTACCCAGTTTTTATGTAGCCATGACTGATTTTCAATGGGAATTAGATACATATTCTGCAAACAGGAAAGATTTCAAGAAGGCACTAATGACTTATGCAATACATTCTACTAGGAACATTAAGATGGTAAAGAATGACAAAACAATGGTGAGAGCAGTTTGTAAATAGGGTAGTGAATGGATGGTTTTATGTTCAACGCTTTTGCTTGAAGATACATGAAAAATAAGGACTTTGGTGGACACACATATATGCAGCAAGCAGTATCATGTCAATCCTTATTAAAATCAAGTTGGTTGAGTAAGAGGTTGTTTAATGGAATGAAGGAAAATCCAAGTATAAAGGTTCCTACTATTATCAATTTTATGTTGTGTTAATTTTTTGCTATATGCATTTTCTATCTTATCTGTTATCTGTCATATGCATTTTTTGTTTTAAGCAAACTCTTCTATGCAAATTGTGTTATATTTGTTCAGGGATTGCTGCCAACAATTGATGAGTTGATACCAGGTGTTGATCCAAAGATTCTGTGTTAGACATTTATACAATAACTTCAGGAAAAAACACTCTGGTTTGAAATTGAAGCAAATGATGTGGAAAGCTGTCAAATCTGAAGCATAGGAAAGACAAATAAGAGAAATTAGAAAGGAGAATGAAGAAACATACAAGTAATATTTTATACATTTGGTTTAATTGATTATAATTTAATTGAGGGGCATGCATGACGATGGTATTTATTTATGCAGGTATCTAATGCAAATACCACCTAAGTATTGGAGTAAATCACATTTCAAATCTGACACTAATTGTGATATCATACTCAACAACATGTCAGAGGCTTTTAACAGTGCAATTGTAAGACCAAGGGCAAAACATATTTGTTGAAGAATATGTTTTTACCAAATATTGTGTTGGAATATTGTTAGGAAATTTAGGGAATACTTGTTTGAAGTTAATCATATATCTATACTTGGTGACAAGTACACTGTCCATCTAGACATCAAATGGTGTTCTTGCAGAAAATGATTGATCACAAGTATTCCTTGTACACATGCCATAACTTGCACACAAAAGTTTAATCTAAAACTTGAGTATTACATTCTTGATTACTATAGAAAAGAACATCAATTGCAAGTCACTCCATATCCAAATATATTACCACCACAAAAGAAAAAATGTCACGCAAGCAAAAAAAACTAGGAATAAAGAAATCAGAGAAACATCGTGCTCTACAAGCAGTGCCACTAGAAAGGGTATGTATGGAAAATGTAGTAGATGTGGTCAATTAGTACAAAATAAAAAGACTTGCAATTTAAACCACACACTTGTCCCAACTCAATCCCAACTTGCATCATCACAGTCTTAACCTGCAACAACACATTCTTAACTTGTAGTAGTTAACCAACCTACAACACAATCAAATACTCAAACTGCAGTACAGTCTCATACTCAACTTGCAGCACATTCAGATACTCAAGTTGCAGCAGCACGATTTCCACTTCAAGCTCAGAGGCATAATAAATTTCAAATTAGAAGGTTAAATCGACGGAATAACTTTGATGTTTTTAAGTGTTTTGTAATGACAATGTCTGCTAAGTGTTTGTATCAGTTCTATAATGAAGTTGATATTTTTTTATGTTAAGCACATGATGTTGTTAACTATTAGTATTTTGAATATAAGCACATGACAAGTTAAGTATATGTAAGAGTTGTATTCATGACTAAGAAAGAAAACAAGAGGGAGAGCAGAAAAAAATACTCAAATATAGCAAAAATCTAGAGTTGAGCCGTGCTGCTGCTGGCTTTCCGTTGTTTCACATATCTTGAATATGTGGAGAAGAACAAGGATAATGTGTATGTGTGAAAGAGAAAAGAGATGATTGAATTAAATAGGAGAAAAAATAGTGTGAACCTTGAAGATTGTATAGTAAACATGAACATTTGAGTTGATGAGAAGAGTTCTAGAAACAATGTATTAAAACTAAACTAATAAGAAAATAGTGATATCCTTTAGAAATATTGGATTAAAGCCAATGGAGACTAGTAACTATTGTTGACTAGTACGAGTAGTAGTGCAATTGTTATTTTTTTATTTAAGCTAACATTAATAATAATAATAATTAATAAGGGATAAATTTGTTGGTACTTCACTACTTTGTGTATATCTTCAAATAAATTAAATAAATATGCAAGAATCTAGTAGGTAAGGATATAATCTAGTACTTGTAATGTATACGTTTTGTGAAAAAGATTTCCTTCTAACTTTGGTTGTGTTTTGATGATAACAAATTCACATCACAAAAGAAGAAAAACTATGGAGGCACAAGATGAAGATTAAGAATGAAAATTAGTGTCTAGGCTTCTTGGTTATACACTTTGTAAGTATGACAAATTATTTTTTGGTTTATCATTCTTAACTTATGGAACAACTTAGAATGCTCAGAAAATAATTACAAACATTTTTCTAAGTCCCCATATGAAGCAATGCCTAAAAATCTCTTGAAAATTTTCACACTCACAATGATTTTTATTTAAATGTGGTTTTACATGAAAATATTTTTTTTCATGAAAAGCCTTAATTTATTTTTGGCAAATTGCATATTTTTTGTAAAGGGCAACGTCTATTTTTTGGTTTGGAATATTGCTATTCTACATTTCAAAAAAAGAAAAATGGCAACGACTTTTTTATTTAATTGAAATGGCCAGCCAGCATGTTTCATAATGGCACATAATTTTTCATGGCAAAATTGATTAGTTTGACAAACGGATGTTTTCATTAAGTGTCAAACTACTAGTTTTTGTAATTTGTTTGTGAACACCCATATTTGGTTTAAATGCATTTCATACTCATTTTTATGAATAGGTGTCATTTCAAATATGTGTCTATTCATTGGCAAACATATTTCAAAAAATAGTATTGTTTCATAAACATCTTTCTAGCCTCTATAAATTCAATTGAGAATCAAAGCAATTTAGATACACACAACAATTTTCAAACTCTCAATTGTGAAATTCAATATCACTTGTACTTGCATTCAAATTCTCATTCTTGGAAAAACTTATTTCATTCTTTTTCATTCATAAAGAAAAGTTTTTCTGAGTACTAAGTCCATTTGTTTAAAAGTGATATTGATAAAAATATACAGTCATACATTTGTTATTCTTCAATTATATTGTTGTAAAGTTTTCTTGCCATTGTTGGTGAGAATTGTTGTAAAGATAGTGGGGTGCTATCTGGTGTATGTTAGAAAGATTGTTAGGGGGTCTTGGGGTGAGATTACTTGTAACAAAGATTCTAACATAGTGAATTCCTTCGCGGGGTGTGAAGGGAGTGGATGTACCTATAGGGGAACCACTATAATTTCTTTGTGTTCTTTCTCTTTCCCTTACTCTTTATTTTTCCGCATTTCCATTCAAACTTTCATAATAACGTCCCGGAAAAATTATCAAGAACACTAAACTCACAAAAATTATCCGAAAAAGTCAAAAACCTAATTCATCCCCCCCCCCCCCCCCCTCTCTCTTAGGTTTCAATCTAAAACTTACACGCTTTACTAAGATTGATTAGACAAAACAATAAGAAACAAAGGGTGTGTATGCCATGCATTGAAAAGTAAGATAACTTTAGGCACTTCACTTGGTCGGGTACTGATACAAAAGGGTCCAAACTTTTCAATCAAATCGGTCCAGTGCTAACCAATACAAAGCACTATATTAAACTGTTTGGTCTGTTCACCCATTTAGATCCGACCCATTTAACCCATAGAGCTATAGGCTGGTCGGATTCGGTCGGATCTTGCCCATTTGTCCAACCCTAGTCCTTATCATCTGTTTTGGAAATTGCATCAACAACTCTTTCAACATCAAATCTTTTTTGTTATTGATGACATGTCATCTTACGTTATTCTTAGCATGTTTTTCAGTAGGTTTTACATCCAGAACAAAAGAGTATTAGAGCAATTTCTTATGATTTTGGGACATTTGTAATGTTTTCTATATTTGAGTCTGTAATTCTATTCTTCCCGAAACATGGTAATTTTAGGGTGTTTTGATGTAATTCACGAAGAAATCATGCAAATCGGCAAAGCAAGACATCTGAAGATTTGCGAGGACTTTGGGAAGATGAAAGAATGGAGATTCAAGAGTCCTTATAAGACGTTACAGAGGGAGGAATTCTGTTCCCAAGTTCCAAAACATCTTATATGGAAGCAAACACCCAAAAAGACGAAGAAACAAACATTTCAGCACCCAGACAACACTCACATGCGCCTGGCACGCATTTCTGTCCACCTAGGCACATGCTGAGGCACCTGGCGCATGGTTCTAGGCGCCTGAAACACTACTCACATGCGCCTAGTGAAGTAGATAATATAGTCACAAGAAAGGGGGGGTTTGAATTGTGACCCTTTTTAAAATCTAATCCTGTACTTAAAAATTTACTTCTCAAGTTGATTCTTGGAAGAACAAAGTTAAACAGACTTCAGAACGTTCTGAAGTGTCAGTTGCAGAATAAGATATTTAAGTTAAGTGTTGTGTGTGTGTTGTGTATGCAGTAGTATAAAGAGTATAGGGAGAGAAGAAGGACACAGAATTTTATAGTGGTTCACCCAATGTGGGCTAGTCCACTCCTCACAATCTTGTGAGAGTTTTCCACTATGATGCTTGAGATACCCTCTCAAATCCTGCACCTTACAATCTTGTTCACTTGGAACGGTTACAACCTGTATTCTCTAAGCCTCAGCAGGCTCTCAACTTTCTGTACTAAGTCACACCAGACTTTGTACTATGTTACTCAACCTAGACTTTAATACCCTTAAAACTAGATGAGATTTTCTCTTTTACAATAGATTTGATAATTGAAGAAGTGAGGTTAAGATGAAGACTTTCAGAAGAGAAGGGGGAGGGTTTATCTTTGACAAGATAAAGAGAATTGATTTACACTTTGAGAGATAATTTGGAATCTCAGTGATGATCAATTTGAGATGCTAAAGCTTCAAACACTTTTCAAATGTTTTCTTGTATGCTTTGCAATTGTGTGTATAATGCTGAGCCTTTCACTTCTATATATAGAGTTATTGGTCTCTTGTAACCGTTGGAGGGTGACCAATGGTCTTGTGCCATGTGTCCTGGGCCCCACTGACTTTTACTTGAAAATCTGGGTGAACATTCTGAATTTCAGAATGTTGTTGTGTTCTTGAGAATACTTCAGAATGTTGTTGCATTCTTGATGATATTCATCTGGGTTCATCATGTATGAATGAACATATGAATTTCTGGATTGCTGATGGACTTTTGTTTATGCGTGCAGTACATCAGAATGTTTCTGTGCCAAGAGCTTTGCAAATCTGTCTTGGATTATGTGCAGGAGAGAGAAAAGTGGAACTATCACTTCATGCCCATGCTTTAGGGGATTTTGCTGATCTGTAACAGTACCAAATCCCTTAGGTGTCAAGATCTCATGGATTCTGACTTTGTGATTGTAATTTGGCTTTTGCTTTACTTTTCCAACTACTTTACTGTTGCTGTCAGAATTAAAGCATGTGCTGTATTGAACATTCTGAACTTCAGAATATCCTCTTTGTTTCGCTTAGGATGACTTGTAAGACTTCCATTTGATGTAATCAAATCCCAATAGTGAAACATAAATGAAGTGCAGTAATTTGAACATCTAGGATGATATTCCCTTTTGGAATATTCCTGTTAATTCAATGTTCATAGTCTTAAATGAACATTGAATGTCCTTTTTGACATTCATCTTGTAAATGCTTTTATTGCTTGATTGATCCATGCAAGTATATTTTCCTGGACATTTATTTATGCCACGTGTGGCATGCATGTTCTTGAATTTCTGGGCTTGTGTAAGAGCAGCCTTATGACAAGGTTTCAGAACTTGTGAACAAGCTTCTGAACTGCATTTCAGCTTCTGAACTATGTTCAGCTTCTGAACAACATTGCTGCATCTGAACAGGGTTCCAGCTTCTGAACTGTGTTTCAGCTTCTGAACTTCATTTTAGCTTCTGAACTATGTTCAGCTTCTGAACTATGTCCAACCTTCTGAACTATGTTCAGCTTCTGAACTATGTCCAACGTTCTGAACTCTTGTTAAGCTTCTGAACTATGTCCAATTTTCTGAACTATGACAAAGTTCTTACTTCTTAATGATCTTTGATTCCTTGTATCTTGGTGTCATACCCCAATTTTTGACCTAAAATTCTTTTTCACTCGTCTTTTGGTTCGGATTTTTTTCGTCGTTTCAAACGAAATTTCAACAGGGAGGTATTTTAAAATACCTCATTTTTTGGTTCCGAAAGCGACATTTTTTTTTTTATTATTATTTTTATTTGTCATTTTTACCTTTTATTTCTTTTTATTTTTAGCTTTATTATTTTCCTTTTTTATTATTATCCTTTTTTTATTATTTATTTTATTTTTCGTTTTTTCTTCTATTATTTTTTAAAAAGGTCTGACTTTTGATTTTAATGTGTTTTAATAACCATTTTAATGGTTGCTTTTTTAGTCTTTTGCTGATTAATTGTGTTTATTGCCCATCATTGGCCTTTAAATCACATTAATTGGCATTGCTTAATAAAAGAGGACACAGAGTCAGAACACAGGGGGAGCCATCAGAAAACCAACACAAGAAAAACTCATCAGTAAGCCAATTCAAAAACCAAACAAAAATCCAGCAGTAACCATACCGAACTCAATCCATCAAAAATCATCAGAACACAAAATAATCTCCCACTAAACAGAAACAACAACACGGCCACCACTCACCACGCCCTCAACCACATAAAACCGTACGGCCTCCCACCCAAACCTTCACACAACCGCCACCAACACAACAACAACACAACACTAACCTAACCAAAATCATTCACACCCCCTTTTGCTTGCTGCACTCCCCTCTTCCCTTTTATTTTTGTTTATTATCATTTCTAGCATTTTATCTTGTTAATTTCTTATTTATTTTCATGCATTTTGTTTCATTGCATTTACCTTATAGGATTTCATGCATTTTTTTCTTATTATTCTCCTTTTACTTTCATGCATTTTTTATTTTTATTTTATTTCATGCATTTTCATTTTAGTTTTATTCTAGCCTACTTATTTTCATACCTTTGCAATTTTGTTTTTTCTTTCCTTGTTTATCATTTTGTCATTTTTATTTTCATTTTATTAGAATGTATTTAGGAGCAAATGTAAATATAAATGAGAATATGCACTGACACCCACACTATTTATTTTGCTTTATGTCTTTTATTTTTTATTTTATTTCACTTTACAAAAGAAAATACAAAAAATATTAGGTTAGTTTAATTTCAAAAGGGTTTCGTGGTGATCCAACGTCACCACGGAATTTCCTCGCGTATTAGCTTTTAGTTACTTTTAGTCTTAGTTAATTAAAAATAAAAAAAAAACATGCAAATAATAATGAAAAAACTCAAAAATCTTTTCTTAATAAACCTTGATTTTCAATCAAGTGTCCGTTTTTTTTCTTTTATTTTCTTTAAATAACCATTAATCCACTTTAATTACACTTTAATCCTTTTCAAAATAAAAAACACAAACCAATCCCATTTTGCCACTTGGCTTTTTATTTTTAAAACTTTTTTTAAAAACTAAAAAACACCTAAACAAATCAAACGGCATTTCTACCCCGAACTACGAGGTTTTGATCCCTCACGGGTACGTAGGCAGAGGACATTGTCCTTCCAAATCATAAAAAATAAAAAAACTTTTTTTTTTGTTTTTTGTTCTCACTATTCTAATTCATTCTTTTCTTTTAAAAAAAAATAATAAGCAAGTTATAGCCAAAATAAATAAATAAAATCAAGAGGTTCTCGTAGAGTACTACGAAGGTTTAGGGTGCTAACACCTTCCCTAAACGTAACTAACCCCCGAACCCTAAATCTTTAAAATTGTGATAATTTCGAACTTTTTTCCACTTTTCTTTTGAAAAATTAAAAGTTCAGTCGTGAAAAAAAATTAGTGAGTCAACGCTAATCAATAGCTTGATCTCCGAAAATCACCGCGACAGAAATGGCGACTTCACTGGGGATATCCCTAAGAGGGTTGAGCCTAACTTGAATTTATTTAATTATTTTGTGTTATAACTTGCTTAAATAAAAAAAAAGTGTAAATATGTGCATATGTGTTTTTTCCCTTTTACGTGAGTGGTGAGATAAGTCCTACACCCGGGCTTGAGGGAAACATAAGATAGGATGGTGGTATAATCATAGTGTCTTTCCGAGAGTGAGTTTCGGATGTGGCACATGTGATAATCCCGCTCAATGGAGGGATCTTGGAAGTATTACTATGTTGGCATGAGTAGTCGTGTTCGGCATTGATATTTTCAAGTGACCTATGAAGTTGAGGACCTTTAGTTACCTTTAACCCATCTTGGCCTTTTAGGACGTAGTGCGGTGGCTAATCAAGAGTAGTCTTGAATTGGTTGATACGCGATACTACACTCAAACGAGACTTTCCTACGAATGTCGTTGGACCGGGAGTCAGTCCCGTAATCCGACAATATTCGGAAGTGGTCAATGACTTTGGGAACTTGGTAGAACCCGTGATACAGGTACAAATGAAACCATAGTCCTTACCAAATGGCGTGTTTACCCTTGACTCCAACGTTTTGGACCTAACCTCACCATGTTTTCTCCGCTTCTTTAGCATAACCATGCAGGCATGCATTCATTCATAAACATTTTTTTCCATCCAAATTATCGAAGGACTTAAACAAGTTTTTTAAACATCATAGAGGAGCACTAGGGAAGTACACCTTCAAGAGCCCTGATTTATCGAACTTAGGGAAGCTAGGAGTCTTTAGATTTCTTTTAAAAATCTAGTTTCCACTAAAAGACTTTTGAGTTGGTCCCTTGGCTTGGTTTCTAAAAAAGAACTATTTTATAATGCCTTGATGCTCAAATGAAATGTTCAAACCATGATGTTTACAATAACTTCAACAAAGTCCTTCGATAACAAATCTTTCTTCTTTTTGCATAAGCATAATCATGCATCATATCGCATTCATAGTTTCGCAAGCCGAGTCTCACGTCTTGTTTTTCCAAAGGTCTATCTGCCTAGTCCAAGAAAGTGGCCCGACGTCCTCGGCAGAAACCGACTTACACACACAACACTAGGGCATATCGGAGAAAAAGAATGGAACATTTGGAGCAAGAAAACCAGAACCTCCGGGAAGAGGTGGCCAATCTCTGGGAAGGGATGGAGAAGTTGACCTCCATGATGAATGCTCTATTGGCTTCCCAAGCCCAGACGTCAGTTCCTCAGCCTGCTGTCACTACTCTTGAACAGCCAATCTTATTTGCTTTACCAACTTCTACCATACTTGCTCCACCGCCCGGCACGTCTAGAGCTTACCCATGGGGGATGCCATTTCTATCAGACGAAGGTTTTCATCCCACTTCTTTTGGAACCCCAACTCCGGCTATCCAGAAATCAGCTCCAGCCCCAACAAAGGCCTCGGCAGCAGTATCAACAACAGCCTCGACAACAGGCTCACCAGCAGTTCGACAACAGAATCGGGTTCAGCGGATATCCCATTTTGATCCAATCCCCATGGCGTATGCAGAGTTGCTTCTCGCTTTGCTTGATAAAAATCTTGTTCAAACTAGGGCACCTCCTAAGGTACCTGAAAGATTGCCAAGGGGGTATAGACCTCATCTTTCTTGCGCTTTCCATCAAGGGGCACCCGGTCATGACGTTGAGCATTGTTATGCCTTGAAAGCCGAAGTCCAGAAGCTGATCCAGGCCAACATCCTATCCTTCAAAGGGTCGAGTCCCGATGTGCAAGCTAATCTACTACCTGACCATGGGACCCCATCTGTTAATTTGGTGCAAGATTGCTCAGAAGCTCACCCTGGTGAAGAAGGTGGCAGTGAATTTTGTAACACATGGCAAAGGTTACTGCAATTGGATCGTTGTTGACATTCCCTCAATTACTCATGGGTCCAAGGAATGTGTTTTAGTTGTCTTATCTTTTCAAAAATCCTTTCGTGAAATCATGTAGGGCTCTACTTTTGTCTTCAAGTTACCACTATCAATGAAAAATTGTCGTTTCTTTCGCGACTTTTTATTTTTATTTTACTGCTTTTTCTTGGAAAATGGTAACACAAAAAAACCCAAAAAATATTTTATTTTATTTTATTTTAAATCAATTTCAAAAGGTCTGCATTCTTTCACTCATTTTCTAAAATCAATCATCATATGCATCCTTGAACCCGTTGAACACTGTAACCCTATGCTCTCTCCCGACTTTGAATTCCCTGTTTATGAAGCTGAAGAGGAGGAGGATGAACAGATTCCCGAAAAGATCTCTCTGTTACTAGAATATAAAAAACATCATTCAGCCTCAGGAAGAAGCACTCGAAATGATTAACTTGGGTTCCGAAGAACTACCATTACCGTATTCCTGGTCAAATCCCAAATGAATGGTGCCATCGAGGCTGCAAAAAAAAAACAAAAGCAAAAAAAAAAAAACAAAAGCAAAAAAGAACAAAAAGAAAGAAAATACACCAAAGAGATGGTGCAGAAGATGGTAACCACTTACAAGGACCTGCATGGAATGTTACCGTATGCTTTACATGGACATCGCACTTCAGTACGTACCTCAACAGGGGCAACCCCCTTCTCTTTAGTGTATGGCATGGAAGCAGTACTCCCTATGGAGATTGAGATTCCATCGATGAGAGTTTTAATGGAACCTAAGTTATCAGAGGCTGAATGATGTCAAAACAAATATGATCAGAGAAACGCATGAATGCTTTGTGTCACGGGCAGTACCCGTGTGTTTCAAGAAGGAGATCTTGTGCTCAAGAAGGTTTTATCTTTCCAACCTGATTCCAGGGGCAAGTGGACGCCTAATTATGAAGGACCATATGTCGTCAAGAGGGCGTTCTCCGGTGGTGCAATGACTCTTACGACTATGGATGGTGATGAGCTTCCCCGTCCTGTGAACGCCGATGCAGTCAAGAAATACTTTGTCTAAAAAATAAAAGAACAGCTCGGTAAGTCGAAAACCCGTAAGGGCGCTTAGGCAAAAATGAGCGTCTCGGTGGACTGAAAACCCGAAAGGGCGGTCCAGGCAAAAATTAGAGACATGAAACAGAAAATAATCATCCTGATAGATCGAAAACCCGAAAGGGCGGTCTATGCAAAAGTTAAGGATCAAAAGACAAAGTAACTGCGTCGGGTTGGCCATGACTCACTTGGAGCACAGTAGCTGTCAAAGAGACTCTAAATCTGAAGCATCCAAACAGTGGAATTCAAAGTTGTTAGGGAGAATAGCGGTTATTTGTGTTCAATGTACCTTCCCCTTATATTTACCATTTTCCAAACTTTGTGAAATCCATGGAGCCACGCCATTGGCGGGCCACCACTCTGTTAAAATGAAATTGAGCCTGTGCCTTTTATTTGGAACTCCTGTTTATTCTGTTTATAAAACTTCTTCTATTTTTGATGGTAGTACTTGAAGCAAAATATTTTTTTTCAAAATCATAAATCTTTTTTAATATCTTTTGGAAAGCATAAACAACAAACACATTCTCTCTGAACTCATGAATAAGTGAAGTGCGTGTCAACATCTGTCCCAAGAACGGGTAGACTCTGCAGGTTAAACATGGTCAATTGCTTAAAAAAAAAAAAAAAGAAAAGAGCTCGGTAAGTCGAAAACCCGGAAGGGCGGCTTAGGCAAAAAAATGAGCGTCCCGGTGGATCGAAAACCTGAAAGGGCGGTCCACGCAAAAATTAGGGGCATACAAAAAGAATATATTCCCGGTGGACTGAAAACCCGAAAGGGCGGTCCAGGCAAAAGTTAGGGATTCAAAAAGAAAAAACAAAAGATAAGCATGACCACAGAAGCACCATGTCCTTCTGCCAGGTTTTGGATTAGCACGTTCCCCCCAGGAAGTGTTTACTCCCCACCAGTTGTTGCATACATCGGGCCTTACCCCGTCAGTGTTTTGGATATGTCCCCAATGGCACCATTCCCAATAAAGGTTGCTGAGTGTTTGTACTGCGTCGTCGGTCCACTTTCCATCTTACCTGTCCAGTCTTGTCTCATCAAGTCCATCAGTTATACTATCCCACAAGTCAATCCTCCATACAGTCATACAAGTCGTATTGTCTTACATACATTCATACATTCATGCATATACACATTCATGCATACACAACATGCACATAGCATCATTCAATGCATGGTTGCATTAACCACCCAGAGTCTTGCTTTTCATGTCAATCAATCATGAACAATTTGTGACTCTTTTTCCCCAAGTGTCATCCCCAGTATGTCTGGTCCAGAGATGCCACCCTCTTTATGCCAAGCGGCAGTTCTTTAACGAACAGCTTGTGCGTACCTTTATTTCTTTGTCGTCAATGGCAGTTCGGCAACAACCCGAACAGTTGACATCTACCTTTATTTCTTTGTCGTCAATGGCAGTTCGGCAACAACCCGAACAGTTGACATCTACCTTTATTTCTTTGTCGTCAATGGCAGTTCGGCAACAACCCGAACAGTTGACATCTACCTTTATTTCTTTGTCGTCAATGGCAGTTCGGCAACAACCCGAACAGTTGACATCTACATTTACTTCTTGTCGTCAATGGCAGTTCGGCAACAACCCGAACAGTTGACATCTACATTTACTTCTTGTCGTCAATGGCAGTTCGGCAACAACCCGAACAGTTGACATCTACCTTTATTTCTTTGTCGTCAATGGCAGTTCGGCAACAACCCGAACAGTTGACATCTACATTTACTTCTTGTCGTCAATGGCAGTTCGGCAACAACCCGAACAGTTGACATCTACATTTACTTCTTGTCGTCAATGGCAGTTCGGCAACAACCCGAACAGTTAACATCTACATTTACTTCTCGTCGTCAATGGCAGTTCGGCAACAACCCGAACAGTTGACATCTACATTTACTTCTTGTCGTCAATGGCAGTTCGGCAACAACCCGAACAGTTGACATCTACATTTATTCCTTGTCGTCAATGGCAGTTCGGCAACAACCCGAACAGTTGGCATCTACCTTTGTTCATTGTCGTCAATGGCAGTTCGGCAACAACCCGAACAGTTGACATCTACCTTTATTTCGTTGTCGTCAATGGCAGTTCGGCAACAACCCAAACAGTTGACATCTACATTTACTTCTTGTCGTCAATGGCAGTTCGGCAACAACCCGAACAGTTGACATCTACCTTTATTTCTTTGTCGTCAATGGCAGTTCGGCAACAACCCGAACAGTTGGCATTTACCCTTTATTTCTTGTCGTCAGTGGCAGTTCGGCAACATCCCGAACAGCTGACATTCACCTTTGTTTCTTGTCGTCAGTGGCAAATTACTTTTATTTCCGTCTTTACCTCAAGTGGCAAGCTCTACAAACGGGCAGCTTGTGGTCGGTGTTGTTCCCATATCATACTTCCTTTTTCAGCTATCAATGCGATAGTTGATCCCTTCCCCAGTGAAACTATGTTATCCCCCAGTGGAGTCGGATCCCTTGCTTTAACAAACTCGGGTATCCTTTGGTTTTGTTTTACCCCGGTCAGGTCATCTTTGCCGTCTTGCATTCACATTTGCATCACGAGCATTTCATGTTTTTTGTTAGGTCCAAAATTGGCGTACTCTGTATTTAAGTCCCTTCGACCCGTCGAATCCAATATTTTCTCTTCGAATCTCCGGACGAAGAGACTTAAATAGGGGCATCTGTCATACCCCAATTTTTGACCTAAAATTCTTTTTCACTCGTCTTTTGGTTCGGATTTTTTTCGTCGTTTCAAACGAAATTTCAACAGGGAGGTATTTTAAAATACCTCATTTTTTGGTTCCGAAAGCGACGTTTTTTTTTATTATTATTTTTATTTGTCATTTTTACCTTTTATTTCTTTTTATTTTTAGCTTTATTATTTTCCTTTTTTATTATTATCCTTTTTTTATTATTTATTTTATTTTTCGTTTTTTCTTCTATTATTTTTTAAAAAGGTCTGACTTTTGATTTTAATGTGTTTTAATAACCATTTTAATGGTTGCTTTTTTAGTCTTTTGCTGATTAATTGTGTTTATTGCCCATCATTGGCCTTTAAATCACATTAATTGGCATTGCTTAATAAAAGAGGACACAGAGTCAGAACACAGGGGGAGCCATCAGAAAACCAACACAAGAAAAACTCATCAGTAAGCCAATTCAAAAACCAAACAAAAATCCAGCAGTAACCATACCGAACTCAATCCATCAAAAATCATCAGAACACAAAATAATCTCCCACTAAACAGAAACAACAACACGGCCACCACTCACCACGCCCTCAACCACATAAAACCGTACGGCCTCCCACCCAAACCTTCACACAACCGCCACCAACACAACAACAACACAACACTAACCTAACCAAAATCATTCACACCCCCTTTTGCTTGCTGCACTCCCCTCTTCCCTTTTATTTTTGTTTATTATCATTTCTAGCATTTTATCTTGTTAATTTCTTATTTATTTTCATGCATTTTGTTTCATTGCATTTACCTTATAGGATTTCATGCATTTTTTTCTTATTATTCTCCTTTTACTTTCATGCATTTTTTATTTTTATTTTATTTCATGCATTTTCATTTTAGTTTTATTCTAGCCTACTTATTTTCATACCTTTGCAATTTTGTTTTTTCTTTCCTTGTTTATCATTTTGTCATTTTTATTTTCATTTTATTAGAATGTATTTAGGAGCAAATGTAAATATAAATGAGAATATGCACTGACACCCACACTATTTATTTTGCTTTATGTCTTTTACTTTTTATTTTATTTCACTTTACAAAAGAAAATACAAAAAATATTAGGTTAGTTTAATTTCAAAAGGGTTTCGTGGTGATCCAACGTCACCACGGAATTTCCTCGCGTATTAGCTTTTAGTTACTTTTAGTCTTAGTTAATTAAAAAAAAAAAAAACATGCAAATAATAATGAAAAAACTCAAAAATCTTTTCTTAATAAACCTTGATTTTCAATCAAGTGTCCGTTTTTTTTCTTTTATTTTCTTTAAATAACCATTAATCCACTTTAATTACACTTTAATCCTTTTCAAAATAAAAAACACAAACCAATCCCATTTTGCCACTTGGCTTTTTATTTTTAAAACTTTTTTTAAAAACTAAAAAACACCTAAACAAATCAAACGGCATTTCTACCCCGAACTACGAGGTTTTGATCCCTCACGGGTACGTAGGCAGAGGACATTGTCCTTCCAAATCATAAAAAATAAAAAAACTTTTTTTTTTGTTTTTTGTTCTCACTATTCTAATTCATTCTTTTCTTTTAAAAAAAAATAATAAGCAAGTTATAGCCAAAATAAATAAATAAAATCAAGAGGTTCTCGTAGAGTACTACGAACGTTTAGGGTGCTAACACCTTCCCTAAACGTAACTAACCCCCGAACCCTAAATCTTTAAAATTGTGGTAATTTCGAACTTTTTTCCACTTTTCTTTTGAAAAATTAAAAGTTCAGTCGTGAAAAAAAATTAGTGAGTCAACGCTAATCAATAGCTTGATCTCCGAAAATCACCGCGACACTTGGTATGGTTCATATCTTGTTCCTGTCTTAATTAAACACTCAAGAACACAAGTTAAATACCAAGGGACTAATCAAAGTCCATTAATCCTTTAATCATTTAGGGTTTGTTATCTTTAAAATTAATTAGGGATTTTGCCTCAACACCTAGCGCATGCTCCTAGGCGCCTGACACATGAGTCTTGCGGGCCAAGACTAAAATTTTGTTACTTTTTGTAACAAAAGCCCGATATTTTAGCCCAATTTCAGGTGGAAACTCTCCCTATAAATACCACTCCTCGCATTCATAATTTCTCATTCAGAACGAAGCGGTTCAAGAGGAAGGCAAGCACTAGGAGCTTCAAGGGAGGAGTTTCTCTCCTCACTCCAAGTTTTTATAGGGTATGTTTTATTTCTTTTGTAATTTGTCTTTAGTTACCATGCGTAACTAAATCTTTTTAGGACAGTGTTCTAAGATGAACCTATATTCTGGTTGTTGGATATTTTCTTTAATTTAAAGTCTTTATTCGGTTATTTTCTTTATGCTATTTAATTTTACTGTCGTGCGTAAGATTTGTCTCCTCTGAAGCATAACCCTGGTACCTAGGCACTTAGGGAGGTGACATACCTAATATTGATATTTATATCTGTCTTAATCAGGAAGTAACTAATAGTAACTAGGGAAACAATCCATAGAGCAGAACCCTGAGATAAAAGTAGTTAGGGAGGTGACGTAACTTAATATTGGTGCAATCCTACTCCAATCAGGAAGTAACTAGTTAGTAATTAGGGAAACATGTGACTTCATGACTTAAATCATCCCAGTAACTTCATTCTCCTCGAACCTTGGTAAGGTAGATGCTGATAGGACTTCCCGTTTGTAGAACTACTGAGAGGGAGAGTGTGTTATGTGCTTCTAAGATTCATAGATTTGCTTCTAAGATTCATGTTGGTAGAACAAAAGTAAGTATTTTTATATCGTCTCCACAGGGACTAGTGCGCTATCTCAAGCCTTTCAACAATTGTTATCATTTTGAGTAAGGGGTTTATAACTTTGTTTGCTATAAACTATTGGAATGTAAAAGCGGAAATAAAGACGACAAGCAATAGGACGTAAAAGTGTTGAGATCGGAGTTCGTCAATCTAGCCTCGAATATATTCTAATGATCAAGCATATGAATTCTAGCTTTTTAGAGAAATTATCACGTATCACTCAACAACATCATTCGTGTCCAAATGACGTCGTGAGATCGATCGTATCGTTTAATCGACGATTTCCCAATCTATTAAATGATCCGAAAGCTTTACGTTCCGACACTTTATGCGATTATCAAAACCCAATTCCATGTCTAGAATTTCTTATTTTGATAAAAGATTATTCTAAACCTAGATTCAAAAGTATTTGTCAATAACAATTAAATCAAGCATAAGAATGAAAAGCAAGAATAACTTCAATATCACATAAACTACTAGAATCATATATTTGCAAAATCAAAGATTACATCTAAGCTATATTGAGTACCTCCAATCCCAACAAGGGAAAGTTAGTTGGTCACTGTCATGACAACCATACAAAAGTGGAAAGGAAGATGAAGATCCAAAGCTAAGTTCTTGATTTCCCAAAGAGTCTTAGTTGATTCCACACTTCAATCATTCTTGCTCCTTGAAGATCACCTCTTTTAAGTTGTGTTCAGCAAACTCCGGGATACGCAGGATGGGACTTCATCGAGAGAGTTGTCCACACAACGATAAGAGGAGTCCGGTGTTAGCCTGATATGATAGGAATTTCACCGGTATGATGGGAGATGTACTTCGGGGTTACTCCACCTGGATGCACTCCGTAAAATGAACCAAGATAATGATTGTTTGTTCAACGCTGACTTACTAACTTTATGATTAAGAATGATGTATTTTGATACTTATGAAATTATTATGAGAATATGACGAGTAGTCAGCAGAGAAAGAAAGTGATCATAGGATGTCCCCAGATCACTAAGTATGAGTTAAATTTTAAGGCAAGAATATGATAAGCATAAGATTAAGACATATAGCGATCCTGGTTTCCCTTGATCGCGAAATATGTAGAGAAAGGCGACGATCGTAGGAATCCCCAAGATTGCCAAGAGTAGGCACGGCGACCCTACGTTTCCCCCGTGGTTGCCAACAGTAGGTTGGGTTGGAGCTCACTGAGACATTATGTCTCATCCCAATCCTTCTGGTGCAGGTTTACAGGTTAGCAAGAGGTGCATGAAGATGTTCTACAGCGAGGCGCTGGATGGAGTGCAGTTGCTCGTCTTGTACAAGCTCAGAAGTTTATCAGCATATGTTTAAGTATTTGTATATGGTATTTGGATAATTGTATAAACGAGCCAATATGTACTCATTCAGTTGTATTATTTGTATTATTATTATTGAAAATTTTAATGTATCCGGTATCAGACTAATACACATGCTAAATATTCTAGACAATTTAGTATGGGTGTTACAAACTTCAATATCACATAAACTACTAGAATCATATATTTGCAAAATCAAAGATTACATCTAAGCTATATTGAGTACCTCCAATCCCAACAAGGGAAGACATAAGGATTAAGGAATCATGGGATACTCTAAGGAATGACTTGGGACCTTGACGGGAACCGCAGTCTGAGAAGTTAAAGTGAAGTGTGGACTAAGTAACAATTCTGAGTACAGAGTTAAGGAATTGCAGTACCAAACCTAGAGACTCGAATGAAGAATTATCGGTCGGTTTTTGAAACCTCTAGACTCCCAGCAAAGATAGAGTGTTGAAGAATCGAACTTCAATCGGATGAGATTTTAATGTCCAAACGGTTAAGAGAATTAATTATGGATTAAGCGAATTATTTGGACAGATGAAACTAACCACTCAAATGTGGTCATTGAGTGTGAATCGTAAGTAAGTTTAACCCCGTCAGATCAGCTGCATCTCCCGAACCATAAATGCCAGATTTGTGAATTAAGAAGAGAAGATGGTATGCAACCTAAGAACTAAGATGGATGAATAAGTGGTAATAATAAGACATGTTGCATATCGAAGCGTGAACCAGATATTCCGATGTGTCCTATTAGTAAGAAGATTGGAAACAAGCTAAGCTTAACTGGGATTTTACTCAATGAAGGGTGGATATTGAATAATAAGTTGTTGGAATTTAGTGAACTGGTGGATGAACAAAGTCGAATTTCCTTGATTGGATGAAGAAGGCAAGTTCAAGATAACACAAGATTAAAGTAGACCAGTGTTGAAGGATGATCGAAATTTCAGCCGAAAAATTATGCTGAGATTTTATTATACGAAAGATCGTCTTAAATATGAAAGGTTAAGATTGTGGTTAATGATAAGGAATTATATGTTTTCAACCGAAGAGTTTCCTTCCACAAATATTCTAGAAGCTGAAAGAGATCACCTCGTGTCGATAAGTTTCCGAGGGCGGTAATAAGGTATAGATTTCGGATTGTTCAACTATATGCAGAATTATTCAGATGTTAGGATCAAGATTTGAATTGTGAATACAGTAAAAAGTTACTAGAGGAATCCGATAGATAATGATAAGTGCTGAAGTTTAAGATCGATTAATCGGGTGCTCGAAGAGACGTAACCTATTTCAAGGCGGATTGTGTTCGGAGAAACTCAAGGGGTAACCTAAGAGATATGGTATAGTATGAGGACCCAGGTTGTCTCAGAAAAGATTATGGATATGAATCCTCACGGATAAAATAGAACGAATAGTAACGAGACTCAACCATAATGGATTCTGTGTATGAAAGATGTGATTCTTCTTAAGCCATAAGTTGTTTTTTTAAAAAAGTTGCCATAAGTGAATAAGGTGTGAACTTAAGATGCTCCAGGTATACTTTTAGGTCGGTTTCTGCAATGTTTAAATGATAATACACGCTGGATTGACCATGAGATGGTCACAGAAATCGGAACATGGAGAATAAGCTAGAACCAGTGTATAAGCTATTTTGACGGAATCACCGTTTGGTTCGTAGTTGTTGCTGGAAGCTGATTACAGGCTCTGGCGTAATTTTGTGAAAACAAGTATATTCTTTATGTCTAAAAGAAAACACAAGTCAGAAGATAACTAGTCAATAAGGTAAGTAGTTTTGAAGTGATGCATGATATGAAGTTGGCCCTTGTTATTAGTATGAGGACTTCGACGAAGGATTACCACACTTGGATAAGTAGGTAGTCTAGTCGCAAGTGAAGCAGCGAGCCGTAAAATGGTTCTCCTATGGTACCTACAAAGTTATAAATGAGTAAGATTGGTCGAGAGAATTTATATGGTAATAGTGGTGTATTACTCCTATTCCAAAGCAAAATGTTTAAAAAATAGAGTTGCGCAACGGAGAAGTAAATTAAGAAATGAGTTAACGAACAATCCTAAGTTGAAGCTTAGGTAACAAGGATGCCTGTGAAGTCCTTGTCAGATGAACGACAGGAAGGTATTAAGGGTCCAGTTCCTACAACGCAGAATAGCAGTAAACAGTGACGTCTCGAACTTATCATAAGTTCTAACAGGAAATTTTAAAAGTTAAGCTGAGGGATACTTTAAACCTCGAAGTTCGTGAGGGATGGAAATCAAAGCAGTTTAAGAGTATGTGGTAAGATATAAGAAGGATGTGTTCCTACTAGGTTAAGTCTTAAGCGAATGAAGTCACAGCTAGTAAGGTAACCCAGCTATTTTAGCTCCATAATTTCAAGTAAACTTGAAGAGTAAGTTTAGCCAAGAAAGGATTATTCATGAGGCAACAACAGTAAAGGTTGTGGTTGCGAAATAATATTCTGGATTCAAAGCATTGGTCAGAAGCGACAATGCAGTGGCATATGAGTTTATTTCACGTTGTACCCACGTTATATCGACATGTCACATGTCCAGACTATGTTTAATATTGTATACTTATCAGGCAGTGCTTAAACTACTCAGATAGTAGTGTAACATATTTTCAGTTGTGTGACATGTTTTGGCAATAGTGGTACGCAGTCAGGAATGTTTAAGTAGGAAGGTTTTGACCAGAACAAGTTTGTTAATATCAAACATATCTTAGCTGAAGAGTTCAGAAATTCTTGAACTTAATATTCACCAGTAAAGGAAGAACTTTTATGCAGGTTAAAAGTCACTCGTAGTCTACAGTAAAGGGCTGCGTAAGTTCAGGTTATGAATAAAGGACTGAAAGTTTAGGCATGCTATTTTGGTAGCGGTCAGAGTAGAGTTTTTCCTTTCGAAAACAAGGTTCTTAACTCGATATACAGAATGAGAAATGAGTTTATAATATCGACAAAAGTAACCATGATTTATGTTGTGGGATAATGTGTACTCAGGGAATAAACGTGAGTTAAGAATAAGAAGAAAGTCTCCAACTGATGTGGTATTCTCTCAAATATTTTTGATTAAGAATGATGTCCCATTAGTTGGACAAGGCTGATGTGATGTACTATGTACCCGTTAGTAGTGTACACGTACTCGATCATGTATGTAAATTATGTGCTACGAATTGTACCATATGATGATACGTGAGATGATTTATACCACTTATCACTTGGACTAAATTCCTATAAGATTTGGATATATCAGTATAGAAAATATTCATGCTACGGCAAGAATTAGAGAATAAGTTGTGACAGGAATGATAGAAGATTAGCAAAATCCCAGTATGAAGAATGATTCTTAAGTCATTAAGATACGCGTTGACGCCGTAGACTAATTGAAGCGGAGCACGAGTAATCTGTAAGAACTCCGTGAGCTCTTGAGAATTCCATAGTGGAAGTAATGATAGAGATAAGTAACACATCGTAATGTCGGAAAGAAAGGAGTAGGTGCTAGAGGTGAAACCTCCTGCTTATACTTGGAATATTGAATGAAGTTGGAATAATCCTTGCATTGCATGTGCGTACGCAATATCAGATGTTTTCGGTGTAAGGATGATTCTATATGGGAAGGTATGACATAGGTCTATAAGTAAGATGTCGTCGTATGAGACGAAATATAAAGATAATAATTCATTGGAATTAGATGCAGTGCAACAAACCCATTGAAGAGTGGGAATATTTGAGGAGGATAAGATTACCCAGTAAAAGTATCTGAGGTTTGGTAACCTTAAATTGAACTTGCAAGAAACATATGAACAAGAGGCATAGTCAAGTGAGTCGGGTAGATTGGCTCAGACAACCGCTCACCCTACTATGTGAGAATTGTGTAACGTGCACCAAGCCTTTCAGTCGCGTAAGGGATTGTCAAGTATTTTGACTTACAGAGATGGGACAGTTCTAACCATTCAAGTTTAATCGAGGTTCATGAGTAATCCATATGTCACACCCTAGATAATCAGGGAATTCCGATAAGCAAGTTGAGTAGAGAATTGGCAAGTAGGGAAAGAAGTATGAAGGATCCATTCATATGTGATCTCAAGAGGATTCTAAATTTCGAGGACGAAATTTCTTTAAGGGGGGTAGAGTGTAACATCCTGCTCAAGATTCGAATATTATCAGTGTCGAGACATGTATCAGAGATATTTAAGTGAAGGGAGTTTTGGTAAAATTGAGGCTTGAGGTTATAAATAACCAACAAACCCCATTTTTACCTTCATTCTTTTACACCCTCCTCTCTCTAGAATTTTCTTCCCTCTTCTCTCTACTCATTCACGCCATCCTCTCCCTTTGCCATCATCCATCTTATTTTTCTTCCTCAACTCTTGGAAAACAAGCAAGCACTCTTTGGGGAAAGATTGGAACAAGAAAAGCTAGGGAAACAAGGAAGGAAAGGAAGATTCAAGCTAGGGTTTTGATGAGAAAGCTTGGCAGGGATCAGAAGCAATTGCTAGGTGAGCTCCCTAGGGTTTTAGAACCCACTTTGAGTAAGTTTAAGTGTGTAATTTCATCTTATGCTAAGTTAATGTTTTGTGCCATAATCCCTTTAGCTTGCCAATTCCTTGCTTACTCATGTTTTAAACTATCAATTGGCATTGGAAAATCATTCCTAGCATCCTTGGGATGTTTGGGTAAGTGGGATTGAGCTAAAATGGTGAAAGATATGTTTTTCAGAATTTCTGCACTGTCATGGTCACTACAGCGACCAGCCCGTCGCTACAGTGAGCAGACCATTTTCAGGTTCTAGTCCTGGTCGCTATAGCCACGGATCCGTCGCTATAGCAAGCTCACCAAAACAGCACTTTTCAGCTGAGCTGTTTTGGGTGTTCTGGTGCGTGTAAGTAAGGTTTTTTGCAACCGTTTTCTCTAAAAACTTTATAGAATCAAAGAACACCATTTTAACTCATCCTAAGGGCCTTTAACGGACAAAAATCATAAAGGAGCAAGGAATAGGTAACGTATGGAAAGTGCAAAACAAAGGTCCGAGAAATCGGTAATTAATGCAATTGAGCTAGTAATTCCTAAGTACGACATATGATAACGATATGTCTAGATTCAAATAAGATTAAGGGTTGGATTTTCAACAATGATTAAGTGGCTTATGAGAACGATAAGCCTAGAACCTTATATAATAGGTTAAGAAGTGCATGAGTAGATACTTGATGAAGGCATTAGATATGCATATGATTAGAGAAATGTATTAGATATACATATGAGTTTTAAGTTAAGAATTATAATGTATTGTAAAGATTATACGTGTTCACCAGACTCCGGATTATGCCGGATGGGATTTCTCCGAAAGGGCTATCCACACGTAAGTTTATAAGATTATGTTAAACGTGTTCATCAGACTCCGGATTATGCCGGATGGGACTTCTCCGAGAGGGTCGTCCACACATATGTTAAAGATGTAAACATGTCCAGCAGGCTTCGGATTATGCCGGATGGGACTTCTCTGAGAGGGTTGTCCACATGTAAATTAAGTTGTGTTCAGCAGACTCCGGGATACGCCGGATGGGACTTCATCGAGAGAGTTGTCCACACAACGATAAGAGGAGTCCGGTGTTAGCCTGATATGATAAGAATTTCACCGATATGATGGGAGATGTACTTCGGGGTTACTCCACCCGGATGCACTCCGTAAAATGAACCAAGATAATGATTGTTTGTTCAACGCTGACTTACTAACTTTATGATTAAGAATGATGTATTTTGATACTTATGAAATTATTATGAGAATATGACGAGTAGTCAGCAGAGAAAGAAAGTGATCATATGATGTCCCCAGATCACTAAGTATGAGTTTAAGTTTAAGGCAAGAATATGATAAGCATAAGATTAAGACATATAGCGATCCTAGTTTCCCTTGATCGCGAAATATGTAGAGAAAGACGCGATCATAGGAATCCCCAAGATTGCCAAGAGTAGGCACGGCGACCCTAGGTTTCCTCCGTGGTTGCCAACAGTAGGTTGGGCTGGAGTTCACTGAGACATTATGTCTCATCCCAATCCTTCGGGTGCAGGTTTACAGGTTAGCAAGAGGTTCATGAAGATGTTCTACAGGGAGGCGCTGGATGGAGTGTAGTTGCTCGTTTTGTACAAGCTCAGAAGTTTATCAGCATATGTTTAAGTATTTGTATATGGTATTTGGATAATTGTATAAATGAGCCAATATGTACTCATTCAGTTGTATTATTTGTATTATTATTATTGGAAAATTTTAATGTATCCGGTATCAGACTAATACACATGCTAAATATTCTAGACAATTTAGTATGGGTGTTACAAACTTCAATATCACATAAACTACTAGAATCATATATTTGCAAAATCAAAGATTACATCTAAGCTATATTGAGTACCTCCAATCCCAACAAGGGAAGGTTAGTTGGTCACTGTCATGACAACCATACAAAAGTGGAAAGGAAGATGAAGATCCAAAGCTAAGTTCTTGATTTCCCAAAGAGTCTTAGTTGATTCCACATTTCAATCACTCTTGCTCCTCGAAGATCACCTCTTTTAATCCTATTTTATGTCTAAAACTATAACCTAAAATATTACTAAACTGTAATAGTAATGATCCCTCTGTAAAAATGAGCTGAAAGGCTATATATAAAAACTGGTTTTTTCAAGGCTCGCTACAGCGATAAGCTGGTCGCTGTAGCGATCGAAGCTTTTTTGGCCATTGGGTTTACTCCACGTCAGCCAAACGGGGTTCAAACCGCCTTTGGTCGCTATAGCGACCAGTTCCATCGCTGCAACGATGGAAACTTGATTTCTCCCTACCTAGGCGCGCTGTAGCGACCAATCCTCCGCTGTAGCGAGCCAGCCTTTACATTTCTTCATGTTTCTTTGCTCAAATCATGTCTTGGCTTGCATTTTCTTGCACAAATGGATGGGGTAAGAAGTAAAAGCATAATTTGGCATTTGATCAGTGATTCTGAGCTTTTCCTATGATAACTTGTGAAACAAGTAACATAAAGTGCTTAAATTAAATATGCATTTTAACTAATTTCTAGCACTTATCACTCTCCCCAACTTAAATCTTTGTTTGTCCTCAAACAAAGGACTCATAAAAGGAAATGTTTACAAACCTAGGACTCAAGTACAATACAAGCAAAGAAATAAAAAGTTTTCAGATCGCATAATTCAAATGTGGATTGCGCGGGCAAGTATGAAGTTTCTCATTAATCCAGATATATACTATGAATGCGACATAAGTCCTAAACACAAAACTCACATCACACAATGCAAGTCAAATAACATAATTAACAATGAACCACACCTAACACACTTCTTTGAAAGTAAATAAAACAAATTGAAATCATGAAGTGAGGGTTTTGAACACACATCCGGCAAATCTGCTTACATCCTGATTAAGTTATGTGTCCATCCAAATATCATCTCAAAAAGCACAAAAGCATAGATCAAAATGTCTTTGAGGGTTGTAACTTGGCTTGGTTTCCAAAAGAAATGTCATATGTGGGAAAAATTGAATTCAAATGGCCAAGGATAGAGGAACATTCTTTCTATTTACACAACTTCCTCCAAATTCTCATTATCAACCCATGGTGATAAACAAATAGTACTTTGATCTTGACAACTTTTTTGATTTATTGAATTTTCTCTTTTTTTCTTTTCTTTTTCTTTTTTATTTTTTTTCTTTTCTTTCTCTTTTTCTTGTTGTCAAGATCAATTTCAAAGTTCACCATTACTTGACATACTATACCTCCCTTTTCTCTCAAACTTATTCAAAACAATACCCTAATTGAATGTTCCCTTATCATCAGGCAAGGGACAAATAAACATGATGGTTTAGGGTTCAAAATGAAGGTAAAAATATCAGAATCCAATAGTGATTTAACTATGAACTGGATTTTGAAAAACTTGGGCAAATTCATTAAGCATTATGCTTATGAATATTGACAGTTCAAAGTTAAGGATTCTGATTCATTAGGCTCAAATGGGGTTATCAAATACTCACTTCTCACTGGGTAGGCTTTTTGTGGTCAAGTGTTTCTTCTCAATTTCAAAAAGAATATGCCTTGATGATTTCTGTGCTTTCATACAGTTCAAAACAATTATCAGATTTAACATAAAACAACCGAGTAAAACAATGAATGCCGGTCTCCTGCATATATGTAAAGCACTTGAGGATTCCTCACATTTAGGCTAGTTCTAAGTGGTTCACATAATAAGCATGTTATCGCGGAGAACTGAATGAGATAAATTTTGTGCCAAGTACTTGTTTTAAATTCAAGTACACACCTAGAAAAGCAAGAAACAAGTACCTTAGCTTTGCGCAATCAAACAATTTCTATCATTATCATTATCATGCATCTGTTGGTGATTCACAAATCTATGGCTCATTCAACATTATTGAACATTAATAATAGTGCATAATTAAACATAAGTTCATCACAAGAAGTTAATGGGAGTTAGTGGCTTTGAAATCTGTAATAGACAGGTTTTTCTGTCATCGCTACATCGAACCACCCATCGCTATAGCGAGCACAGAGTCTGAAGGATCTTCAGACTCTGAGGATCAGACGCTGAAATTTTGACTCGTCGCTACAGCGACGAAAGTGATTGCTATAGCGACCATGACAGAATACAGAATTTTTGAAAATTGAAATGTACCACATTCCCTTCATGTGAAAACTTTTATGAGGATTATAATTAAGCATAAATACTTACAAAATTGGGTTGCCTCCCAACAAGCGCTTGTTTTACGTCGTTAGCTCGACGCCTGTTTCGTTAGGGTGGCCAAAATGAGACGGACAACACATCAGCCTTTGTATTCCTTTTCTTTGGAAGGAATTCCATGAACTTGAAGTAGAGGTGATGTGGAGTCCATATCCTCCCTAACCAGAGTTTGCTGAGCAAGGAACATATATTGTCTATTACAAAATCAATTTCTGCCTTGCTCACTTTCATCCCCTTCTTTTCATCAATTACTTCCTTGTTAAGAAACTGTTCTTTTTTCTCTATATCCATCACTTCTTCACTATCAACAGTTCTGGCCTCTTTAGAATCTGACCTTTCTTGAGGAAATTCTACTTTGTGTGGTATTTCTATTTCTTCCACTAATTTCCTTATACCACATCCTTCAAACATTATCTCTTCCTCACTTTCATCAACATCTTCTTCAACAATCTCTCCGAATTTAAGAATGGATTGATTGTTGGTTTGAACATCCATGATTCTTGGTGAAAAATTTAATTGAACTTGCAAAATGTCCAATTGACTTGATAAAGCTCTCAATCTTTGGTTGGTATTTTGCATGTTGATCATGGATTGTTGCATGAACATATTCAAAATATTTTCCATTGTTGACATTTGTTCATCTTCAGAAGGATATTGTTGATACTGTTGATATGATTCATACTCAAATAGAGTATAGAAGTTGAAATAATCATGATCAGCTATGATTTCGTTTATGTTGAGAATCTGAAACGAGTGTAACTAACAAGAAAATTTTCTTTGTATAACAAAGAGGGTTAATGCAAACAAAATTTAACAATGTACAAAAGAAACAAAAAATATTAACAAGATATATATACAGATGCTCAAAACAATACAAATTGTTGCGATGCTCAAAATATCTAAACACCAGTCCCCAGCAACGACACCATTTTGTTGGTAGAACAAAAGTAAGTATTTTTATATCGTCTCCACAGGGACTAGTGCACTATCTCAAGCCTTTCAACAATCGTTATCATTTTGAGTAAGGGGTTTATAACTTTGTTTGCTATAAACTATTGGAATGTAAAAGCGAAAATAAAGACGATAAGCAATAGGACGTAAAAGTGTTGAGATCAGAGTTCGTCAATCTAGCCTCGGATATATTCTAATGATCAAGCATATGAATTCTAGCTTTTAACAGAAATTATCACGTATCACTCGACAACATCATTCGTGTCCAAATGACGTCGTGAGATCGATCATATCATTTAATCGACGATTTCCCAATCTATTAAACGATCCGAAAGCTTTACGTTCCGACACTTTATGCGATTATCAAAACCCAATTCCATGTCTAGAATTTCTTATTTTGATAGAAGATTATTCTAAACCTAGATTCAAAAGTATTTGTCAATAACAATTAAATCAAGCATAAGAATGAAAACCAAGAATAACTTCAATATCACATTAACTACTAGAATCATATATTTGCAAAATCAAAGATTACATCTAAGCTATATTGAGTACCTCCAATCCCAATAAGGGAAGGTTAGTTGGTCACTGTCATGACAACCATACAAAAGTGGAAAGGAAGATGAAGATCCAAAGCTAAGTTCTTGATTTCCCAAAGAGTCTTAGTTGATTCCACACTTCAATCACTCTTGCTCCTTGAAAATCACCTCTTTTAATCCTATTTTATGTCTAAAACTATAACCTAAAATATTACTAAACTGTAATAATAATGATCCCTCTGTAAAAATGAGCTGAAAAGCTATATATATAAACTGGTTTTTTCAAGGCTCGCTACAACGATAAGCTGGTCGCTGTAGCGATCGAAGCTTTCTTGGCCATTGGGTTTGCTCCACGTCAGCCAAACGGGGTTCAAACCGCCTTTGGTCGCTATAGCGACCAGTTCCATCGCTGCAGCGATGGAAACTTGATTTCTCCCTGCCTAGGTGCGCTGTAGCGACCAATCCTCCGCTATAGCGAGCCAGCCTTTACATTTCTTCATGTTTCTTTGCTCAAATCATGTCCTGGCTTGCATTTTCCTGCACAAATGGACGGGGTAAGAAGTAAAAGCATAATTTGGCATTTGATCAGTGATTCTGAGCTTTTCCTATGATAACTTGTGAAACAAGTAACATAAAGTGCTTAAATTAAATATGCATTTTAATTAACTACTTTCTGGCACTTATCAATTCCCTGATGGGAATTTAGGAACACTAATTTAAGTTTATGTTTCAATTACCTATGAGAGAGTAAGACCCCACGCGTACCTACCCATGTGATCAGCAGGTGCAACTCGACAACTGGAGGGAAATGAGCCCATATCTCTGAGAGAGTAAGGTCCCACACGTACCTACCAGTGTGATCAGCAGGTGCAACTCGACACCTGATAGGTAGTAAAACCCCACAAACTCATCACTTAGATAGATAACGATAAATAACATGAATAAACCTTGACTGTTACGTAATTCCAACAATTAAATAGAGGGGATTTGAAGAATCCTAACCGCCGCAAACATTCTACAATCAAAACAGGTAAACTATGCTCTGTTACAAAAAGATTAAATTGCAAAACTATAAACTCTTTATCTCTTTTATTTTTATTGTTTCCAAATAAGTAACGCGAATTGTTTGGTTGAAACGACAATCCATGTGGATACGATACTCTACTTATCACTTTATTACTTGGTAAACAATTTGGTACACTTGCCTAAATCCGACCATCAGTTTTCATACCAATTAAAAAAACCACAACCATTATTTTCATCATTATTCTGCATCATACCAACGAGAAAAAGAAAATACGTTAAAATCATATAAATGAAGATAAAACATAAAAAGTGAAGAACAAATAAACTACTAAACTAAAATGTCATTATGAGCTCAGAAAACTCACAACGAAATTTTTGCAACCGAAGAACTTTCTCCCAAAATTATTATTCGGTCTTGCAGTTCATACTACATAGAGTATGCCACATAAACATTGAGGTTTTTTTGGATACCTTTACTTATGTTATTGATTATATGAGAGGAAGATTCCATAATGAATTTGAAAAACAAATAAAACTTAGCTATTAATTTGGGGGAAAACTCTTAGACAATTGAAACCCTAAAAATCGAGGATTTTTGGGTTGAAGAAGACAACTCATCCCTTAAAAAGCCGCCAACAACAACATTAGACATTTAGACCAGCTGAATGTCATGTGGGTTTGCTTTTAAGATTTCATTAACGTTAGGGTAACATAAGGACGAACTTGACACTTGTTAAAAAGATAAGGACTAAAACATGTTAAAATTAAGATAAATGACCAAACCGCTTTTTTCGTGAAAGATAAATGACGAAAAATCTATTTAAGCCAAAAAATCATTTTCGTAACATAAAAGTTGTCTGACACCGTATTTTTTTAACGTAAATTAGATTGTGTTCTTTATGTCCAAAATGCATAAATATAGGAGTGTTGCTTTATGTGATTTTTCTTATTGTTGTATCATTGGGAAATCCTTGTATAATAAAGGAATAAAGAGTCGTCATAGGGGTGGTTTTGTGAAGGTAGCAGTAAGCAAGATGTTCTAGCATAAGAATTATAAAGAAAATTCATACTAATGCGAAGACCGAGGATTGATGGTTATACAACAATGTGTGTGTTCTTAAGGGTGAAGAACAAATACCGACTAAGGAGGATTAAGAGGTTGCAGGGGAGGTTGGTGAAGGAGAGGATGAGGACATGGAAAATGTTGATGAAGAGACTGATGAAGATGAGCTTGATTATGCACATCACGTGGGAAACAGTTGAAATCATTTAATGATCGTTAAAACCAATGTTATTGTAAAAAAATAGAATGTTATTGTCTTCAACTTTCCTATATGATTTTCTTTTATTTAAACTCATGCTTGTAAAACATTTATCACAAATCGCACCTCATGTGTTTCACTCTCACACATAACTTACCCGACTCTTCCAAACATTTTCAACCCTTAGCCTTTAGGATAAACTATAAACATATCTCTTGTCTGTTGTTGAACCTTCATCTTCCTAAGTGGTTGTCTTCTTAAACTATATGTTCGAGGAGAGTCATATATAGTTTCTTACCACACGATCCATTTCCTATAAATGTTCCTCTGTTCAAAGAATATAAACTCGTCACATATGGATTTCACGACCAGTAGGATATGTCATCTTTATGGACAGGCCCACGGGAAGATCATGTCTCTACGACACGAAAATCTAACTCTCGACTGAAAATGTTCTAAATTCAACCAAGATCGGGTTCTAGTGTTACAACAGAGGCCTGGTTCAGTATGTTATTATTGAGATTCCTTAGAGGTAAAGTTCACGATAAAAGACAAATTTGTCTACTTGATTGTAAGTCAAGAAGATAAACCGACATTCTCTGGTCATCTCTTTAGGAGTCATCATACACCAGGAAGACATGGAAGATGTGTAGAGGCTACCTTGTCTTCGAGGCCTCTCCCAACTTACACGTTTGAGACATCAACGTGTATCATATGACATCTTTCATAATGTAAAGATGATAAAACTACTCCCACTTTCACTGCATAAAAAGTTTACATGCTAGGTTGAAGTCATCTCCATCAAATGACCGAAGCGAAGCAGCAAGGAAAAAAGTCGCTTGTAAAAATTACTTCTTTTCCTTAAGATATGATATGAATGCAATTAGAGGACTGGAAGATTCAATCTTTTAACTGTCATCCTTCATGAAGAAGATGAAGATATTCTTTGCAATACTTCTCCACTACTTCATCATTAATCTAGTTTTAGTTGAAAAACTCTAGAATACCCTTGGGTTTTTCTATTTTACCTTTTAGCATTGTGTTTTAGCTTCGCCATTTTGTAAGGAATATTTCAATGTAATTGAAATTATATTTGTAATGAAATTATCACTGTAATATGAATTATAGATTGAATGTGTTCTTGTTTTTCTGTTGTTGTTATTTTTTTTTTGTTGGGTATTTTACTTATCTTGTGTTTTTCACTTCGTCTGTTTTTGGTTTGCCTGTTGTTTGTGTGTTATTTTCTTTTATTTTCTTAGGGGGTGTATTGAATTGAGAATTTAAGGGATTTTAAAAGACGTTTTTATAATAAAAAATTCTAGTGGTATTCAATCAAAGACTTTTATAAAATATAAACAAATCTTGTGGTATTCAATTAAGACAATCATACTTTTTTTTAAGTCAACGAAATCCGTTGGTATTCAATTGAGATTTCTCATGACTTATAAAATGTCTTTTGGTATTCAAAAGTCTATAGATTTTGATGGATTCTTGGGTGAAGTGGATTTTTGAGACTTTTTAGTTAAAAATATAAATACTACTGTCATCCAACAATCTCACACAAACCCTTGAAATTTTGTCATTGTCATTCAAACCCTTGTCTGCCGTCATCTTCCATGCCAGGTTTTTTCTTTTCTCTATCAAATTCTTCAACTTCCTTTTTTTTTTCCGATTCTATTATTTTTTTCCGATTACTTTTTTTGTTTGATTCTATTATTTGTTTTTGTTTGTTTGATTCTATTATTTTGTTTGATTCTATTATCTCTGTGCCTGATTTTGTAAGGATAGTGGTTCACGTTCATTACATAATGCCTCATGCTGCTTGCTTATTTTTTTTCGATTGTCCATGCTGTTGTTTGTAAAAAAAATTGTTTTTGTCGATTTGATTTTTCCAGGCATGCATGCTTGCTTATTTTTTTTTACAACAAAATATCATTGTTCTTTTTTTATGATTTGTTTTTTTCTCCGTTGAATATTATTAGATATATTTTTTATGATTTATATAATTGTTCTTTGATTTTATTTGTTTATATAATAAGTGATTGTTAATTTTATTATTAGATATATTTTTTTCTTCTTATTCCTATTGAATATATATATTTTTTGGTATATAGTTACTATACTTTTGGCAATTAGGAAACAACAATTGTTCTTGTGAAATAACTAGTTTCTTATATATATATATATATATATATATATATATATATATATATATATATATATATATATATATATATATTAGTGATTAAATGGGGGATTCACAACAAGAAAATAACAGAGGGAAGGGTAAGGACAAAGATGTTTATGTAGCTTGGACTATGGATGAAACTAATGAGTTGTTGTACCTCTTGGTGGATGCTATAAATAGAGGGTTACGTGATGCCAATGAGTCACTTAGTAAACAAAATGTAGATAAGGTTATCCTTCCTCGAATCAATTCCAAATTTCAATCCCATAAAACTTATAATCATTACTTGAGCCGAATGAAGTGGTTTAGAACTCAATACAACAAGATGTCAACACTTATGCGCAACAACTCTGGTTTTGGATGAGACTCAATTGCAAAGACTTTCACTGCTAGTGATGAAGTATGGAATAATTACTTAAAGGTGAGCTAAACCAGTTTTTGAATATGATGCGTGGTGAACATATTGATCGTCCATTAACTCGACGACGAATTACTGGTAAGGGATATGACTATATACATAAATCATTAAATGGAGATGCTGAAATCTTTCAACAAGTATATAGAATGTATCCTGATGTATTCCGAAAGTTATGCATGATTATAAGAGAAAAAAAACACCTTTGGTGGATACAAGATTTATTTGTATTGAAGAAATGCTTGCGTCATTCCTACAGATTGTCGGTCAGAATGCTCGATATTGTATAATTTGAAATACATTTGGCCGATCACAATTTGGTGCAAGTGAAAATTTTCACAAGATTTTGAAGGCTTTGAACTCAATAGCACCTGATTTGATGGCTAAACCAACCTCAACTGTGCCTGATGTGATAGTCGATATGATAAAATTTTGAAAACTCATGACTATTTTCAAAATATCAACATTAATGTAATATCTCTATTAAATAAATTTTAATGTTATATTTTGAAAACAAATTTTTATATACATATATGAGAAAGTCGATATGATAAAATTTTGGAAACTCGTGACTATTTTGAAAATGTCAACATTAATGTAGTGTGTCTGTTAAATAAATTTTTAAGTTATATGTCAAACATCGTTAAATATTTAAACCGCACTCGTTGGAGATTTTATAGTTTTATATATGCAAAAGAAAATTTTTATGTACCGATATATGATAGTCGATATGATAAAATTTTGAAAACTCGTGACTATTTTCAAAATATCGACATTAAAGAGATCATGAGTTTTAATAAGGACGATTATGAAATTTTGTTGTACTTTGATTTTTATATATTGTTAGTAGATGTTAATAGATATGAACATTATATGTAATTAATTTTTTAAAAAACAAATAAATTAGTTTCATAGTTATCCGTGGAAATTGCTTACACTTGTGATGAGCATTATCCGTAATTAATTTTGTAACAAACAAATAAATTAAATTTTGCAAAATAACCATTATGCACATAAAATTAATTAGATCATAAGTTTTAATATGGACGATTATGAAATTTGGCTGTACTTTGATTTTTATATATTGTTAGTAGATGAAGTTGTCTATAATAAAAAAAATATATTTTTTTAAAAAAATCTAAAAATTAAAATAAAAAATTGGCAAAAAAAAAAAAGCATTGTTCACTGTATTTGTGTCGAGTTTTTTGTGTTTGTATAGTAGCATTACACATCTAATAAATGAGCTGTAAATCTATCCAATCTTGACCAAAAAAAAAAAGAGCTGTAAATCTTACCAAAAAAAAAAAAGAAAAGAGTCGTACATTATTTATTTATTTATTTTTGTCAGGGAGCAATAAACGGTGAGTTTGTTACTGTTGTTTGACTCAGGAGAGTATTCTTTTTCTTCACGAACAAATTTCCTTAAACCGTATTGCTCAAGAAACAAAAAAAAAACTGCATCTCTATTTTCACTAGATTTGACCTATACTATATATAGAGTTAGTTTCACTTCTCACACACTTTAATTCACTACTTTGATATTCGATCTAGGGTTTAAACAGTGATGGCAGACAACACTGAGGTACATGAAAATTCTTCTTCATCTACCCAACAATATGAAAACAAAGCCAACCAAAAAGTTCCATTCTACAAGCTCTTTAGTTTTGCCGATCGTCTTGATGTAACGTTGATGATCATTGGCACTATCTCTGCCATGGCCAATGGATTTGCAAATCCTCTCATGACACTTCTTCTTGGGAAAGTCATCAATGCCTTTGGCTCCTCTAATCAATCAGAAGTTCTCAATCAAGTTTCCAAGGTATTTATAAATAATATATTGCATCATTTTTTCTTTGTAATTATTTTTAGTGCAAATTAACATGCATGTATATTTTTTTGCGAAGTTAATAATTATCAAGAAAGTGAAGTCATATTAATAGAACTATAAAGATTGAGTTCGATCCCCCGATACGTTACCGGATGAGATCGGTTCTCAGGAAAAACAGTCTTGGTTATCCGGAATTTGATAGAGATTGAAGATGAGTACTGGTAAGATGTATGGAGCTACAAAATTAGCAATCATGAAAACACACGATAATACTAATATATTCATTGAAGGGGCCTATAATGGTCTGTATCACATCAACGGATCGATAGCCAATATGCAAACTAACATATGATAAAGTTACGGTAATTCAAAACAAACTAATTAAATTAGTTTGAATTGATTTACTTTACCAATTAGTTTAAATTGATTTGAATAATCATTGAATTTACTTTAAATCTGAACCAAATTAGTTATACAATAAAGGGGCATGCTTTGGTCAAAAAATAAATAAATAAGGCTATTTTTTCATTTTTTAGGCTCTCTTCTTTAAAATGTAAGCTTCAGGCATTTTAAATCAAAGTACGTTGAATTCATCTTTACTGTTTTTTTTTTTTTCATTTTGACACTCATCTTTTTTTATGGTGTACATTTTGACACTCGTCTAGTGTTACCAAATATTTATTGTTCTATTACTATTTTTCTTTAATTATACATTAGGTTATAAAGTTAATGAGATATGCACAGTTAGAATTATATACTAATTGATATGATTAAAATTTATTTTGTTTCAAAATCAATACATCCATAAATTTTATTTGTTTCAAAATCAATTCATCCATAAACACCCTAAGTCTATTTTTAAATGCATACATAGTAAATATAATCAATAGCTATTAACACTTTCTTTTACTATGTGACAATTTCACTCTATGAAATTGTGTAATTCACCAATATAGGTTTATTTTTCTGATAACTAATGACTCAATTGAAAAACTCGAGTTTCTATCTCGATTGGAACAATCCGTAACCAAACTTTACTTGCCAGAGGGTTAAAACACACAAAAGAATCCTTGTTACTAAAATGGATCTGGCATAGCATGCACTAATTGCCATAATATAAAGCATTCTTTAACACACCTCAAATTTCAGGTATCATTGCTATTTGTTTACCTGGCTATTGGGTCTGGAATAACATCATTTCTACGTAAGACCACACACTTTATTACTTTGCTTGCTTATTTATTTTGTTGGAGACTAATTATTGGATTCATTCTGATAATGAGGGTGACTTTTGTTGCATGCTGCAGAGGTATCATGTTGGATGGTGACAGGAGAAAGACAATCTGCGAGGATTCGTAGCTTGTACTTGGAAACCATATTAAAGCAGGATATTGCATTCTTTGACACTGAAACAAACACAGGAGAGGTAATTAGTAGAATGTCTGGTGACACAATTCTCATTCAAGAGGCTATGGGAGAAAAGGTATATAAATGTTCCTTTTTTAATTAGTGTACAATCACATTCATTAATTGTTAGTGTAAATGTTTCTACAAATTTTCACTGTGGAAGATTAATTGTTAGTGTAAATGTATCTACAAGTTTCACTGTGGAAGTGAAGTGACCTATACATTTTAAAGTACTTAGTAACTTGTTTTGCAAGAAACCTTATGAAAAACTCCCATTTTGTGTAAATAGTAGAAAGCTAAGTCATTTATGAATCCCATTTATGTTGATTCCTGTTGATGTGATATCGATTTATTAACTTTCACAATGTCTGGAATTGCTACATGAAGTTACTGGGAAACATGATGGATGTTAATCTACTAATAATTATGACAGGTTGGGAAGTTTCTTCAACTTGGTTCAACTTTTTTTGGTGGCTTTGTGATTGCATTTATAAAAGGATGGCGCCTAGCTGTAGTTTTACTCGCATGTGTACCTTGTATTGTCATTGCTGGTGCTTTCATGGCTATGGTGATGGCTAAAATGGCAATTCGTGGACAAGTTGCTTATGCAGAAGCAGGAAATGTTGTTAATCAAACAGTTGGAGCCATGAGAACAGTAAGACATTTGCATCAGTTCAGAAATATTGAATGATTAATTTGAGTTTGTATCTTTGACCTTTATTTATTTTGAAAACTGACCAGGTTGCATCTTTTACTGGTGAGAAAAAAGCCATAGAGAAGTATAATAGCAAGATAAAAATTGCTTATACTGCAATGGTTCAACAAAGCATAGCCTCAGGGATAGGAATGGGAACACTTCTCCTTATTATCTTCTGCTCTTACGGACTTGCCATGTGGTATGGTTCCAAACTAGTGATTGCAAAAGGATATAATGGCGGAACGGTCATGACTGTGATCATAGCTCTTGTAACTGGTTCAATGTAAGTGAGACATTGGTACCTGATTGAATAAATTGCATTGTTTAGGCATATGATTTTTGTTTGATGAATTTTCATTGATTGACAGGTCACTAGGTCAAACATCCCCAAGCTTACATGCATTTGCTGCAGGTCAAGCAGCAGCATATAAAATGTTTGAGACGATTAAAAGAAAGCCGAAAATTGATGCATATGATACTAGTGGTCTTGTGTTGGAAGACATAAAGGGAGATATTGAACTCAGAGATGTTCACTTCAGATACCCTGCAAGGCCAGATGTGGAGATCTTTGCTGGATTGTCACTGTTTGTTCCAAGTGGCACAACTACTGCTTTGGTCGGTCAAAGTGGAAGTGGGAAGTCTACTGTAATCAGTTTACTGGAAAGATTCTATGATCCTAATGCTGGAGAAGTACTTGTAGATGGTGTGAATTTGAAGAACTTGCAACTTAGATGGATAAGAGAACAAATTGGGCTAGTTAGTCAAGAACCTATCTTGTTTACTACTACTATCAGAGAGAACATAACATATGGGAAAGAAGGTGCAAATGATGAGGAAATAGCAACAGCAATAACACTTGCTAATGCCAAAAATTTCATTGACAGGCTGCCACAGGTGTGTTTGCATAAATATTGTAGATTGTGATTATTGTGTTTTGGATATATAATGTGGTATATATTGTGTTTGCAGGGTCTTGACACAATGGCAGGGCAAAATGGGACTCAACTTTCTGGAGGGCAAAAGCAAAGAATTGCAATTGCAAGAGCAATATTGAAGAACCCTAAAATTCTTCTTCTTGATGAAGCAACAAGTGCATTGGATGCTGAGTCTGAACATATTGTACAAGAAGCATTAGAAAAAATTATATTAAAAAGGACTACTATTGTCGTTGCGCATCGTTTGACAACTATCAGAAATGCTGACACAATAGCAGTGGTTCAACAGGGAAAAATCGTCGAGAGAGGTTGGTTATACACATGAACTAACAATTTTAGTATGAGAATCCAATTTTGTAACATCTTGGAATACTGTATTCACTTTTTCATGCTTCCTTTTTTGTAGGAACTCATAGTGAGTTAACCATGGATCCTCAAGGTGCTTATTCTCAACTCATTCGTCTACAAGAAGGAGAAAAAGAAGCTGAAGGTAGCAGAAATTCTGAAGTAGATAAGTTCGGTGACAATTTAAATATAGATAGTCACATGGCTGGATCTTCAACTCAGAGAACTTCCTTTGTGAGATCAATAAGCCAAACTTCATCGGTGAGTCATAGACATTCCCAGTTGTCTGGAGAAATAGTAGATGCATATATTGAACAAGGTCAGGTTGATAACAAGAAAAAACCTAAAATGTCAATGAAAAGATCTATATGGCGTTTGGCCAAGTTGAACAAACCGGAGCTTCCTGTCATACTGCTTGGAACCATCGTTGCAATGGTAAATGGTGTCGTGTTCCCTATATTTGGCTTCTTGTTTTCAGCAGTCATTAGTATGTTTTATAAACCTCCAGAACAGCAGCGGAAAGAGTCCAGGTTCTGGTCACTTCTATATGTGGGTTTGGGTTTGGTTACTCTAGTAGTTTTTCCACTAAAGGATTACTTCTTTGGGACTGCTGGTGGAAAACTTATTGAAAGAATTCGTTCATTGACATTTGCAAAGATTGTGCACCAAGAAATTAGATGGTTTGATGATCCTGCACATTCAAGGTATGTACAAATTGTATTTTACTTCAAGACAAAATTATGATGTATTTATTCCTTCTACTCATGAAACTGAAAGAAATGAATCACCTTGCAGTGGTGCAGTTGGTGCAAGGTTATCTGTAGACGCTTCAACTGTGAAAGGTATTGTTGGTGACAGCTTGTCCCTCCTTGTGCAGAACATAACAACCGTCGCAGCTGGTCTAGTTATAGCATTCACTGCTAATTGGATTCTAGCTTTTATAGTTTTGGCTGTGTCACCTTTGATTCTTATGCAAGGAATGGTTCAAATGAAGTTTCTTAAAGGGTTCAGTGGCGATGCCAAGGTTAGTCTTACTTGCCGGTTTCTCATTTACATTATACTTTCTGGAAATCATGAAAATATTTTTTCTTTAATCTGTCTGTATAGGTTATGTATGAAGAGGCAAGTCAGGTGGCAAGTGATGCTGTCAGTAGCATCAGAACTGTTGCGTCATTTTGTGCAGAATCAAAGGTGATGGACATGTACAAGAAAAAATGTTCAGGACCAGCGAAACAAGGTGTTCGCTCGGGGCTTGTTAGTGGTGCAGGATTTGGTTTATCTTTTTTAGTTCTATATTGCACAAATGCTTTCACTTTCTACATAGGATCTATTTTAGTGCATCACGGGAAAGCAACGTTTGTAGAAATTTTCAGGGTACGGACGATTATACAATCAACTAACTTAGCTTGATTTATATTTACTTAATGTTTTTTTTATCTGGTTCTTACAAGATAAATTATGCAGGTTTTCTTTAGTTTAACAATGACGGCAATGTCCGTTTCCCAGTCTTCTACATTGTTTCCCGACACTAACAAGGCCATAGATTCCGCAGCTTCAATATTTGATATTCTTGACAGCAAACCTGATATTGATTCCACCAGCAATGAGGGTGTAACACCAGAAAATGTAGTTGGCAATATTGAACTTCAACATGTCAACTTTAGTTACCCAACAAGACCCGACATTCAAATTTTCAAAGATTTGACCCTAAGCATCCCATCTGCAAAGGTAAACTTTTAGTTGTACAAATCAGTATTGAGAATGTGTAATGTATGCATTTAAATTGATGGTATATGTATGTCTTTGCAGACTGTTGCCTTGGTTGGAGAAAGTGGCAGTGGAAAATCAACAGTTATCAGCCTCTTAGAGAGATTTTATGACCCTAATTCTGGACATGTATTACTAGATGGAGTGGATATCAAAACTTTCAGATTAAGCTGGTTGAGACAACAAATGGGTTTGGTTGGTCAAGAACCTATTCTTTTCAATGAAAGCATTCGCGCCAACATAGCTTATGGCAAAGAAGATGGTGCTACGGAGGATGAAATCATCACAGCAGCAAACGCAGCCAATGCACACAACTTCATAAGTTCTCTTCCTAATGGTTATGACACTTCTGTTGGTGAAAGAGGCACACAACTATCAGGAGGACAGAAGCAGCGCATTGCTATTGCAAGAGCCATGCTGAAAAACCCTAAAATACTTTTGCTTGATGAGGCAACAAGTGCACTTGATGCCGAGTCAGAGCGTATAGTTCAAGAGGCTCTAGATAGAGTGAGTTTGAACAGAACTACTGTGGTCGTGGCTCACCGTCTTACAACAATTCGAGGCGCTGATACTATAGCAGTAATAAAAAATGGGGTGGTTGCTGAAAAGGGAAGACATGATGAGTTGATGAACATTACTCATGGTGTTTATGCTTCATTAGTAGCTCTTCATGCAAGTGCATCATAAAATATTTCTTTCTTCTATTTTCTGTTTATAACTTCTTAGAGATTAGAGTCTAGTGGTTACTAAAATCTAGTTGATTTCAGCATTTTGATAATATATAATTGGTTGATTCCTTTATTGTTTTTTTTACTCCTATCTGAGACATTCAAATTCAATTGGCAAATATGACATCAAATTTGGAATTTGTTAGCATTTTGACTGATTTTTAAAGAGCTTGTCATAGATAGTAGCCTACAATACAAGCAACCATTACATAGAGTTCATGTATAAAAATTCATGAAAATGATCCTTATAAAATGCTTAGATAACTTGTCATATATTCCTAATGACAAGATGATCAACATTTTAATAAATTTGTTGCTCAAAATATTCGACCTACTTGCAAAATATACATCACGAAGTTGAAGAAAAGAAAATCAATGAAGTAAAGTAGAGTACAAATTAAATAAATAGTATAACAATACAACATTACAATGAACTGAGGTTTGACTAAGGATGATGCTAGTTTTTTGGTGTGATCGTCGAGCATCTCTGTACGTAATTGAGGATATTAATCCCTCGTATCAAATAGGATTGAAATACTAGTTTTCTTGAGTGGATGTTGCTAGCTTTGGAAATTCTTCATTTTTAAACTTCTTTTTATTTCAACGGAGTGATATTTAAATAAAATAAAGAGCTTTAAATTTGAGCTATTTTTATAAGTTTCAAAAGTATTGAAATACAAGTATAAAATATCATGTTAATTGCATTTTTGTTCTCTAGTTTTTCAATTATGCCGATTTATTTTGAGCTTATGATGTGAGAAGTTCTAGTTGCATTATTGAGAGGACAAACTTAAAAGTTTCGGTAATTTTGATAATATCTTAAGGGTGGTCTATGAATTGCATCATACACTTGATTAAATCACATATATAAGTGTCAAGTGTAGCTTTTTGTATGAGATTACTACTTAATCTCTAGAGCCCTCATAAGTATCAGGTACACACATCACCTATTTGCCTTAATAATTGTGGGTGTGATTGATATAGACCTCACTTGAATAAAGATTAGTTCACCAACTAACTGTGTCTTCAGTTTTAGAGAAATGATATATGTACGACCATGATAATTTTTTAACAACTTTCTTTTTTATATTTACATTATGTTTTTGTTCTATATTCCTTTCTCTCTCTCTCTCTCTCTCTCTCTCTCTCTATTATTTTTGACAAATAAAAAAAGAGAAAAAGTTGTCACAAAAGTTGTAACCAAATGATTGTGCAAATATTAATAATCTATGTCTTATATGTCTAGGTTTAATGCATAATATAAAAGATACCAAATTTGATGTACAACTTTCAACCCAACATGTTAACACATAACATTGTTTCTCAATATTTGCTTAAAATTTTGAAATATGTGGAATATTGTTGGATATTTAGAATATTTCTACGGTTTAGACACTAAGTGAAGTAAAAAATAATAGTCATAAAAAGGGGGTGTTGAATTGTGAAATTCTGGCAGGACCTGATTCTGAACCGTAAAACAGAGTAGAACAAAGTACGCAAAACAACAGTTTAGAAGCAGAAATAAAAACAGACAGAAGGTAAAAACACTGGTTATTTGTTAACCCTGTTCGGTGACAAACACACCTACGTCTGGAGGCTACCAAGCCAGGAAGGAAATCCACTATAATAGTATCAATTCGAAGTCCTATGTGAACAGCCCCTGTTTCACAGCCTTCTCACTTAATCACTACCCGTGGTATTTCTAACTAGGAACTCTTAGATATAAGACCCATCTTACTTCCCTCAGTCAATCACTGCCCCAGTGATTATCAGACTCTAACAAATCAAAGATGAAGACACTCTTCAAAACATAATCAGTCACTCTTGCTTAAAAGCTTCAAGTGATTACAACTCAATAAACTAAACCAACTCTAAACAATTGAGTGGTGTACAGAAAAACAGAGCATATAGCTCACAACTAACAGACTCAAAACCTAAGACTCTTTCAATGATAGCTTTTGTTGAGATAATTTTCTTCAATGACAGCGTCCTCTATTTATAGCTTCAGCAACAACATAAACTTAAGACAAATCCTTCAAAGATATATTTCCAAAATACTTTAGAAACATATAGAAGCAATTTATTTTCCAGAAATATATTTTCCAAAGATTTCTTTGAAAATATATTCACAAATAATTGAATCCAATCTTCAGAAAATATCTTGCAAAATTCTTCTTCCTTTTAGAAACGTAGCTTAGAGAATTCTTCAATTAAATCTTCAACAAATCACATGAGAAAATAAACACTCCAAGGCGCGAACACAGAAACACAGAAAACCAACTTCTGAAGGTACTTCTGAACATACAGCTTCTGAAGGTTGCTTCTGAAGGTCAGCTTCTGAAGTACTGTTCAGCGTCTAAACATCAGCTTCTGAAGGTTCAGCGTCTGAAGTACTGTTCAGCGTCTGAACATCAGCTTCTGAAGGTTCAGCGTCTGAAGTACTGTTCAGCTTCTGAAGACCCAACTTCTAAAGTACTGTTCAGCTTCTGAAGACGCACATTGCTTGTATATTTGATTTTAGCAAACATGAAGCCAACAACCAAATATCCAATAATCTCCCCCTTTGGCAAATTTTTGGCTAAAATCAATTTGAGCACAGAGAGATACACAAAGCAAATTCTTCACACAATACAAGTACGCAACCACGTAGTAACCAAAAACAACAGAGTCAACAGCGGATAATTCACTACGTTTCACACAAAGACTCCCCCTGAAAACATATCATTCAGCAGCAGCAGCTTTTGAAATAGATCAGCTTCCAGTTTTGAGCACATAAATCAGCATCTGATAGAAAACACATAAACTCCCCCTGAAACATACAGTCAGGAACCAACAGAGACTCCTACTTCTCCTGAACTACTGAAACAGATACACAGGAACAACTCCCCCTGAACACAGAGACTCCCCCTGAACTACTGAACTGCTTCTGAAATAACTATACTTTTCTCCCCCTTTTTAGCCAAACAATTTTGACAAAAACAATCATGCAATCACCAGGAGTAGAAAGAACAGAAAAAATAGCAGAGGTTACAAACAACCATCACAACACCATACACATCAGTAACATCAGTGACACTTCTCAGACCAGCAGAATCACACAACCATAGTACCCTACACACAGGCTTCACAGAAGAACAAAAACAAGAGAACACAACTGCAGAGTAGTACAAAATGCAGATCAGAAACACAAAATGAAATCCAGAACATAGTTCATTCAATAGACAGTCTTCAGACTCAACATCAGAAGCTGATTAGTCTTCATTAGACACAACATCAGATGCTGCTTAGTTAATGTGTGCTTCAGGCACATTCAGAGGAATCTTCTTCCCAGCAATCTGCTTCTGAAGTTCAGCAATCCTCTTCTGAACATAGGGCATGATGTCTTGCTCAACATCATCCTCAGACTCACTAGAATCCACTTTCCTTTCCTTTTAGTGCCTTCTTGTTTGGGACAGGGACCTCTACCTTGCTCCAGACTTTAGATGGTCCAACACCTGCACTCTTCTTAGCAACAGGAGTAGGCCTGCTGGCAGCAGCAACAACCTTTCCTTTCCTATTCTTCAGCCTCTTGTCAACATTTTCACATTTTGGTCTCCATACCTTCTTGACATTGACTACAACAGGTTCAGATTTTCTTTGTTGAAAGTGATTGGGGTATCCATGCAGTTTGAAACAGAAAGGCTTTATGTGCCCCTTTTTACCACATTAATGACATATCCAAGGATGAGATGCCCTCTTGTTCTTAGATCCCTGAGGTTGATTCTGGTGTTCTAACTTATTTTTGCTCATCATTGGATCACATGTTTTAACAGCAGCAATGAACCTTATAGCTGGATTTTGTTGTTTGTTGTTCAAGGTCCTATCATCAAATCCAATACCACTTGGTTTCCCTTGGGTCTGACTCTCCAATATCTCTTCAAGCACATCAGTACCAGTGTTCAACATTCTGACTTGTTTCTTCACATGTTCAAGTTGAGAGTTCAGCTGAGTTACCTCATCTTTGAGATCAGAAATTTGTGATAGATGGTCACTTCTTTCAGCCTGAAGTTGACTGATAGTTCTCTTATGTTCTTCCAGCTGCTTGCTCACTTCTTCAAATTTAACATGCAACTTCTTGCAAGAATCAGCAAGGTTCTTCAAAAGACAAGTTCTTCATCACTGAATTCAGTATCAGATGATGCTTCAGAACCTGATGGTATTTTAGAAATTGATGGTGCTTCTGAATCCTTAACTTTATCACCAGACATGCATCTACCAGTTAAAGCAAGAACATGCTTGGCTGATTCATTCCCCACTTCTCCTTCTGAGTCATCATCTGACCAAGAAACAGCCAAACTTTTCTTCTATTTCTTGATGTATGTGGCACATTCTGTCCTGATGTGACCATATCCTTCACACTCATGACATTGAACTCCTTTGGATTGATTGCTTTTCTCACCAGTTCTTGTCTTCTACTTCAGAATCTTGTTAAATTGTTTACTCAGCATCACAAGAGCTTCTGATGTGCTTTCATCATCCTCATTATCAACATTTGATACAAAAGAAACAACTTTCCCCTTTTTGTCAGTTCTAGCTATTTCAAAATTTTGAAGAGATCCTTTCACTCAACCTTCATACTGGAGATGTCCTGTGCTTCCTCAATGGCAGTCACCTTCATGTCAAATCTCTTTGGAAGAGACCTGAGGATTTTCCTCACAAGTTTCTCATCAGATATTTTTTCTCCAAGAGAATCAAATGAGTTAGCCATATCCAGAACATTCATGTAAAAATCTTGTATGTTCTCATCCTCCAACATTTTGAGATTTTCGAACTTGGTGGTGAGAAGTTGAAGTCTGGACAATTTTACCTTGGAAGTGCCTTCATGAGTAGTTTTAAGAATCTCCCAAGCATCCTTAGCCACAGTTCATTGCTTGATCAGTCTGAACATATTCTTGTCCACTCCATTGAATATAACATTCAAGGCTTTGGAGTTTCCAAGAGCTAATTCATCTTCTTCCTTGGACCAACCTTCCTCTGGTTTTAATTCAGCTGTCTTCTTACCATCTTTGTCTAGCACAACAGGATGTTCCCAACCTTTCAGAACTGCTTTTCAGGTCCTACTATCTATGGATTTAAGGAAAGCACTCATGCGTGATTTCCAATATTCATAGTTGGAACCTTCCAACAGAGGTGGTCTGTTTACAAATCCTCCTTCTTTCTCCATTATGCCAGAAAATATCTTCCCTGGAGCTCACCCTAAAACAGGCAGGGTGCCTGCTCTGATGCCAATTGAAATTCTGGCAGGACCTGATTCTGAACCGTAAAATAGAGTAGAATAGAGTACGCAAAACAGCAGTTCAGAAGCAGAAATAAAAACAGACAGAAGGTAAAAACACAGGTTATTTGTTAACCCTGTTCGGTGACAAACACACCTACGTCTGGAGGCTACCAAGCCAGGAAGGAAATCCACTATAATAGTATCAATTCGAAGTCCTATGTGAACAACCCCTGTTTCACAGCCTTCTCACTTAATCACTACCCGTGGTATTTCTAACTAGGAACTCTTAGATATAAGACCCCTCTTACTTCCCTCAGTCAATCACTGCCCCAGTGATTATCAGACTCTAACAAATCAAAGATGAAGACACTCTTCAAAACATAATCAGTCACTCTTGCTTAAAAGCTTCAAGTGATTACAACTCAATAAACTAAACCAACTCTAAACAATTGAGTGGTGTACAGAAAAACAGAGCATACAGCTCACAACTAACAGACTCAAAACCTAAGACTCTTTCAATGATAGCTTTTGTTGAGATGATTTTCTTCAATGACAGCGTCCTCTATTTATAGCTTCAGCAGCAACATAAACTTGAGCCAAATCCTTCAAAGATATATTTCCAAAATACTTTAGAAACATATAGAAGCAATTTATTTTCCAGAAATATATTTTCCAAAGATTTCTTTGAAAATATATTCACAAATAATTGAATCCAATCTTCAGAAAATATCTTGCAAAATTCTTCTTCCTTCTAGAAACGTAGCTTAGAGAATTCTTCAATTAAATCTTCAACAAATCACATGAGAAAATAAACACTCCAAGGCGCGAACACATGAACACAGAAAACCAGCTTCTGAAGGTACTTCTGAACATACAACTTCTGAAGGTTGCTTCTGAAGGTCAACTTCTGAAGTACTGTTCAGCGTCTGAACATCAGCTTCTGAAGGTTCAGTGTCTGAAGTACTGTTCAGCGTCTGAACATCAGCTTCTGAAGGTTCAGCGTCTGAAGTACTGTTCAGCTTCTGAAGACCCAGCTTCTGAAGTACTGTTCAGCTTCTGAAGGCCCAGCTTCTGAAGACGCACATTGCTTGTATATTTGATTTTAGCAAACATGAAGCCAACAACCAAATATCCAACAAATTGTAATACTTGAAAAAAATTGCTTTGCTAACAACTTCAAAATGAGGATAATTAAGAATATGATTTTAAAGTGTTGTTAAGAATGTATTCAAAGTGAAAACTATGTATGTGTATTGTATGATTCTAATCTATTAAAATAAAAGAGATTAGGATTAGAGAAGATTGACATAAGAAAGTTATTATGGTTCATTTAATGTGAGATTTTTGAATATGGTGTTTGAGAAAGCTGCTTAACTTCTACACCTTTCACTCTTCTGGTCACCGACATTTATAAGTTTTTTGCAACCTCTTTAGACTACACTCACTTAATCCTTCTTTACAAACTAAAGAAAATTAGTGTTGTTCTAACATAGAACATGTTTAAAGATTGTTTGTGATTCTGATCTCACGTATAGAGTATGGTTCTGATCTAGGAAATGCATTTAAGATATTTATACAAAGTTATAGGGTAAGTTTGAGTGTATTTGAGATTGCTTGAGACGAGAGTATAATTTTGATATGGGTACTTGAGAATAATGTTAAAGTATAGTGCAATCTCTTTGCCTTCATTTGAAAAGTTGGCCTTTGAATACTAAGGGTATGACCTTGATTTTCTTAAGATACCGTTATTTTTGTCCTTTTTAATTTGAACAAGCAAGACTTGGAGACCAAGCTTCCTTCAATGAGTGCTTAATATTGAAGTGAGTCTTTCTATTCTAAAGTCTCGTCCTAATCTCCATTCTACAATTTTTCAGATAATCTTAAAGTTATTCTTTTAATAGTTATTATTGACCATAATCTCCTTAATCTTAGACTCAAGGTGTTAGTTCAGTGTTAAAAGTTTAGTCTTGTAATCTCAAATATATAGACTAGATTCTCTCATGAACATTTCTAAAATGATCATATCCCAATGCTATCGTTTTGGGTGCTGTAAAATGTGTTAGTTTACCATAAGAACTTGTTAAACGTTAGTTTGTCACATTGTGGATAAACAATATATGTGAAATTCTTGTCACAATGTCACATATGTGAGTCCAATTTTAACTATTAAGTATGACAGCTATTATTTTGTTTCCATCCATTACAAGTCAAAGAATCACGGCTGCTGACATGTGCACGTGAGGCTAATGGGCTAACATGTGTGTTGGATCAAAATAATGTTAATTAGAAAAGATTAACAACTTATAAATTAAATTGTTATCTGAAATTAAGTTAAGCAACTATATGTGTATTTTTGCATTTAAAAACGATTATGACAAATCAACTTGGATAAGACCTTTACTACTACTTGATTACTTTATCTATTTAATCGTCATTTCATCTGTTTAAGTTTTTTTTGTTAACCCTCCGGTTTTTAGAAAAATATACATTGATAATCCAAATCAAAAGGTAATAAGTAATTGTAGTAAACAAATTTCAACCTAAAAATCGAATTCACGCTCTCCTATGTTTGAGTGGTTTAAAGCTATTGAAGCGTGATATATTTAAATAAATATTTGACTAATATGATGTTTGTTTTTTAAATATTCTTTTAAAGATGAGTGATCTCTGAAAACTAAAATGTTTTGGATAAATATATTTAAATAAATATTTCAATAATATTATTAAATTGACAACCATATAAAAGTTTGATGTTTTTTTAAAAAAATATGATGGTATACAACATTTTAATTGTAAAAAATGGTGGTAAGTGCATACATTCAACTTTTTAGTACCAGTATAAGATTATTATTTTAAATATAAAATTTTTATTTTTTACTTTATTAACCGGTGCCCTCTTCAAAATTGTTAATTATTTTTCTTCTTCATATGTGAAGTGAGAAAAGGTTGAATAATGCTACTATTGTATATCTTTTGTCAACAAAAATAAAATTCTATTGTATATCTTTTCCATCGATTGGCCAACTTTATCTCATAGAAATGCACAATTTCTCTATGATAGTTATTTAACACGTGATAATCATGATAAAATAGTACCTCCTCTAAAAAAAGTATATTATTAGAAGTCTTTAGCATCTTTCATAATATATATTTTTTTCATGCCCCACTATCCACTCAACTTGGTCACAATATTTACCACCCTACAAAAAACTCATATTACCTTTTAAGTCCTATAAATAGATACATACTCTTTCCATATCAATACACAAAAAACATTCATCTAATCTATTCTTCTAAATCCATAGAGAAAAACATGAAAACCTCACTCTTAGCATTTTCCATCATTTTTTTAGCCTTCATTTGCAAAGCTATTGCAGCACCTGAACCGGTTCTTGACATTTCAGGAAAACAGGTGACAACATGTTGTTGAAATATTTTATTATTTAATTATATTCCGATATCATTATGTGGGTAAATATCGTAATAATAATTATATTAGCTATTTATCAATTTAGAGCCTTAATTGATTAGTGATCAATTTAAGTAATAAGGCTAATTAGATTTCTATTTAGATAATTAATTAATTAATTGATATGGACTCAATATGGGTGAATGTCCGGATGACCCATTAACGGAATAATGGGAAACCCTAATGGTCATCCAATATAAAAGAGGCTATGGTCTCCAATACACCGTACACGGCAAAACTCTCTCTTCTCCTCATATCTGAAGAGAACTTGAGGCATAAAGGTACCGGTTGAGGAAGAACCAAATCAGCCGCCGCTAACCCTATGTTGTGTGTTTCAGATCACCACTTCTTCTCTCCGTTTATCGTTGTTGAGAAGGCAGCTATCAAAGCTTCCAGGTATTCCTAATACCTAATGATTGATATCCTTGATAAATCAAACATGTCGAAGATCCAATCATATTCATGTTCAATATTTGCTTCCGCTATTCATAATTAAATTATATTGAACATGTGTTATGAAATCTGTTATTTGATTTAAGACCTAATTTTTCCAACACAGGTGTGAAATACTATATTTTACCGGTCATAAGAGGTAAAGGTGGTGGTTTAACAGTTTCAAACCATGGTGAAAACAACAACACATGTCCCCTTTTTTGTTGTTCAAGAGAAGCTTGAAGTAAAGAATGGTGAAGCAGTTACTTTCACACCTTATAATGCTAAACAAGGTGTGATTCTAACTTCTACTGATCTCAACATTAAGTCCTTTGTAACAAAAACTAAATGTCCTCAATCACAAGTTTGGAAGCTTCTTAAAGAATTGTCGGGGGTGTGGTTTTTAGCTACGTACAGGGGGTGTAGAAGGTAATCCAAGTATGGAAACTGTTGGTAATTGGTTTAAGATTGAGAAAGCTGATAAAGATTATGTGCTTTCTTTCTGTCCTTCAGTTTGCAAATGTCAAACTTTATGTAGGGAACTAGGGCTATATGTTGATGATAAGGGAAATAAGCACTTAGCTCTTAGTGATCAAGTTCCATCATTTAGGGTTGTGTTTAAAAGGGCTTAAGTGAAACAACACTAGAATATCATAAATGTTTTGAAGGAATAATGTCACTAATTAGTGATCATCGCCTTTTCTATCACTTGTTCCAAGTTCTTACTTTATTTTCTATATTCTAAGTCACCTCGGTGGTAAGAGTTTAACTTTAAATGACTGAGTTCAAATCTTCTCAGTTATGGTTGTAAAATGATCATTAGTACCTTTAATGAATAATAATTTTCCTCTATCCAATTTCTTGTTCTTAGTTTCATGGTTTAGAATGAAATTGAAAAATGCAAATTCAACAAGAGAAACAATATAATAGACCCAACTTGAGCAATTGTCATGCCTTTTACTATATTTTAGTATTCATTCACTATATGCCATACATAAAGTTCTTGAAATTGATCCAATTTTCCTATAAACACTTATTAAGTTGTTTACCAAAATAGGCAAAAAAACAAAATGTTAACTAAACTAAAAAAGATGTTTTTTATCTTCTAATTAAACTTAGGTACTAGTTCTTAATCACCAAGAAGGGGATGAAATACATGCAACAACCATAAGATAAACAACTTAGATTGCTTAACATCCCATTCACTTTACAAAACTTCACCTAAAATCAGACTTTGCTATAAAAATCAACAACATAGAAACTTAACAGTGTTCACTTTTCCCTTTTAGAGTTTATTGGACATGGAAATGGCTTTATTGAGATTCCTAATAGCTTTCTCATACCTTAAAAATATAGTCACATGTGTCAGATTCTTCATAAGATCTTTCAAACGGTCTCACAAGTGTTTATGTTAGTAGATAAGCTCAAATAAATCAATCCAAACAGGGCTTAAGACTCTCTTGTATTAAAAGCTTATAAGAGTTTCTATTCTTATGCATCCAAACAATTTGCTTGAAAATGTTACCTCTTCCCCGTTCTTAAATAATCCTGGCTCCCAAACTCAACCAACCCTTTCAAAGTCTCAGAAAATATAAGACCCAATTTCACTGCGATCATAACACAAATACATTGTGAGCAAGACTAATGTCAAGATTTTTGAGATTTTTGCAGCCAGTATAATAAAAAATAAGCACAGACACCAATATTAGACACTAACATTGAGAAATTTTGAACACTAACACGTTCTAGACATGCTTTTCGATGTGAATTGTCAATGTTTCGTAATATCTAAGATAGGGACACAATGCGGCTGCAATTTAAAACCTTTGATTAGGGACACAATGTGGCTACAATTTAAAACCTTGATTGTGAGTTTGTAGTGTGAAATAGAAACTAGTGTGATATCTAAATTTCATATATATTAATTATCACACATTTAAGTGTGAAGAAGCGGAGAATTTGTGTTTCGAACTCCGACCTCTGTAAATAATATCTCTGATCGTTAGCAACCTTGTCTTTCTAATCGTGTTCTTCTTCTTCTTCCTTTTCTTCCTCTAAATCGTGTCTTTCCATTTATATCTCTTTTCACTCTTTCTAATCAAACATTATTTTATTCGTAACTATTTATCTAAAAGAACTAAAGTATTTTTTTCTCTAAAAGATGGCGAAAAATCAAAGAAAAATATTTTTATCTTTTGATAAATATAGTCACCGTATAAAGTTGTTATATTCACTTTGTAAACAAGAATAGTTGTTTGTGATTCTCCTGGTAAAAATAACTTCATTTATTCTATGTACTTCATAAGAGTCGTGGTATAGATAGTCTTTGAACTACTTTATGAAAATGATCATTTTTAGTAACACATATGATGGTGAAATATTTTCCTCTCACCCAGTGTAATGTGCGCACTTTGACAAACCAATGGATTATTGGGTCCGGGCCTTTTAGGCCCCTACAATTACAAAAACTAAAACTAAATTGTTTAATATATTTACAAAATTGCAACTACACTTATATTTTACACCTTTTTTAATAAAGTATGTATAGTAAAAAGATTAAAATACCACATACATTTGAGCGAAATACCAGACAATCACCAACATGCTCAATATAATGGCTTCAAAATGATAAATCCCTCCACAACAAAATTATATTTATAATCATTTTAGGGGATCGGTTTTGAGAAGCAATGTTCTTTATGCCCAAATATATTCATATGTATGTATATATGCATATAAATCATTTCATGTTATTTTGCTTATAAGTTGCATACAAAATAATCTTTCTATCCTATTAATGTATTAAGTTATAGTATTACAAAGGAAGGAAAATATGAGATTTGTCGTCTTTGAAGGTGTTTCTTGTTGGAACAAGAAGTGTCTTGGACAATTCCTCTAAGGATTTTGATGATAACAAAGTATTGAAGAACAATTGGAATACTAACATATGTTCAATGTGTAGAATCATAAAAAGATCTATCTATCAAGGAAGAACATATGAAGAGCATCAGAAGGAACAAGAGAAGCTAAGAAGACTATGGTAAAAGACCAAAGCAAGGTCAACCAGAAGTCAATGTCCTTAGAAGACGGGACACCACACAGATCTGGAGAGGTAACTCAACAGACTCTGTGATGGTCATCAGACTCAGAAGCAGACACTGCAGACTTGGATCACCCTAAGACTTAAGTAAGTTATGATGGACCCATAATCCACGTAGGCTCTGTCCTATTCTGTGAATTGTCACTATCAAGGTTCTGATAGATGTAGTTCTTTTGTCGTCTTCTGTCTACGTGCACAATCAGACAAAGGACATCAAGAACAAAGCAAGCAACAAATAATTCTTCTTTCAACAAAGGAAAATTCAAAGTGCATTCAACGGGATTATCCATATCAGGCAAAGGGCCAATGTTCTTGATCAAAGCTTCTTAACGACTCTACTCAATGACTCTATTTGCACTGGCACTCTTCTCCAACGTCTCTCAAATCGCTACCCTATAAAGGAGTTGAAGACCACGAAGAAGATTAACAAGACTCTGCTATTTCAAAGTGTCAATACTCTGTCAAAATCAAATAGCGCAAAGTACTTAGGATTTTTGTATTCAAGCTTATATCTTAGAAATACTAGAGTTGTAGAGAGTCTGTTCATTTGTTCATATACACCAAACATTGTTAAATCAAGTGTCGAACAAATTAGAAGTCTTTAGTTGCAAAGATAAAGCGTATAAGTCTCTTGGTGAAACCTTGAGCAACTAGAAGTCTCTTAGGTGAGTCCTTAGAGCATTAGAAGTCTCTTGCCTGCGTGCTTGAGCACTTGTAAGTCTCTTGGAGTAGTCCTTGAGCAAGGAAGTCTTTAGGACAGTCCTAGAGCAGGAAGTCTTAAGTTGTGTGCTTAAGCAAGGAAGTCTTTAGGAAAAGTCCTAGAGCATGAAGTCTTGAGCAGGTGTGCTTGAGCATAGGAAAGTCTCTTGGAGTTGTCCTTGAGCAATTTGTAATCATGTGTGATTATAGTGAAATCTCTTGGAAGTGCAAGGGGGCTAGACTACTCCTGGGTTGTAGGAGGAACCAGTAAAAAATTGCCTTGTGTCTGCTTTCTCTCTCTCTCTCTCTCTCCTCTCTCTCTCTCTTGTCATTATATTTATCTTTGTGTTTCTGTACTATCTGTTGCACTCAGACTCTGTATCAGAATCTGTATACCTCAGATTCTGAACAGCTTTTGAACACCAAGAAAAAGAAACTAGAAAAAGCCAACACAATTCAATCCTCCTTCTTGTGTTTTTCTCACCTTTAGTTGGTATCAGAGCACGTTCTGTGCTCTGTCACTTAACTGTGCAACAAAAAAAGATCCAAAGAGAAAAACATGACTTCCACTGTAGATGTAACATCCCGATTTTTAGTATTAGATTTATTTATTATCATTGTTTGCTTATTATGTTTATTGATTGATTATTTTATTGGGAATTAGTGATTTAGTGGATTTTGGGTGATTAAGGGTGTTTTTGTCATTTTGAGGGTTATTGGCATTTTTGTAATACGATAGAAGTTTGGAATTTGAATTTATAGAATAGTGCTGAAATAGTAAAGTGGGAGGTTTAAGTGAAGTAAAAGTGTAGAGAAATAATTATGTGATGGAATGCGACTAAGCAGCCCATTAAAGTGAGTAACCTTAACCCATTAGTATTTAAAGAGAAATGTTAGTGTTAGTAGAGCTAGGTAAAGACATTTGCACAAAAATCACAAAGGAGGTTAGAGAGAGAATAAAGGAAAGGAAGAACTTTGGAGAGAAAGGGAAGAGGAACTTAAGAGCACTAAGTGGAAAAGGGAGAATTGAAGCTAGGAAGCTAATTTTGAAGAGAATTGAGGTAAGAGGGAAGATTATTTTCATCATATGGGTTGTTAATAAGCAATTGGGTAGTTGGGTGTTTTTAGCTTATGCTTAAATTCATGAATTTATGATTAATTGTGTTAAATTTTTGTTCCTTTTTTATGATTAAATTAAGCATGTGTTAAGTTGATGAATTCATGTTGTTGTTTTACCAAAAGTCATGTTTGATTATGTTAAGTTGGTAACTTTGTGAATTTTGATGAATTTGATGAAGAACATGATGATTGATGATGATTATGCTTAATTAAGTTGAGTTTGAAAATGGGTGTGAGTTTAGTTTGTGAATTCATGTGATTATGATGTTTGAGCCATATGGAAGTTGTTGTTGATGTTGTTTATGAGAATTTGATTAATTTGGTGAAAATGATTAAGTTGTTGTTGAAATGAATTAAGTTGATTCATGCTAGTTGAATTAAATGATTTTGAATATGTTAAGTTGAAATGAAAGTTGGGAATGTTACTGTAATGTTCTGTTTGGTAAATTAAGTTGTTCTAGAAAAAAATGGGTTTTTGAGACGAACTTTGAATTAAGTTGATTAAATTGGAATAAGTGATTATGTAATGAGTTGTTTAAGCTGGGTTTGAAACATAATTGATTAATTAATGTTGGATTAATGACTGGAATCAAGTTTGAAGTGTTTGGGATCGAATGGTGTCGACGAAAAACGAGAAAATTGTTGTTTTGCTATGCTGAGCAAAACGCATGTTCTGGCTGTGCAAAACGCACGGACCGTGCGTTTGCTACGACATTGGCAATTTAAATAACACACGACCGTGCGTTTTTAATGCACGACCATGCGTTTTTCCTAAGCTTGTAAAAATCCATTTTTTGACTTTTAAAGTGTAACCAAGATGCATATTTGGGTCCCAAACCCCTAACCTTGATCATTAAGAGTTTAATTGTGATGTTTATGATTGATTAACAAGGCTTATGATTGAAGATAACTTAAGAATGAAATAAGTTATGAATAGGTTTGTAATTTGTCTTTAATTGAACCATGATGTGAACGTAAACTTGATGATTGATCATGAGATGTAATTAATGGTGGAATATGAATAATATATGCAGTGTAGATGAGTTAATAGGTTTATGCAACCTTGTTTGTTTACGTGTGTGTTGTGATGATGTGAGTGAAATTAAATGATGATGTGATGTTATGGTGTGAATAACATGTTAATGTTTGATAAGCGAAGATCATATATGATGTTTGATAAGCGACGATGATCATATGAAAAAATATATGATAATGTTTGATGATGATGTATTAAGCGACAATGATTATATGAAAGGATATATGACAATGTTAATGATGTTGGTCTTGAGTCTTACGTGTGTACGTGTTGTGAGTTATAATACATGTACATGCATTCATTCTTGAGTCAAATCCAGCGACGATGTTAAGCGATGATGGGATCACTCGGTAAAATAATTCTGATATCCAACTCGGTACCACATGCATGTAGAGTCGTTAGGAGCATTGCATATACATAATGAGTCGTATGTGGCAATGTATTGAAGTGAACTTCTGCATCTAAGTGGTAATTGCATAATTGGTGATTTGTGATCGATGAGATTATTATGACTTGATTTGATGATGAATTATTGTTGAGAATGTGTTATGTACATTGTGAGGATTTGTTGAGATGTTGATATGACTATTCTTGAGGATATACTTGATGAATGATTGTTGCTAGATATATGTTGTGTATAATTGATGATCGTAATTTGAAGTATGGGGTAACTAGACTTGTAATTGAATGTGAATATGAAATGCATGTTTTATGAGTTAAAACCAGGCTTTATTATGATGTATGATTATATGATGATGATGATGATGATGTTTTTTGCCTAAACTTACATGTGTTTATTAATCCTTTATGTTGAAAGGATATCTTACCCCCAATGACTTTTGTCGCCTCATCCTTGTGATGTAGACGTGCAGGTTGAGGAGTAACTTTTGCATTGTGAGTTTGATGAGGACGGCTGGATGCCTACTCATATTATTGCTTTCTTTCGGAGTCTAGATTATGAGCTCTGATCTAGGGCTTTGGGATTTTTGCCTTTATGTTATTTTGATGTTGTGAAATCTTTAACATCGAAACTGATGTTATTATTATTTTGTTGAGATATTATGTTATGAACCGAGACATGATATTTGAGATGTGATTTTATTCTCGTTGTGCTATGAATATAATCGATGAAAATTATATGAGATGTATGTTGAGTAGTGAGACCTTGATGTATGATAATGTGTGATTTATCGCTTTATAAATGTTCTCAGGGATCTGGGTCTTACAGTAGAGACTTCCACTCCTGATATCACCAACACCTTCACCCATGATAAAAACACTTACTCTGTCAAACCTCCTTCTTTTAATGTAGATGCCACACATTTTTCTTGGTGGAAAAGCTAAATGTACAGTCACATTATAGGTATTGATGATGAACTCTGGGATATTATTGAAGATGGAATCAACTTCGAGGTTGATGAAGATGGCATGATGGTTGACAGAAGGAGTCTAACAGCAACTTAGAAGAAAATGTACAAGAAGCATCAGAGGGTTCGAGGAATACTTATGGATGCTCTGCCTCATGCTGAGTACTTAAAGATAGTAGACAGATCTACAGCAAAATCCATCTTTGAATTACTCTGCTCAATGTATGAAGGAAACCAACATGTAAAGGAAGCTAAGGCAAACCAATTGGTTCACCAATATGAACTCTTCAGAATGAAGGAGGACGAAGATATTGAAACCATGTATTCAATGTTTCAGACTCTTGTGTCTAGTCTTCAAGTTCTGAAGAAAAGTTATGGTGTTCCTGATCATGTCAACAAGATTCTCAGGAGTCTCCCTGCCAGGTTCAGACCAAAGGTCACTACCATACAGCAGGCAAAGGATTTGGACAAGCTAAGTCTGGAAAATCTAATACGCTCTCTCAAGAGCCACGAGATTGAGCTTAATGTAGAAGAGCCAGGTCAGAAGTTCAAGTCCATTGCCTTGACCTCTAAGGACAAATTTGCCTGATCCCTCAAATCTGCTAAACCAGAAGAAGAAAATCCAGACGATGAATCTGGTGATGATGCAGATCTTGAAGAAATGACGTATTTAACCAAGAGGTTCCAGTACCTGACCAAGAAAAGAAGGTTTCCTGAGAAGAGCAAAAACTCTAAGACTTCAAGACCTTCCAACAGAAGAGAATACCAGGATGGCTGCTACAACTGCAAGAAGACTGGACACTTCATTGCTGAATGTCCAGAATTACAGAAGACCAAGCCATGGAAAGGAAGATCTAAGCAGGATACTACAAAGAAGGAGAACCTCAGAAGCAAGATGAAGGAAAGTCTTATGGCCACATGGGATGAGTTTGATGAGAAGGAAGAATCTGACAAAGTCAACGGAAACTTGGGTCTGATGGCTATAACTGCCTCTGACACTGAGTTTGAATCAGATTCTGATAATGAAGATCTGGAACTTCATGATCCTCTAAATAAGAAGTTGGTGAACCTCATCAAAGAACTTGAAGAAAGATGTATGTGCCAATCCAGAGAACTGTGTGAGCTACAAGAAAGAATTGATCATCTACAAGCAAACAACTGTCTCATGGAAAAGGAATATAAACATCTTCTGATAAGGAATGAAATTTGGGAGAATGGGAATCTAGCTGAATTCATCACTGAAGAAGATGACCTTCAAAAGGAGACTGATACAACATCAGATCTTGAGAGAGCACATCAGCAGGCTTGAAGACAAGATTGAAGAACTAGAAGTAATCTCTGAAGACAAAGTAATCAAGGCTTTGACTAATCATTAACCCATCTTTCAAGAATATCTAGCTAGATTCATTGCAAAATCCAAACTAGCTATGACGATTTATGATATGATCAGAAGTCTTGATAAAAATGTGCAGACTTGGGACATTTCAGAATCTAGAGTCTTTGAATCCCATGATCTGACCAAGCCAGAATTTGAGACGGGAGAATCAAAGGTTTTGTCCAAACAAAGCCTAAAGCTATAACAACAAGGATCTTACCAAGGACAAAACCCAAGAGACATAAACTCAAAATTCTGAATGACTCAAAATCTGGAGCTAAGAAATATTCAAGATAAAAAATGCACAAACCAAACATCTTGGATAAATCTCAGCAATGCAGAATCAAGGATGAAGCATAAGGGAAAAGGAGGCACTGGGATACAGAAGGAAACATACGAAGAAGAACTTCTAAAGTAAGGTATCTCTATTCTCATCTACTGCTTTAACAAGATAGATTTGTGTATAACTTGCCTAACACGAATTAATTGAATAATAGTTGTTATAATAAATATGAGAACGTGCATAGACATCTCTGTGTCAAATTCATAAGTTAAATAAAAGTTTTTCTTTAAAAGAATATGGATGAGTCACAAAAGATATATGTAATGATGGATCATTTCTTCAACTGAGACATATCATTTAAATATATATATATATATATTAAATCAGTTGATAGAAGTAATTCAGGCATATCTCATATTTACAAGTTTTGAATGTACCAGTTTCATTTTAAAAATAGTCAAATCTGTCTAAATTGAAACTGCCATAATCACCTGAGCATATTCCTCAACGAATATTTTCAGTGATCAAGGCATATAAAGCATACAATTCTGAAACTATTGTAGTTGAAGAATGCAATTACATATGCACAAAAGTTTGACTAACAATGGAGCTTGATAAAGATATCAAAGCTAGTTGAAAATAACATATAGGTACATAGAAGACACAGTCTCTTAGGCAGGGTGAGTTAAGAGGAAAAGAACTGATCAAATGACTGATCAGAAGAAGATCTTAAAGAATAAGATGAATTGAATCCTTGAAAAGTTTTTCAAACAAAATCTTTGAGAATTGAAAGTCAGATAAAACAAGCTCTGACGTGTCACAAAAGTAGAAAGACCATTCATTTACTTCGTTAACATCTGGTCCACCTACATTACATTAAAAGCAAGTTATATCTGACGTGTATCTTAACTACTGGATGGTAACTATAAAACGTTGTAAGGTCTCCATCCAAATTACTGAAATTTCTAGCCCCACTTAGTCACTAATGCCCTTAACTGTTATCATTTTTTAAGTGAAAAGTTTACGCAAAACCACTTTTACCAAAATCATACATCTGCACTATCAAATCATTGTTTCGCTCTCCAAAACCTTCCAAAAGAAAACAAACCTCTTTCAAATCAAATTCCTTAGAAAACCATATACATAAGTATTATGGCTTCAACAACCTCAACATTTGGACAAGCTTCAACCTCTCTTAAAGGAAGAACGATGAGGATTCAAGAAAGAAAACTCAAGTTAATTAAGGAGCAAATCACGAATTTTGACTCATTCACTTTGAACGGGTTTAACATGAAGGAGAAGTTTGAAAAGCTGGGATGAATGGGTCTCTTCAATGTTCCAAATGGGCCATACTTCACAAAACTGGTAAAGGATTTCTGGGTTAGAGCTGAAGTCGTAAAAACTGTTGATAATCAACGAGAAACATAAGTTAAGTCATCTGTTATGGGAATTGAGATCTCAATTACTCAATCCACCATAGCTAAGCTGACAGGGTTGGACAATTCAGGATTCTACAAAGTCAACAGGGACGTCATTATTTCAGATTTTGGAAGAGAAATCAAGAGCACACTGTACAAGAAAATGAAGGGAGAAGACAAGGATGATAAAGAAGAAAAGGTGCTTACAACAACAAACATGCATGACATGGAAATAATTATGTTCAAATTCTTTATTCAATGCATTCTTCCTAGGGTAGGAAGTACTGATCAACCTAGTTGGTGTCACAGAGCTATGTTGCTACAACTTAACAAAGGCAACAAGGTCAATCTTGTTGCTTATATCTTTAACCATCTATGCACGTCAATAAATAATTCCTGAAGAAAGCAACACAAGCATGTATCATATCCAAGACTTCTGTCTGAAATCTTCCATCAAAGCAAGATTATCCAGAAGTTGGAAAGTCTAGGCTATAGTGATTTTGGACAAGAGTTTGGACAAGTTGTGACAACAAAACTTTTGGGAGGAATGATGATTATCCCCAAAAAGGATATACAGAAGTCTGCTGGAATCTTCATCCAGAAAGAAATAAGTTCTCTCATTTAGGATTTTGCCTCAATCACCAAGGAGTTAAGCCTACAAGAGCTAACAGATGTTGTGAAGTCAACCATGGCAGACTTTGATGCAGAAGTAGATCTAGAAACTATTTCGGAAGCACCAAAAGTTTGTGAAGGGAAGAAGAAGAAAAGGAAAGCATCAAAAAAAGACACATCCTCGTCCAATAAGAGAAGTAAGGAATTGGAAGTACAGAAGGATGTACGAGATTTCTAAGGGAATAGAAAACAAGGAATCAAGAACCAGAAGCGGCTGTGTTGTAAAGGAAACAACTCAAGCAACCTCTGGAACAAAATGAAAAGGTACCATAAAAGTCACTGGAAAACCAAAAAGGGCTAGAAAGCTAATTCTGACCAACTCAGGATCAGAAACAGAGTATGATGGTCCAGTAGCTATATCTAATAAGATATCATAGCTGGCCAGAAAGCTGCCTAAAGAAAAGCTGGAAGAAGCTTTAAAGTATGCTCAGTCTCTGTCAAAACTAGCAAAAGAAGAAGTTTTAAAGGTAGGTTTGTTAACAAAAGATGAACTAGCTGGAAGAGGTCCAGAAGTTATCAATGGAAAACAATTGGTAGAAGTAAATGCAGAAGAAAGGTCACAAACTCCACACTTTATTGATCTAAACTTGAGAATTGAAAGTGTTAATAATTCTCCAAATTCCTCCACCATCAGTCTCACACCATCATCACCCAATCAAGAAATCCCACAAATGTGTCCACCCTCATCACCACCAAACCCAAAATCCACTTTTTCTTACCTTGATGCATGGGCAACATACGTAATAAGCATCAATAACTCTGTTGAGGATGCTTTTGTTATTTCAGAAAAGTCAAATCACATTGGTTATTGACACCGTAAACCCAAACAGAAACATCCAACTTTCTCAAGCTGAGACATATGCTTTACCAGAAGCATCTGAATGTGATCAATACCTGGGATCACCTCGTGTGCATGACAATGAACAACCAACTCTGAACAAAATGAGTAACCCTTATCAATTCTTCCTCTCTACCTCCTTAAAAGATCTTGAAGAAATATTCAATATAATCTGTGCAAGGGCCTGTAAGATATTCTCCATGAGCCATACTCATGTGTATTCTGGAATGATCAACTACCAATGGGAGATTTTGTGTGACTATGTCTTTGCAACAATGAATCATCTAAGGCATCAATTGGACTGTCATCTGACGAGAAATCAGTTGAAATGGTTGGAAGTCGTAAGAACAGCTATGGAACCTGTGTATATGAGAACAGACTTAGGGGGAGCTTGCAAACCTCAACCTAAGACTGTCAGACTCAGGGGGAGCTTGCAAACCTCATACCTTGAAGTCTAACTGTTAATTAGATTAACAACAATTGTTCAAAATACTTGTGTATGTCATCATCAAAAAGGGGGAGATTGTTGGAACAAGAACTGTCTTGGACAATTCTTCTAAGGTTTTGATGATAACAAAGTATTGGAGAACAATTGGAATACTTACATATGTTCAATGTGCAGAATCATAGAAAGATCTATCTATCAAGGAAGAACATATGAAGAGCATCAGAAGGAACAAGAGAAGCTAAGAAGACTATGGTAGAAGACTAAAGAAAGGTCAACTAGAAGTCAACGTCCTTAGAAGACGGGCACCACACATATTCTGGAGAGGTAACTCAACAGACTCTGTGATGGTCATCAGACTCAGAAGCAGACACTGCAGACTTGGATCACCCTCCGACTTGAGTAAGTTATGAGGGACCCAGACTCCACGTAGGCTCTGTCCTATTCTGTGAATTGTCAGTATCAAGGTTATGATAGGTGCAGTTCTTTTGTCGTCTTCTGTCTACGTGCACAATCAAACAAAGGACATCAAGAACAAAGCAAGCAATAGATAATTCTTCTTTCAGCAAAGGAAAATTCAAAGTGCATTCAACGGGATTATCCATATCAGGCAAAGGGCCAACATTCTTGATCAAAACACTATCTTTGGCACACCCCCCATGCCCTAAACACATGTTTAGGTTATTTATTATTAAATGTGAGGCTCTTATCAAATTTTGCATGCCTTGTTGGAGCAAAATGAGAGTTGAAAAATAGGAGGAATGAAAAGAGTGATTGTACGGACGAGATGAATGTATTGAGTTATGATGTGGGAATTGAAGGTGGATATTTCGTTAGTAATGTCGACGAGGTTGTGAAAATGAAGAACGTCGAAACCCTTGGGTGGTTACATTCACTATTTCAATATATGGATTCAACTTATAGCCTTTTGAAAAGGTTATAGAAAATTAGAAAGCATATCTTTACACTATTGCCTTGTAGTATTGATCAATTTCTTAATTTATTAATGTATCATTTGAGTGACCACTATATATCTTTTAGGAAGTGAACAACCAAAATTAAAAACAATTGTGTTATACATTATTGATGATAAATCATATGTACTTCAATTGTCAAAATAAACTTACTATAGTTAGTGTTTCATAAATTTTTTTTATTGAATTAAACCGTATGAATCGCAAAGATCGGTATATTGTATACATGTATTATTTATGTTACATAAGATATGCTTGCACACCAAACCAGGAATATAAAGACATCTATCTAGGCCTCCTTGGGAGATTTGGTAGTCTTAGATGGAGTCTTACTATAGTTAGTGTTTCACTTTTTTTTTATTGAATAAACCATCTGAATTGCAGAGCTTGGTATACTGTATACATGCATTATTTATGTTACATAAGATATGCTTGCACACAAAACCGAGAATTTAAAGACATCTATCTAAGTCTCCTTGGGATATTTGGTGGCCTTAGATTGAGTCTTGCTAGCAACTGTAGCTTTTTCCAGCCCTCTTTGGCAAAAGCATAGGGTTGATGTTAGGAAGAACACCACCATCAGCAATGGTAACACCAACCAGCAACTTTCCAAGCTACTCATTATCCCTAAAGCCAACAACAGATGCCTCGAGATGATCCTGGTTTACTTGTTGTCACGAGCTGCATATCCAGCCAACTTAAGCACCTTAGTAGCAAGATATATAATCATAATATTCATTACAAATTGTTGTCAATAATAGTTTGATAATATATCATATCATTCTTAACAAATGATATACTAATAAAAATCATAACGAGAAACTAAGAAATAAAACAAATCAATGAAAATAAACTAAACACCCAACATAACCACAAATCAAGGCACATATTTTTTTATCCAAACAATTTTGGTGAAAAGCTAAAGGACAACTATCACAATTAGAGAGTGGTAATTTTATCCATCGATCCAACAGTCATCCACTCACTAATTCATCCAATTTTTTTTCTTTTCGGCAAAACGAAAATTATAAAAAATTTAAACAGAGATACAGAGACTGGGGGGATCACAATACAACCGGTTAATAGATTAGATTGAATCCATTTATTTAATATGTTGCTTCTATCTTCTATCTTTTCATGTCAACGGATGGAATAACATGCAAATTCAAATAAGAAATACACATTATTGATCAAAAATAAAAACAATCAATTCAAAATCAACTATAGTAGTAAATACCAAGGTTAAAATATAAAATGTTCAAGATTATTACCTTTTGGAACAAGACAGAATCATCTCATCATTTATGCCTGCACTTTTACACATATTTAATCAGAGAAATCACAGTCGTTGAGAATTATCATAAAAATGATAAAAACATAGAACATCGCAGAAGAAGTAGAAATATAAGACATCATTGATGATTTCCATTAATTCACAATTGTGATGATACTCCAAGAATTGAGTTTTGGTTTGACACTCATAGATCTAGCGGAGAAAAACAACACAAAATCAATAGGTGAAAGTACACTTAAAAATAAAAAACAACAGGGACAAAAAAATATTAATAACATGGAATTTGTCGCATAAAAGGAGAGAACAACCTGAGTTGAGTAAACTCACAATTTATATATCTCTGTATATCTAGAATATCATCATAGTCAATTCAATGGCTTAATAATATATGTTGAAATATCTTTATATGAATGGGCGATGAATAGATAGAGAAGAAGTGAATTTTCAGCTCTATACAAATGCAAGCAATGCAACCAGATAGAGTGATCTTGATAGAAGCGTCGTTGGTTCTCACTACTTTTGCCGAAGTGGTGAGCGTAGCTTTCGAGTGTGTTAATTGTGAGCCTTTCTTGTGTCACCTTGATGCAAGCTTAGGACTGTGTTTATTGAGTTGTAATTGTGTATATCGCACCTAAGCTTTGAAGTACGGTGTGTGTTTGTGTCTGAAGGTATCTTCGTCTTTTTATTTGAGTCTAAGATCACTGCAGCAGTGATTGATTGAGTGGGTGTGAGATGGAATCTTAGGTCTAGGAGTTCCTAGGCTGAAGTCAGTACGGGTAGGTGATAAGTTGTAAACTTGGAGTTTGCTGAGAACTTAGAACTAGAACTACACTAGTGGACTTCCTCCTGGCTTGGTAGCCCCCAGAGTAGGTGTGTTTGTCACCGAACTGGGTTAACAATTTCCTTGTGCCTTTTTACTTTTTTGTCTGTTATTGTTTTTGCGTTTATACGTGTTTTACTTATATCTTAACGTTGAAACATTATTCTTCACATTCCACCGTTGTTCCAGTGTTGGAACATTCATTCAACATCAAGACACTACTGCGCCAGAATTTCACTATAACTCCTCAAAGAGACAAATTCCCAGTTTGCCCCTTAATTTTTCAAATTGCTTGGCATCTAAGGCTTTGGTGAATATATCAGCTAACTGTTCATCTGTGGCAACATGCTCAAGATTCACTATATTCTCTTCTACAGGATCCCTGATAAAGTGATGACGAATATCAATATGCTTTGTCCTGCTATGTTGAATGGGATTTTTTGAAATATTTATTGCACTCAGGTTGTCACAGTACAATGTTAGAACACCATGTTCAACATTATACTCCTTTAGCATATGCTTCATCCATACTAGTTGGGAACAACTGCTACCAGCTGCTATATACTCTACTTCAGCAGTAGATAGGGACACACAATTTTGTTTCTTGCTAAACCATGAGATCAGATTATTTCCCAGATAGAAGTATCCTCCAGAAGTGCTCTTTCTATCATCTGCACTACCTGCCCAGTCTGCATCACAATACCCAACTAACATAGAGCTTTCATTGTGAGAGTACATAATACCATAGTCACTAGTACTATTGATATATTTCAATATTCTCTTTACTTGAGTTAGATGGCTCATTTTAGGTTCAGCTTGATGTCTAGCACAGACCCTTACAACAAAGGTTATGTCTGGTCTGCTTGCAGTGAGATACAGTAAGCTTCCAATCATGTTCCTATACAGGATTTGATCAACTGCAATACCACTTTCATCTTTGGTCAACTTCAAATAGGTAGCAGCAGGTGTTCTCTGATGACTTGCATTTTCCATACCAAACTTCGTTAATACATTCTTGGCATATTTACTCGAAGAGATGAAGATTGTATCTTCCATCTGCTTCACTTGAAGTCCAAGAAAATAGGTCAGTTCACCCACAAGCCTCATCTTAAACTCTGACTGCATCTGCTGAACAACATGTTGAACCATCTGGTTCGACATCCCACCAAAGACAATGTCTTCAACATATATTTGTGCTATCATAAGTCTTCCATTCTCTTCTTTCACAAACAAAGTTTTATCTGATCCTCTTTTCCTGTAGCCTTGATTAACAAGAAACTGTATGAGTCTCTCATACCATGCTCTGGGTGCCTGTTTTAATCCATATAGTGCTTTCTTTAATTTGTAGACATGATTAGGAAAGTTAGGATCTATAAATCTCTTTGGCTATTCAACATAGACCTCTTCATGTAAGTACCCATTTAGGAAGGCACTCTTCACATCCATCTGAAATAGCTTGAATTTAAGGATACATGCCACACCCAAAAGTAATCTAATGGATTCCAATCTGGCAACAGGAGCAAAGGTTTCATCAAAGTCAAGTCCCTCCACTTGAGTATACCCTTGAGAAACTAGTCTTGCCTTGTTTCTGATCACAGTTCCATTTTCATCAGATTTGTTTTTGTAAATCCATTTAGTCCCAATGACATTAATGCCTTCTGGTCTTGGAACTAAATCCCACACTTCACTTCTTTTGAATTGATTCAGTTCCTCTTGCATTGCATTAATCCAGAATTCATCAGTAAGTGCTTCTTTAATGTTCTTGGGTTCAAACTTGGACACAAAGCACGAATTAGTGATCACTTCATTAGATCTCCTGGTTATGACTCCTTGATCAAGGTTCCCAATGATCAATTCTTTGGGATGGTTCTTCTGAACTCTGATTGAAGCTCCCTTACATGTTGATGCATGATCTAGGTCATTTTCTCCTTCCTCAGATTCAACTTCATTTTCCTCAACAGGTGTATCTATCTGTTCTTCTGATGTTTCAACATCGGGTTCCACATCAGGCACTCTTTCAGCAGGTAAATCATCTATCACAACATTGATAGATTCCATCACTACCTTGGTTCTGAAGTTAAACACTCTATATGCTCTGCTGTTTGTAGAGTATCCAAGAAAGATCCCCTCATCACTCTTGGGATCCATTTTCCTTATGTTTTCTCTATCTGCCAAAATGTAGCACTTGCTTCCAAATACATGAAAGTATTTGACAGTAGGCTTTCTTCCTTTCCATAACTCATACATGGTAGTTGTAGTACCTATCTTCAGGGTGACCCTATTGTGGACATAACATGTTGTGTTCATTGCTTCAGCCCAAAAGTGATAGGGCAGATATTTGGCATGAAGCATAACTCTAGCTGACTCTTGTAGGGTCCTGTTCTTCCTTTCAACAACACCATTTTGCTGGGGTGTTATGGGAGCTAAAAATTCATGTTTGATTCCTTCAGAGGAACAGAATTCAGTGAACTTAACATTTTCAAATTCCTTCTCATGGTCACTCTTGATCCTTACAATGACACTGTCCTTTTCTCTTTGCAGTTGTGTGCAAAGGTCTTTAAAAACATCAAAGGTATCTAATTTTTCACTAATGAAATTTACCCAGGTAAACCTAGAGAAATCATCAACAACCACAAAGACATACCTCTTTCCACCAATGTTCTCAACTTGCATAGGTCCCATCAAGTCCATGTGTAGAAGTTCAAGTACCTTGGAAGTAACCTGATGTTCCAACTTTGGATGTGACATTCGAGTTTGTTTACCTACCTGACATTCCCCACAAATGTTGTCTTTAACAATCTTGAGTTTGGGTAATCCTCTGATAGCTTCCACAGAAATGGATTTATTCATTCCTCTTAGGTTTAAATGACCAAGCTTTTGGTGCCACAGTTTAACCTCTTCTTCTTTACTCACAAGGCATGTAGTCAAGTGTGCTTCTTCTTGAGATACCCACAAGTAACAATTATCCTTAGATCTATTACCTCTCATTAGCACTTCATTTTTCCCATTAGTTACCAGACATTCAGTCTTGTTGAAGTTCACTTCCATCCCTTGATCACACAGTTGGCTTATGCTAACCAAATTTGCAGTTAGCCCTTTTACTAACAGCACATTGTCTAACCTTGGCAGTCCATTACTGATCAAGTCTCCAATACCAAGAATTTCTCCTCTAGCTCCATCACCAAAAGTCACATAGCTACTGGTGTAAGGTCTTATATTTTCAAGAAATTTACTAACTCCAGTCATGTGTCTAGAGCATCCACTGTCAAAATACCAGTCTTCTCTAGATGATGCTCTCAGAGAGGTGTGAGCTATTAGGCCAACATTCTCACATTTTGGTCTCCACTCCTTTGTGACAGTGATTACAACAGGTTCATATTTTCTTTGCTGGAACCGCTTAGGATACCCATACAACTTGAAACAGAACGACTTTATATGCTCTTTTCTACCACAATAATGACATACCCAAGGGCGGTATACCCCCCTTGATCTTAGTCCTCTGATGTTCCTTATGATGTTTCAACATTGGTCTGCTCATGATGGGATCATATGTTCCCACAGCAACGACAAAGTTCTTATCTTGGTTTTGTTGTTTCTTGTTTAGCGCTCTATAGTCAAAGCCTATGCCTTTTGGTTTTCCGTGAGTTTGGCCTTCTAATATTTCTTCCAGCAAGTCAGTACCAGTGTTCATCATTCTAACCTGCTTCTTTAGATGTTCAATTGAGAGTTTAGTTGAGTTACCTCATCATTTAGATCATAAATTGTAGCCAAATGGTCACTTCTTTCAGCATGCAGTTGATTGATGGTCCTTTTCTGATTCTCTAGTAACTAACAAACTTCTTCACTTCTGATGAATAGATCTTTGTAAGAGGCAGCTAGTTCTTCATAGGTTAATTCTACATCACTTGATTCAGTATCAAACATGCATCTACCAGTTAAGGCAACAACATGTTTAGCCGACTCATTCTCCACTTCTCCTTTTGAGTCATCTTCATCTGACCAAGAAACAGCCAAGCTTTTCTTCTGTCTCTTGAGGTATGTGGCACATTCTGTTCTAATGTGGCCATATCCCTCACACTCATGACACTGAACTCCCTAGGATTGATTGCCCTTCTCATCAGTTCTTGTTTTCTTCAAATCATTTTGTTGCTTACTGATGTTGAACCTAATGTTCTGACCATTTGGCTTGGGCCTCCTGTCAGCACGTTTTAGAATCTTGTTAAACTGTCTTCCAAGTAACACAAGTGCCTCTGACAGACTTTCATCATCCTCAACATTTCCTTGTAACTCCTCAGCTTCAGTACTTGTAACAAAGGCAACGCTTTTCCCTTTCTTTTCAGTCCTGTTATTGTGGGCTATTTCAAAGTTCTGAAGTGATCCTATAAGCTCATCAACCTTCAAACTAGAGATGTTTTGTGCTTCCTCAATTGCAGTCACCTTCATATCAAATCTCTTAGGTAGAGATCTGAGGATCTTTCTCACGAGCTTTGCATCAGACATCTTTTCCCCAAGTGAATCAAAGGAGTTAGCCATGTCTAGGACATTCATGAAAAAATCTTGTATGTTCTCATCCTCCAACATTTTTAGATTTTCGAACTTGGTAGTAAGAAGTTGAAGCCTTGACATTTTCACTTTAGATGTACCTTCGTGTGTAGTTTTGAGGATCTCCCAAGCATCCTTAGCCACAGTGCATTGCTTGATCAGTCTGAACATGTTCTTCTCCACTCCATTGAATAAAATGTTCAATGCCTTGGAGTTTCCAAGCGCCAGTTCATCTTCATCCTTGGACCACTCTTCTTCTGGTTTCAGATTAGTTATCTTCTTTCCATCTTCGTCAAGCACCACAGGATGTTCCCAACCCTTCAAAACTGCTTTCCAGGTCTTACTATCTATCGATTTAAGGAAAGCACTCATGCGAGATTTCCAATAGTCATAGTTGGAACCATCCAACAAAGGTAGTCTGTTCACAAATCCTCCTTCCTTATCCATTATGCCAGAAGATAATTGTTGGAACATTGGTGTGAAGTTGGAAGGAAATTGAATGATTAAACACCAAGTAATAAGACTTTGAGCTAGTGTGATGTGAATTGAAAAAATAGAGAGTGGGGGTCCCACATAAAATAGAACACACACATTAGTAGTGTTTAAATTGTGGTATTTAATTTTAAATACTTGATAATGATAAAAATAATAGTAATTATTATTTTTATTCATAGATATCACTTTCCACAATTTTAGTTTATGTTGGTTGTGATAAGGTTTGAGAATTCAACTGAACTTCCTATTTTTCCTTCATTCATATCCAATGAATTTGTTTCCTCCATTTTTGTGGATTTTTTTCCTTTTGATCTTATCCACAAGTGTTATTGAACTGATTAGTGGTTAAGTTTCCTTTTGATCTTATCCATTAGAGTAACTGCTGCCGCAATTTTAGCTAAAACAATTACAAAATCTCTATATAAATAGAGGACTCCACTCAGTTCAAAAAACACACCAAAGAGTTCTATTGAGTTGTCGAGAACTCTTTCTCTCTTCTCCCTCCAGCTTGTGTTAACGAGCTATTCTTCTCCTTATCTCATTTTTCTGTCCCTTCGGATTTAAGAGTGTTCTTAAGACCTTAGTCCCTATTCGGTATAATGTCCCTTCGGAATTAAGAAAGGTCTTAAAACATAGTCCCTTCGATGATATATGTCCCTTCGGAATAAAGAGTACTTTAAGATCATAGTCCCTTTTGAAATAATAATGTCCCGTCGGAATTAAGAATGATCTTAACGGTATATAAATATTCTTTCGATATTTTTCTACTCTTGGAGAAGTTAAAAAGTCAGAATGGTGGTATCACCATATTTGAGTGGTCTTAGTACCATATTGATATTTTGGAGAGCTCAAATGTTAGAATGGTGATAACACCATATTTGAGTGGTCTTAGCACCATAATAGAGTGGTCACAGTACCATATTAGAAAGTGGTTTCAGTATTAAAGAGTGGTCTTAGTACCATACTGGAGGTGTAAATCTCGAACGGTTTTCTACAGTGCAGTAGTTAACCGCACAGTTGTGGCTGGGCTTGTTTTATCCTGGAGGCGGCGTGGTTGATAGTCTGCCTTGCACAATTTTGGGCAGTGCCACGAAACGTCTTAAAGAGAGCGACCTGGTCGTGACTCAACCTAGTAACAACTTCGGTAGATACTCTATTTCAAAATAGAATTTGGAAATCCAAATACAACAGTTTGGAAATCCAAAAACAACAATTTTAAGATGATTCCTTCTACCATGTCTACCGAAGAAATTACTAACTCGAGTTTTATTGTTCCTAAATACAAGAAGGATAAAAAGGCTATAGAAATGCATCTATATACTGAACATAATGAAGTGCTTGTTGTTATAACAACAACACTCAGAAATTCACATATGCGATTTTGAATTTTTTGTTTAAAAACTATTTTCAAAAATCAGAACCGCACTGTGAATAAGTAACTCTAACTGCCAACAGAATAGGAACCCCAAAATGGTCCTAAACGAAAATCAGCGCCCACCATCAAGAAATGACACTGGTTCACAATTTATTTTTAATACAATTGTGAGAAACCAGGTCATATGTCCCGCAAGTATATTAACAAGTAAATTGTTGCTCCGCTGCCTAACCTAACTAAAAAAAAAGGGAAATTCACTGATATGACTAGTTAAATCAATCTAGTTGGTGAATTAAGTGAATGGTGGATAAACATTAGCGTCTCGCGCTGTGTTTGTTATGATTATGCTATGTTAAAAAACATATGCTACTGCTGTAAATAAGAAAGTGTTGTTAGTATATTATAACAACATTAAATTCGTTGGCATTGGAGATGTGAAGTTGCAAATCACTTCCGAAAAGAAAATTATTCTCTAGGACGTGATGCATGCTCCAAAATAAGAAAGAATCTGAATTTCAGATTTCTATTGAATAAGACTGAGTTGACTCAGACTTAAAAAGAGACTTGGCACCATGCATTATTGTTGTGGGAAAAGGCTGCGCCTTTGATGATATGCTCAAAATTAAATTCTCCTTCTATTTTATAAGTTGTGTGATTTTAATATTTGACATGTCAAAATTTATCATGTGAACAAGCGTTTAACTTTAAACTTGAGTAACTTGGACTTAATTCCAAAGTTATATGACTAGAAAATCTTATTTTTTGCAGTCAAGATGAATGAACCAAAAGTTCATATAAATAAGTGTTTAGAGAATTTCAACCTCTAAACTTAATAAATTATGATATGTGCGAACCTGATGACACATAAACTAGAAATGATAAAAAGATATTTTATCATATTTATTGATGACTGTAAATTTTAAAAAAATAAAATTGATACGCTTGATATGTTCAATTTTTATAAAAAATTGAAATTCATGTTAAACAGAGTACTCAAGTCTAAGAACAAAATTTCTACTTATGAAATTTTGAAGAAAAGACAGCCTAACTTGTCTTATTTTTTGAACTTGGGATTGTCTGGACTATATTTGGATTCTGGACCCCAAGAGAGTTGAACTCACTAGTAGAGCCTATGAATGTATATTCATTGGGTATGCTATAAATAACGAAGCATATAAGTTTTAAAACCTAAATGCTAAAGTGAACATAGAATTAAACGATACAAAATTTCTATGTAAATAAATACCCCTTTAAATAAAGAATAGTGGGGGCGCTAATGAAAGCACGCCATTAGTGGGGGCAAAGTAATTTGCCCTTTTAAATTGAGAGCTAGTGGGGGCACTGCATCTGATCACATTCCAGTAATCAGAAACAGTTATGAAAACATCGTATGAGATATTATAGAACCTCAAAGAGGTAAGAAAGCTATAATTGCTAAAGAGTATAAACCTAGTTATATGGTTTGTATATTGGAAGAGGATCCATCTGGCCTTGAAGAAGTTTTGTCTTCATTGGATGCTAACTTTTGAAAAGAAAAAAAACAGTAAACGATGAAATGGATTCCCTAGAGTCTGACGAAACACGACTCTTAGTTGACTTGCCTCCTGGATGCAAACTAATCGGTTGTATTTGGATTGTGGAAAAAGAAACTAAAACCTGATGGTTCGGTTGCTAAATACAAGACTCACCTTGTAGAAAAAGGTTTTAGGCAAAGAGAAAAAATATAGATTTCTTCGACACTTAGTCACCAGTCAATCGAATCATATCCATAAGGGTGCTAGTCCCTTTAGCCGCTGTTCATAAATTGATAGTACACCAAATGGATGTGAAAGCTGCCTCATTAAATGGTGAACTAGAAGAAGAAATCTATATGGAACAACCAGAAGGTTTTGTGATTCAGGACAAGAAAAAAAGGTCAGCAAGTTAGAAAAATCTTTGCATGGTCTAAAATTAAACTCCTAAGAAATGACATGGAAAATTTGACAACCTAAAGATATCAAATAAGTATAAAGTGAATGAAAGTGACAAATGTATTCACTACAAATATGGAAATAACATTTGCACGATCATATGTCTCTATGTAGACGACTTGCTCATATTTGGTTCAAAGATTCATGCTATAATTTATGTGAAATCATTGTTTATCAACAAACATTGATAAGAAAGACCTAGACAAAGTTGAAGTAATTCTTGGTGTCAAGATTACTAGATCAAAAAAGAGAATTTTTTAATTAATCTCACAATGTTGAGATGATCTTAAGAAATGTAATTATTTGACTGTAAACTTGCAAGCACACCTTATGATCCAAGTGTAAAACTCTTCAAGAACACTTGAGGTGGTGTTAGACAAATAGAATATGCGAGCATCATTGGCAGTCCTTAGATATGTCACTGAATGTATTAGACCCGACATTGTCTATGTCGTGGAACTCTTGTGCAAGTTTACTAGTAGACCAAGTGAGAAACATTGACATGTTATTGAAAGAGTCATAAGGTGCCTTAAGAAGACTATGACTCTATGATTACATTATGAGGAGTATCCTGTTGTACTTGAATGGTACAAGATACAAAATAGAACATCCTTCAGATGAGTCTTAAGCGACCAGTGGCTACACATTGAGCATCACTGGAGGATTTGTTTGTTGAAACATATGATATTGACTCAATCCAATCTAAGATGAGAACACTAGAGAAAACTAGTGAAGAAGCAAGTTGAGAAAATGCTTACTAGTTGAGATCCCCTAGTGGGTAAAACCGTTGCCAGGAGTGTTAATTCATTGTGATAGTACTGCAGCTATTACAAAATTGAGAATCGTTACTACAATAGTAAGAGACGATAATTAAGGCACGAACACATAACAAATTAGAGAGCTAGCTACTCTCAAAAGGAACGGTTAAAGTAGATGATGTACGTACTGATAAAGAATTAGTCAATCCTTTGACGAAAGGAATTACTAGAAAGAAAGTCATAAACACATCCAATAGGATGTGACTAATGCCTAAAGATCACAAGTGATGGTAACCCGACCTAAATGACTGGAGATCCCAAGAAATAGGTTCAATGGGTAATAACAAGTCATGAGTGAAAGAACATGCTATGAGAAAATTAAGAAAGCATGAATCTTGCAGCGACAGAAGGATGAGATAATAGAAACTCTTAATGAGATCTATACTCTATGTTGAGTGGAGTACATAACTACATGAGTACTCTTGATAGACTCACCTATACGAATGGGGAACTGAGGCCGGTTCCTATGGAATTTTGAGGCAGAATACCTAGAGCGTTCGTTAAAACTGGGATAAACGTGCATGGCCATAAACGCACGGGCTTTTAGAATACACCTTAGGAAAAGGTTTGTGTGCGGACTCTATGTCTGAGATAGAGTTCAATGCTGTAAGCAACTCTTGTTGAATCGGAATAGTTTCCGCTATGCAAAGGTTCAAGTTGTAGGCGACACCTTTGTTTATTAGCAACCTTATAGAAACGTTTTGACGTTACTATTGAAACCATTTTTTAAATTCAAGTGGGGGATTGTTGGAACATTGGTGTGAAGTTGGAAGGAAATTGAATGATTAAACACCAAGTAATAAGACTTTGAGCTAGTGTGATGTGAATTGAAAAAATAGAGAGTGGGGGTCCCACATAAAATAGAACACACACATTAGTAGTGTTTAAATTGTGGTATTTAATTTTAAATACTTGATAATGATAAAAATAATAGTAATTATTATTTTTATTCATAGATATCACTTTCCACAATTTTAGTTTATGTTGGTTGTGATAAGGTTTGAGAATTCAACTGAACTTCCTATTTTTCCTTCATTCATATCCAATGAATTTGTTTCCTCCATTTTTGTGGATTTGTTTCCTTTTGATCTTATCCACAAGTGTTATTGAACTGATTAGTGGTTAAGTTTCCTTTTGATCTTATCCATTAGAGTAACTGCTGCCGCAATTTTAGCTAAAACAGTTACAAAATCTCTATATAAATAGAGGACTCCACTCAGTTCAAAAAACACACCAAAGAGTTCTATTGAGTTGTCGAGAACTCTTTCTCTCTTCTCCCTCCAGCTTGTGTTAACGAGCTATTCTTCTCCTTATCTCATTTTTCTGTCCCTTCGGATTTAAGAGTGTTCTTAAGACCTTAGTCCCTATTCGGTATAATGTCCCTTCGGAATTAAGAAAGGTCTTAAAACATAGTCCCTTCGATGATATATGTCCCTTCGGAATAAAGAGTACTTTAAGATCATAGTCCCTTTTGAAATAATAATGTCCCGTCGGAATTAAGAATGATCTTAACGGTATATAAATATTCTTTTGATATTTTTCTACTCTTGGAGAAGTTAAAAAGTCAGAATGGTGGTATCACCATATTTGAGTGGTCTTAGTACCATATTGATATTTTGGAGAGCTCAAATGTTAGAATGGTGATAACACCATATTTGAGTGGTCTTAGCACCATAATAGAGTGGTCACAATACCATATTAGAAAGTGGTTTCAGTATTAAAGAGTGGTCTTAGTACCATATTGGAGGTGTAAATCTCGAACGGTTTTCTACAGTGCAGTAGTTAACTGCACAGTTGTAGCTGGGCTTGTTTTATCCTGGAGGCGGCGTGGTTGATCGTCTGCCTTGCACAATTTTGGGCAGTGCCACGAAACGTCTTAAAGAGAGCGACCTGGTCATGACTCAACCTAGTAACAACTTCGGTAGATACTCTATTTCAAAATAGAATTTGGAAATCCAAATACAACAGTTTGGAAATCCAAAAACAACAATAATTTCCATGGAGCTCACCCTAAAACAGGCAGGGTGCCTGCTCTGATGCCATTTGAAATTCTGGCACGGTAGTTTCCTGATGTTGTATGCAATGTTCCAACACTGGTACACAGGTGAATGTTGAATACAATGTTCCAACGTCAGGTTAATGATCAACACAAATAACAAGGAAAGAAATAACAGACAGAAATGTAAATGGCACAAGATGTTTGTTAACCCAGTTCGGTGACAAACACACCTACTCTAGGGGCTACCAAGCCAGGAGGAAGTCCACTAGTGTAGTCCTAGTTCTAAGTACTCAGCAAACTCCAAGTTTACAACTTATCACCTAGACACTACCCGTACTGACTTCAGCCTAGGAACTCCTAGACTTGAGATCCCATCTCACATCCACTCTACCACACACCCTGTGATTATACAAATACAAAACGAATGATGAAGACACCTTCAAACACAAACTATCACCGTACTTCAAAGCTTAGGTGTAGTATACAAAATTACAACTCAATAAACACAGTCCTAAGCTTGCATCAGGATGACACAAGAAAGACTCACAATTAACAATGACTCAAAACCCTAAAAACACTTCCTTACAAAATGACTGCTTGAATCACGAATTCGGTTTTTCGTCCTTCTATATATAAGGCAGCAGTACGGGCTGGATCTTCTTGTTGGACTTCGGATCAACTTGCACTCCATCAAGAGATTGGCTCACAAGAAATAGAAGCAAATCCAATGTTTCCTAAAATGTTGACACATCTTTCGGAAATGAGTCAAAAGCAAAGCTTCCTAAAATGTTCCACATCTTTAGGAGACAAACACATCACTGAGCACGATCATGCAACTTTGTCCACACGTCAGAATGTGGACTCCTCAAATATTTAAAACACAATAAATAATGTGCGAAAACAGCGCACATAGAAATCGTACGCATATGTTGGAACATTGGGTCCAACATCATGCTTTTACATTTGATTTAGCAAAAATGAAGCCAAGAACTAAATATCCAACAAAAGTAACAAAATTAACATCACCGTCAACACTTTATTTCAAATATATATATATATATATATATATATATATTATCTCATTTAAGAAAGATTACAAAGATTGGTTCTCATCATTTCAACTCGACAAGTAACTATTTTCATTTTAATTCAACGTCTTTCCTTATTCTTTCATCTTATCTCCAAATCCTCATGTCCTTAGAATTTTTTTATTCAGCTATTACTCCATATCTGTCCAAATTTCTACTCTGCAAAATTGAGCAGAAAATCATATAATTTATAATATCATGGTTTGTCTAATTTGTAAGGTTTGGGTCCAAACTCAACCCCACAAAGCGACTTGTAAGGTGAAGACTACCTAGACATTACCAATGTGAGTATTGAGTTTTTTCTATTACACATGCTCACTCTCAAAACTACTTGGTTCATGGAAAATAGGCGGCGCGATATGTATCAAGAATACAAACTAATACTATCTTGTGTTTCTTTGCTTGACTCAATGATGATAGGTCATCTTCCGTTATTATCAACATATTTTTTAGTCATTTTAGTAATGATTTGACCCAAATAAGAGGAGTTTTAGGAAAGTTTCTCATGGTTGAAGGGACATTTTGTGATGTTTTTATATCGAGTCATGTAATTCTAGTTCTTCCCTAAACCAAGCAATTCTTAAGTGTTTTGTAAGTATTTTATTGAAAAATCATGTAATTTGGCAAAGCAAGATACCTCATGAAGAATTGGAAAAACATGAAATGAAGATTCAAGAGGTCTCAGAAGACATTACAAGTTGGGAATTTTTTTCCCAAATCCCGCGACAAGTTTGGAGGAATAAAACACTCAAAAAGACGAAGAAAAAACTAAGAATGCACCGGAAGCATAAGCCACACGTCTCGGGTGTGCTGCCACATGCCTCGGGTGTGCGAAACTGTGTTGAAAAAAACTATCTTTAGCACACCCCTCATGCCCTAAACACATGTTTAAGTCATACATTATTAAATATGAGACTCTTATCAAATTTTGCACACCTTGTTGGAGTGAAATGAGAGTTGATAGAGATGAGGAATGAAGAGAGTGATTGTACGGATGAGATGAATGCATTGAGTTATGATGTAAGAATTGAAGGTGGATATTTCGTTAGTAATGTCGATGAAGTTGTGAAAATGATGAATGTCGAAACCCTTGGGTGGTTACGTTCACTATTTCAATATACGGATTCAACTTATGGCCACTTGAAAAAGTTATAGAAAATCAGAAAGCATATCTTTACACTATTGGTTAGTAGTATTGATCAATTTCTTAATTTATTAATATATCATTTGAGTGACCACTATATATCCTTTAGGAAGTGAACAACCAAAACTAAAAACAATTTTGTGTTATACATAATTGATGATATAGCACATGTACTTCAATTGTCAAAATAAACTTACTATAGTTAGTGTTTCATATTTTTTTTTATTGAATTAAACCATTTGAATCGCAAAGCTTGGTAGTATACATGTATTATTTATGTTACATAAGATATGCTTGCACACCAAACCGGTAATATAAAGACATCTATCTAAGCCTCTTTGGGAGATTTGGTAGTCTTAGATGGAGTCTTACTATAGTTAGTGTTTCATAATTTTTTTTATTGAATTAAACCATCTGAATCACAGAGCTTGGTATATTGTATACATGCATTATTTATGCTACATAAGATATGCTTGCACACCAAAACGAGAATCTAAAGATATCTATCTAAGCCTCCTTAGGATATTTGGTGGCCTTAGATGGAGTCTTGCTAGCAGTTGCAGCTTTTTCCAGTCCTCTTTGGCAAAAGCATATGGTTGATGTTAGGAAGAACACCACCATGAGCAATGTTAACACCAACCAGCAACTTTCCAAGCTCCTCATTATTCCTTATAGCCAACAATAGATGCCTCAAGATGATCCTGGTTTACTTGTTGTCACAAACCGCATTTCCATCCAACTTAACAGGGGCAGATCCAGACATTTGATATATGTGTGGCTAAAATTTCAAAGAAACGATGATGCAAACTATATTAAAAATAAGAAATAACATTGTTTGATGTCCCTTCAACATAAACCCAGTAACAAATTAACGAGACTGTTCAGATTCATCATCAAATGGATTCCAGAAAATCAAAATCTACGACGCAAGCATCACAGTGAAAGGGAATCCTCCAATTGTTGAACCATTATTGTAACGGATTTAGTCAACTGTAACGTAAATGCTACTCTCCTAGGGGTCCGCTAAATTAGGGATTGCGCTGCACCTTCTCCTTAGTCGCCGTATCCCTTGGGCTGCGCCACCTTTAGTGGGAGAAATTTTCTGCATCTGGTTAGGGTTCTTAACCTAGATGAATTCTGATTGCTTTATATGGCCTGCTGTTCGTTGGAAACATTCACAATCCAAAGCTCCCACAATTAAAACATATAACTGTATGCTTGATTTTTCATCTAGAATCCACAAATTTCCTACAATCAAAATCCTAATTACTCTCTGTTTCTTTCTTTTAATCATCACCATGGACATTAATCTAGATGGTCTCACCCTTGAAGAAGGAGGGATCACCCTCAACCTCTCGCCTGAAACCGAATCCGTCACCAACCTTGATCATTGTCTTATTGGCAGAGTGCTGACTGATAAGGAGGTTCGTTTGGCATACCTCCGTGAACGGCTTACGCGAGTCTGGCGGCCAGTGAAGGGGGTCACGATCCTCCCCGCTCCGGAGGGTCGTTCCTGTTTCAATTCAATCATAAATTGGATGTGGAGAAGGTTCTCAATGATGGGCCGTGGGTTTATGACAGTAGCAATTTGGTGATTGAACGCATTTCGCCACGCATGATCCCAAAAGAGGTACCTCTTAATCATCTTGATATCATGGTGCAAGTTCATAACCTCCCCTTTGGATTTATGCAGCTCAATGTTGGTAAGGCTATTGGTGCTTTTCTTGGTGAATTTAAGAAGTATGATAGTACCAATTCTGTGCACAGTACCTTTATGAAATTGAAAGTGTGCATAGATGTTTTGAAACCGTTGAAGCAGGAATGGCAGGTTCGTACACGTGGTGGAGATTGGGTTACTGCTGTCTTTAAATATGAAAGGCTGGGACTGTTTTGCTATGCGTGTGGTATATTAGGACATGCTGATCGTTCTTATGAAGTGTTGTTCGACAAAGACAGTGATGATGGTGTGCGTTGCTGGGGTCTTCATCTCAAACCTGAGTCACACAAAATAGGGACAGCTGCGACTAACAGATGGCTAAGGGATCCGGTGAAAGTGGAAAGTTGTGCCAATGCCGCACATGACACACACACACACACTAGGATCAACCACTTCTCCCCTGTTATTCAGTTTAGCCAAATAAAGCAATTTACAACCTAAGTTATGAAGTCGGTGAACAAGGTACTAAATGCACAAAACAAACTTATTTTATTTGTTTCCCTTTCATTGTTATAGTAATTTACTGGTTTTATTTTGATGTTCGGAGAACAAATATCCATCACATGATATATTTGGAAAATCTCTATATATTATACACTGGCCAGTCAGATTTCACTTCCAACGTAGCAACCATTGACATAGGTAGAGTGCACAAGTATCTGCTTTCAATTATTTCACAGATTGCTGCCACCATTAAGGTAAGGATACCTTATAACTATTTATTGGATTTTGCTCATTGAAATTTCCATGAGCTATATGACGCGTTATCATCAAGGCTTCCTCTTTTCAGTTTATATGCAACTTTAATAGGGTTTAAAATAGACACATTAAATTTACAAATCACTTTTCAGACACATTAAATTTTGCAATTTGTATATTCCATGTTTTGTTTGCTTTTGCAGCAGTTTTTGGTTTATGCTGTTGACTTGGGACAAGACAGTGGATTAATACTTAAAAGAGTTGTTAATAATAGTAAACTGAACCTTAAATCTTGGCATGTTTCATTTCAGCACTTCGCCGTTTTGAGCTACTCTCTGTCTCTAATGTCTGCACTCTTTCGATCTACAACTGTAAGTTAAGTTCTGTTTGTTTGAGTTGTAACTTGAAATAATAATCTATTCTTGCTTATTTATGAGGTCATTGTTCTTCTGTTTTCTGCATTATTAGCATTAACATTAGCATTATCCACTCTTGAAACTATTCTTGCCTTGAAAGTGAAGCTAATTAAAGTTGAAATAAACATGTTTCTCTCATACTCTTTTACTGTTAATGTTGTGTCTTGGATCTAGAAAATTAACTTCTAATAAGTCACTCCTAACTCATTTTTATATATGTTACCATTCACAAATAAGCTGGTGCATGTGCATCACATTGCATTATAATTGCTCTTCTTCTTTTTCTTCTATATTTTGTTGAGGTAGTTTTTACCTTCTTTCTCTTTCATTTTTATTCTCCTATTTTTTGAGATAATTGTTCTACATCTGTGTGACAGAACCAAATTTGTCTCTCTGTATTTTGTGATGTAGAATGATTGAATTGAGAAGCGGAAATGGCTCTTTCATTTTCAACTCCAATTGGATTTATACTTGCAAATCTTAACGCCTCACACAACAACAACTTAGACTCATGTTCGGCCATGATCCGATAACACTTTGTATCTATTCTCTTCGTAAGTTTCTCCTTTTGGCAATCTGAATGTCTCGGTGCTTTTGGATTTACACTTGCAATATGAATGTCTCACTACCTTTATCTGTTTCTCTTCATAGAGTTTGTCCTTTTGGCAGCTTATATTCTTTTGGCAATTGTCGCATAATAATTTGTCATGGCCATGAAACTTATGATTATAAATACATTGCAATTATGGGATTTGATATTGAGTGATATGATTCCTATTTATATGCAATCCCCTCAACTTTGTAGCATATGCGGAAAAAAAAAAGGGTTTAATGCTAATTGATTCAAGTCAATTCTATTTTATTATTTTGCATTATGTAGTATATATTTTGTGGAGCATAGGTTTATTCTTGAAAATTTTGATATTAGTGAATCCCTTAAAAAAAGAGTACTCACTTGCATAAAAATTTCACTGAAGGTAATTTTATTGGGGTTTTTTACGTGTATTTATTCTTATAATTTGACTCCATTTTAAATTTCCTTGCTTATGTTATATTATCCATGTTGTAATATATGTGTTGAATAATAAGACTATTGATTATAATATATATATATATATATATATATATATATATATATATGTTTTCGGTCTATTTATTTTCAATTGGAATTTAAGTTATTGGAAAAGGAAATTAAAAAAAGTTCATTTATTTATAGGGATTAAAAATATGTTTTAATTATTTTGTTTTATAGACATTTTTGTGATTATCCAAGTGTAATTAATATATCAAGTGCAATCAACGGTAACAAACAATGAAATAAATGGGTATGAGTACATCAACGGTAATGAACAGTTGCAATCAGTTTTTTGAATTTTTTTTTTAAATTTTGACCAACGGTTATGAACAGTGTTTATAATGGTCATAATTAGGGGTGGACAACGGTCGGACTCGGTCGGAATTCGGTCTGAAAGCTCCAAACCGAAAGGCAACCGCGGTAAAATGGAAACCATTTTCGCCCATTAGGGGGCTCGGTTACGACGGTTGACGGGTTGGTCGAAACGCGGTTCGGTTTATACGGATATGAAGGAACAAAAACACAAAATATCAAGGAAGCTGAATTTCAAAGTCATACACAAATTCTGAAATTTACCATTGATGAAGATCATCAACCAGCAGCAATATTCATACAAAATTACAAACAAAAAGCACTTCAAAACAATGAATTTCAACATATACAACCAACATTTGATTCAAAAAATAAACCTATACGACAACCAAGAACACAAAAGATCGTGAAACTCCTGTGAGATCTACTTGTGGCCAAAGATTATCTTCGTCTTTGAATCAAATGTTGAATCTTGTGTAGATCTATAAACTTTAATTGAACAGATTTGCTGGAAATGTTAAATCTTGCATACGATGGAGTTTGGAGAAGAAAGAGAAAAATTGTGAAGAAGAAGAAGAGGAGGAGGAAGGGAGAGGAATTAGAACGTGAAAGGGAGGGGAAGATAGGTGTTGGAAAAGTGATATTGTGAAAAGAAAGAAGTAAAGAGAAAAAAGGAGTTTTTAGCATGTGAGGTGTCAGTGTTGTGGGTCTCAAGAATTAATAAAATGTCAATTTTCATTAGGATGGGACCATACATATTGGAGGAGTGATGATTTATTTATTCTAGGCAGCATGATCGGTCGGGTATGGATTGTGGTGGGTCTATTATATCCAACCGCAACCGACCATAACAACTCATTCATGCCCGTTTTTTAAAATCCAAATAAACCGAGTAACCGACCCACACCGACCCGCTTGCCTGCGGGCCATTCGAAACGGACGGTTTGTTGAGATCTTGTCCACCCCTAGTCATAATAATGGTAATAGTAACGGTACAGTAACAAACACTTTACAGGACCAACTCTATAAATATGTCACTCTCATTCATATTTTTACATTGTTTTATAGTATCTCTCTATGCTTTCAAAATGACTAAATGTTTTCTTCTATTCATAACTCTGCTTGTGATTATTTTGTTACTTATTATGATCATCAATTTTGAAGAATTAGGAATAATTTATGTAACGTTGATGGTGTGTGTTTAGTGTTTTTCTATTATTAGTCTTTGCTTGGATAATTCCCTTTTGTTGAGTATAGACTGTGTTTATAACATTGTCATCTTTCTTTAAATTCTTGGTAATTAATAAATTAATAACCAGGGGTTCCACTTTTTGCTGAAATTGAACTCAATATAATTTCTTGTATTGCATAACTGACATTGACTTGAGAAATTTGATACATGATTGCACTGGCCTTGGGAAACAGAGTCATTTATTCATAGTTGTGCATTGTCTCGGATGGCTTATTCATCAAAAAGGTATCGTTCTCTTGCTTATCTTATGCCTGTTTATTTTTTTCTTTTCATGTATTTCGAAAATCCTGCGACTCCGAAAAAAAATCGTCTCTGTTTGTATTCAAATATAGAAAAAGTTAGAAATTAGAAATTAATATTCTTGATTTATTTCATTTATATGCATTTTGACTCTGTATTTTACCTGCATTTGTATAGGACTGAATGCAAGGTTCGTGAAGATTAACATGTTGGATTTGGATCAGTCTCATGGAGGGATATGATAGACCACGGATAATCTGGTTGTAATTGTATAGGACGTTGTGGTTTATGGATTAGTCTCACTAATTTGATGAGCTATTCCTGTGGTTTCTCTTGTTTAGTGTTGTTCTACTACAAAGACAATAAAGATAAAGCAGTTTAGCGAAATTTTTAAAGTGATCAAAACATAAAGATTACATGTTCATGATCATGATTAGAACATAGTTTTCTCAATTAATTATACAGAACATGATCATGAACGTGCATTTTACATAACACCATTATACAGAACAACACCAATAAATTTACACACTCATCCTTAAGTAACCAAACTAAACAAATATCATCGACATTCATTCACATCATAAAACAACAATGTTCAAATTTGGCTTATCATAATTCATAAACAATTTTGATCCAAACAATTTTATCCAAACAATTTTGATGAAAAGCTAAAGGACAACTATCACAATTAGAGAGTGGTAATTTTATCCATCAATCCAACAATCATCCACTCGCTAATTCATCCAATTTTTTTTCTTTTCGGTAAAACGAAAGTTATAAAAAATTTAAACAAAGAGATACAAAGACGGGGGGATCACAATACAACCGATTAATAGATTAGATTGAATCCATTTATTTAATACGTTGCTTCTATCTTCTATCTTTTCATGTCAACGGATGGAATAACTTGCAAATTCGAATAAGAAATACATATTATTGATCAAAATAAAAGCAATCAATCCAAAATCAAATATAGTAGTAAATACCATGGTTAAAATATAAGAAGTTCATGATTATTACCTTTTGGAACAAGACATAATCATCTCATCATTTATGCCCGCATTTGTACCCATATTTAATCAGAGAAATCACAGTCGTTGATAATTATCATAAAAATGATAAAAAAAAACATAGAGCATCAGAGAAGAAGTAGAAATATAAGATATCATTGACGATTTCCATTAATTCACAATTGTGATGATACTCCATGAATTGAGTTTTGGTTTGACACTCATAGATCTAGTGGAGAAAAACAACACAAAATCAATAGTGAAAGTAAACTCAAAAATAAAAAAACAACAAGGACAGAAAAATATTAATAACATGGAAATGCAGTCAGATAGAGTGATCTTGATAGAAGCGCCGTTGGTTCTCACTATTTTTGCCAAAGTGGTGAGCGTAGCCGCTCTTATGAGGGGCTAACCTAATGATATGTTAAAGTTAGGTTAACTTTCGTGTTTTCTAGAACTAAAATATTATAATATAAAATATATATATTTTGTCGATAACGAAATCACATTTTTAACTATTTTTTTTACTGCAAAATCACATTTTTAATTAATTCCTACAAAAAATTACTTTTCAAATACAAATAAAAAAGTTACGCGCGCGCCAAAAGTGCTTGGGACACCCACAAACCTGAATCACCTATATATATAGGTGAAAAGAAAGGTGAAAAGTGCTTGGCCAAAAAATGACCTTTCTTCCACCCGAAACACCCACAAACCTGGATCACCACCATCACCAACACCATGAATCTTGTGTTAATTCCTTGGACTTGTCTTGAATCACAACGAAAAGAACATATCATATCATCAAGCAACAAAGTCAGACTAAAACATTTGCTCAAGCCTTGAATAACATTTGTGAAATACCACTAAGTCGGTTGCCTCAACCTTGTGTATATTTGTTTTGGGACAAATTTAACATATTTTTTAAAGAATATTCAATGATATTTTGTTTTGGGACAAATTTAACCTGTTTTTTTTGTCAAATAACTCGGTGGTTAGAAATTCACCTAAATGAATAATTGTTTGATTGTGATTCTAAATTAACGTCCGATTAAATCTTTGAAGATTATAGGCTCACCTAAGGAATTATGAGGTTATATTCTTAGAAGAGGGTCGTGAATCAAAGAATTGACCAGATCTATTTTGTTAATTATCGTGACTCTAGATGAACTATTGTAGAAAATAGGTACAATTACCAAACCATGAGAATTAATTCATTCGAAAAGATTTAATCACTTTAATCTCTCATATTTCCCAAAATCATTTATTTTTATTTTTTTGCATACCTCCGTTCGTTAAATCCTATTTATAATTAAATTATTGATTGATACTGAAACAATCCCTATAAAATGAATTTATTTATTACTTCAATGGATTTTTAATAGACTTGTTAAAATTGTATCAAGTTTTTGCAATATCACTGCCAGCTCAGTGAACATTTAACATGTTTTATAGTATCATTGAAAAAAAAGGTTTTTGTGACTTAAAGAGAAAGCATAGATATAGGAGTAAGACATGAAAAGATAGAAGATAGAAGCAGCATATCGGTAATTGTTCTATCTTTCTCCCAAAACAGTTGACCTTGGTGTTGTCTTTGTGTTTGTGAGAGTAACTAAGACAAAGACACCACACCAATAACGCGTTGCGTTTCTCAAATTCAATCTCATTCACATTAAACTCAAATTCAAACTCTAACTCAAATTCAATCTTCACTAAAACGATGTCGTTAGAAGAAGAAGAAGAGGGTTTCGACCACACACTCCTCGTCGTTCGCGAAGTCGCCGTCTACAAGATCCCGCCGCGAACAACCTCCGGCGGTTACAAATGCGGCGAATGGCTCCAATCGGACAAGATCTGGTCCGGCCGTCTTCGCGTCGTATCCCGCCGTGACCGGTGCGAGATCCGGTTAGAAGATCCGAACTCCGGCGATCTCTTCGCCGCGTGTTTTGTTTTTCCCGGTCAGCGTGAGGGTTCTGTTGAACCGGTTCTCGATTCGTCTAGATATTTTGTGCTTAAGATTGAGGATGGACAAGGGAAACATGCGTTTATTGGATTAGGGTTTGCGGAGAGGAATGAAGCTTTTGATTTCAATGTTGCGCTTTCTGATCATGAGAAGTATGTGAGAAGAGAACATGATAAGGAGTCTGGTGATGCTGATGCCGCCGAGGATTCGCAGATCGATATTCATCCCGCTGTTAATCATAGGCTTAAGGTAGTTTCTATTTGCAATTTTGTGTAATTAATCTAATTCTTTAATTTATTGTACCGGTTATTATTATGATGATCATTTGCTTACTATTTTCAGTTGAAAAATATTTTATAATCGAAATTTAGTGAGTTAAGTTTATTTTTAGTATGCATAAATGATTGATTAGTTTTTGCGTAATTTTTGTTAGTGGTAATTGTTGTGGATAAGTAGATCACTTAGATGCCTGTGTTATGATTACAATTGCTTTATGATATTATCATGATCATGGTGAATTGTTCGAGGGTGTTTTTTTTGGCCAAATCCGATGTTTAGAGTAGTTTCTAGTTGTGTTTATCTTTCTCAAACAATGTTTTAAATCACGGTTGTGGTTATATCATGATCATTGATATTGCAAACGGTCATGGTCAAATGGGCTGATGTAGTCTCAATAGTGGTTGCGGAGGCATCATATTTTGAAAACCTTGTTGTCGCAGCCCAGATCGCAACCCTTTTTTTAAAATCCTGTTTACAAATCATGGTTTTCCTTGTGGCAGCTACTCCTCTCTTTCTTTATAATCCAAAATTTAGATGAATTTACTTTCTCTTCTCTCAACATTGTTTGTATATTTCTCGCTATGAATCCTGGCTTTTACTATGTCTGAAGTATTTGTCAATTGGCCTGTAGGAGGGAGAAACCATCAGGATTAACGTGAAGCACAAGGCGGCTGGTGGAGCTGGCATGCTTTCAGCTGCTGGCCTATCGGGTGTGCATGTAGCAACACCGAAGCCAAAAGTATTGAACCTTGCTCCCCCACCAGGTGCAGGGAAAATCAGATCTGCTCTTCCACTGCCACCAAATGATCCGGTTGCTGCTCGGATTGCTTCTACCAGTCCCGTATCTAGTGTTAAAGGGACAAAAGAAGGTGTGAAACAGTCTACTGATTCTCTATCGGATCTTTCTCAATTACAGGTATGCTGGTCCTGCTCATTCCTCAAGAGCCTTTCCGATTTGTACTTCAGTTGTTTTTGCAATCGAATGTTTTAGAACTTGCAAATTATTGCATGGCTGGGCAACTACGCTGTTTCTTTTAGACAGATTGAAGATTATTCTGATAAAATCTAATTTTGAAGATTCCGTGTACCTATCTAAGATTATGCTATGCTGCCTTTACTTTTTCATTGTTGTTTTCTTAATGTTGTATCCCCAAGTGCTAAGTTGTTGTTCCTTTCTTTACAAGGCAGCATAGCTGCGTGGTGGTACACTGGCACTATTTACGCTGCTGATTAAGTAATACAGTCAACACTGAATAATAAGAATACTAACTGCATTTCTTTGTTTATGCATATAAAATGGCTGTTCTGATTTGTAAAACAAGCAATTACATTGGTCATGCATATCTGTGATCATGTTACTTTGCCAGTTTCCGTATATGGTTGTAGTCCCAGACACCGTTTAAAATGAATCATTTGTAACATATTCTATGATTGCATTTACAGAAGAATCTTCCCTCATCAGCCACTCCTGGATCGACACCTGCATCAGGATGGGCAGCCTTCTGATTATATATACAGCCACTCCTGGATCGACAGCTGCGTCAGGATTGGCAGCCTTTTGATTATATATACGAGTATCTTAACTAAGAGGCTTTTATTATTCTCTGATTTATTTTGGGGGTTTTTCATTTTGAGAAAAGAAATATTGAAGGAAGCTGAAGAAAAAGGTGTCATAAGTATAGTTAGCGGAGATACTGAGTAATTCGTTTGCTCGAGGAATGTCCTGGGAATATTGATGTTTTTCCTTGGTTTGTAATAACATGTTTCTATATCATATAAAATTAATCTCTCCCAATCTTTATTGAATGAGGTGTGCTTATGATTTTTGTGCTCAACCATCAACCTGAATTTATTTGTCCAAACTACGGGAGAAAGTTGCTGTCAAATGTATTACTACCTTTGCAAAAAAACATAATAATGTATTAACTGTTATGGTTTTTAACACCACAATATTGTTATTGATTTTAAGGGTTAAATATGTTTACTCCCGCTAAATATACTAAATTTCTGTTTTAGTTCCTTTAAAAATTATCTTCGATTTTTCTTCCCTCTAAATATTTTATTTTCAATTTTAGTTCATGCTTTTTTTTTTTGTACAAAAGTTCATATTTCGTGTTCAAAATGACTTTTTTTATGACATATCTTTGATAAGATCATAAAATATTATTAGTTTAGCAATTTAACTATTTAATTTAAAATTTAACAATTTAATCTTTAATTTGAAGGTATAGATAAATTAATAAAAATTAATGATTAAATAATTAACTTATTAAACTAATGCTATTTTAATGTTTTATCAATTATGTCATATAAAACTGTTGTTTGAAATAGGAAGACTAGAATTGGAAATAAAATATTTAGAGGGATTAAAATGTTTTTAGGGATTAAAAATATACTTAACCGGAACTTTAATTTTATTTTTTTTACGCAAACCAGAACTTTAATAAAAAGTCAATTTTAACAATAAGTTTTTTTATTTGAAATCACTCATCTTCATCTTTTTCTTTCTATTTCAATCTAAACAAGTGATGTTTACATCGGTTTTTTTTCTTTGCCATATCGTCGTCTGAGTGCAACGTTGTGTTGTTTGTCGTCTTATGCGGTGTTTGCTTTCTTGTCTTGCCGTGGTGTTCATTTGGTTCATATTGAAATATCAGCTATTCAATCAATGATTTAGACGTCAACGTGCAGATCCGGGGAAATGAAGATTACAATCACTACAATTTTATCATATTATTTGTAGGCATTTTACCGTTATATGCTATCAACTTGGATGTTGTGAGTTTGTTCGCGTATTCATCCTTCATGTTTTTAACAATGTTGAATGATTAAATTTATCAATTTAAATGAATGAATATCACCTTGTTTTTGTCAATAAATAATGGGATTTAGGGAGTATATATTTCATTCAGATATTTACAAGACAAAAATAAATTTTAATTTGTTTAGGTGATCATAGAATCCACGAATGATTGTAAATCAGTGAACAATCGGTCAAATTAATCACATCCAGCTGTGTTCTCTCATTATGCAGTCTCTAATTAATTTCCAGTTGCAAATACATTTGAATCAAATAAGAGAGAACACTAGTTGTAGAAGCAATATTTAAATCACCCTTATTGCTTCTACAAAATTTAAATCACCCTTATTTTTATTTATTTTTAAATGTGAGACTCATAATGAGACAGACTGACAGAGTCATATTTTAATTTTTACAACCCCAAAATTACTTGCATGCACCATGCAAGGTTCACATTCATGGATTTTAGATATAACAGTTACTGCATGGACACAGTAATTGATCTGGGCCGTCCAATTGGAAATGAACGGTTGAGGTCTCACTTCTGAAACTACCGAGATATAGACTATGTATTCAGAGTCGTTGGATCACAGATGTACAGCTGGGATTCAATACTGCAGTGAATCCTGTCCCACATCCATGTTCCCTCCCTTTAAAAATGTTCACATGAAACCAACAACACAAGTTCTTTTTTACGCACACATTTTTTGTCTACTTACAATTCCCATACCAGAACCAAATAAAAGAGAGAGGCTTTACAAAACTACTATTTGCAGCATATTACCAAGTACAAAATTGCGGTAAGAAATCACCAATATGCAAATATGCATTCTTCTCACCCGTATCCCAACAAAAACTTAATATCAGTATACAAAAAATTAACCCGTTAAAACACTAGGAAAAGCTTCACCATCTAATGTTCAGTCTACGAAATGAGTATCCCCTAAACTTCAGTGATCAGCAGTACTGAGCAGTCGGCATCAAAGTAATGCAAATAACATACTATTTTTGATAGTCTGGCTTCAGAACCCAACGGGAACCATTTGACCCTTTATGCAGAGTCGCTATTTCCTTTAGCATATTCTTGAACAGGGGAAGATCTTTTGAGGGAATTCTGTCCTTGAAATGCTGAACTATGCTGTCTGAACTACAACTGCCGCCTTTCTGTTGGAAAAAAGTACAGATTTTCCGAATCATCACTTCAGGTTGGAATCCAGACGAATTTTCAGGAGCCTTGGAAGTTCTAATATCTATAGATCTTGACTGATTAGTGGAACTTGACGACACACCAAACTGATGCTCAAGCCCGGCACTGATGGCTTTTTCTTGATTACCTCGAATTTTAGATAATATTTCAGCAGAAGATAATGCCTTCCCAGAAGAAGCCCCAGCAGCATATCCATTGAATTTGTTAGATCCCCTGCTTGGTGATTCATCAGATGCTTTGCTATTGTTTAGTAACTGGGGTTTCACAGTTGAACCAAACTTCCGCCGAACAGATGATGGTGCACCAGCAGCTCCTGACCTTCCTGTCCATGTAGGAACCGAGATGCTTTCATGGTTTCGGATCATTCTTGACTGACGTAAAGCTTCTGCAGCTCTTTGTGCAACCTTGGAAGCTTCTTCGTCAAGTCTCGTCTTCTCCTCATCATGGGCATCCATGATCAAATCATGGTTCATGGCACTCTAACAACATATAACGAGTTTATCACAAAGGAAACCAGTACATTGAAAAAGGGAGTACTAAAAGGACAAGACACAGACCAATATGTACATTCTAATATAGTCTGAGTATGTCGTTAAGATACTTTAAAATTCTTGTACAAATCAATACACGCTTGCTTGTTTCATAATTATTTTCATTCTTGAATAATTATTGATCGTACAAAGAATGTAGTTTCCAATAATATGCTCAAATAAAAGGAATGATGCATGATAATTTAGATGCAAGTTGAAAAATACAGAAGAAGCTTACATGTATCCCATTAGCATCAAAAAGACTTCTCAATATATTTGCTTCTTCATCAACCCCATTACTTTTGTCAACTTTCTCTTTCCCTTTTCCTCTTGAAGATCCTCTGCATGATTTGCCATCATCACCAACTGCATCATATTCAGAACCCAGTTCAGCAGTTTGACTATATTCATTATTATCCTGATTTTCTTGATGTGCCCCAATAATATTTACATCTTCAGATACTTGACTGAAAATATTTGACGTTTCTGTTGACCCAGTTTCTCCATCCACATTCAAAACAAAAAGATCCTTCATATCTCGGGCCTTAAAGAACCTTTTCTGCTGTGGGTTCTTCAATATCTTATTCGTAAGAAAATGTTTGTAAATCTGACGATGATATACTTTCTCCTCTATAGTTCCACGTGTGATTAACCTATATATTGTTACATCCCGTTTCTGACCAATTCGCCACGCACGCTCTCTAGCCTATAGAACATTAGTCTCCATGAGAATCAAGTTGATACAATTTCACAAACAAAAATTGAATCTGAAAATTATCAGAGGCATCAAAATTCAGTGTGTATTTAGATTGATGGAAAAGGAAGGAAACTGAATGAGGTGATAAAGGAGGCCATTGTTCATGCCCTCTTGCATACCCCTTCATTCCTCTCTTCCCCCACCACACACACACACACACACACACACACCTGTTTTCCCCATTTTTCGTTTCCCTCCTTTAGAAAACATCCAGACAAAACTAGCAAACTGGTCATGAAAAAACAGTGAATGAAAGGTTTTCAGCCATGTTTCAACTACTTCAAGAGCAACCCAACATTTTAGATACAAACATACCTGCATATCAGTTGAAGGATTCCAATCAGGGTCAAAGATGATCACTCTATTGGCACCAGTAAGATTTGTCCCCAACCCCCCAACTTTGGTTGTTAAAATGAAAACAAAAATCTCACTGGAGGCATTAAACTCATCCATTAAAGCCATTCTCTGTTTTACAGGAGTGAGACCATCCATTCTCCGGTAAATATGTCCAGAAGTGGTCAAATATTTCTCAAAAATGTCAAGCATTTGTTGGGTTTGAGTAAAAAGAAGAACACGGTGGCCCTGCTCCTTCCAAACATTAAGCACTTGAGCTACAACTTTCATTTTCCCACTACGTTCAGGATTTCCATAATCTGGATTGCTGAAGGCCTGCTCCCTTTCAAGTAGGTCTGGGTGATTGCAGATCTTACGCATCACATCAATTCCATAAAGTGAATTCCTGCCTCCATCCAATATTTCCTCCACCTCAGTGCTTGCTAAAAATGCTCTATAAGCAGATACTTGCTCTGATGTAAGGCTGCAAAACAGAACGTGCTCAGTTTTCTTTGGAAGCTGAGCATTTACATCAGCCTTCATTCGTCGGAGAAGATAAGGCATAATTAAATCACGCAGGACCACCGCACACCTGTAAACAGCAAAATAATATTCAAATTATTTAGTATATTGGGGGGCATAAAAAACAAATTCAATCCCTATATGAAATATGCCAACAATCTAATTAAAAGCATTCATCTACAAGCTTTGTTAACTTCATTTTTCCTGTAGATCCTAGGATCTCAATAGGTGAATGTGTTGTTATTCATAACTAATTAAATTTTATGTTTGAAGGATTACAATTTAGAAAATCCTGGGAAAGTATTTCCAGTTTAGGAGCAATAAAGACTAAAGTTTGATGTGTTTAGAAAATCTAGCGCCTACTTTCAAATGTGGCCAAACTGATTTTTTTAATCTACCCTCATCCAAACCAAAAGAAAAGAAACACTGACCCACCTGTATGCTGTGGATACTTGTAACGGAGAAGCATTTGAATATCCGCCAACTCTTATAGGAACTGCAAACTCAGCTTCAAACACAGGCAAAACACCCAATTTTCCAGGGAAAACAAAATCAAACAACGACCATAACTCACTCAGTTTGTTCTGAATAGGTGCACCAGTCATTATTATGCGGTGTACAGTTTGTAGCTGTTTGCAAGCTAGGGTAACTTCTGCGTTTGGATTCCTAATTTTATGCCCTTCATCAAGAACTACATAACCCCATTCAATGTTAAGCAACTGGTCTCCCAATATCCTTAGCTGCTCATAAGTGGTGATGAGTAATCCAGATTCTGATCTCATGACACGATTTATCAGGGTTTCCCATTTTCTTGTATTTTTAGACGGTACACTTTTCTCATAATCATTGTCGCTTGACCTATTGCTTTCGGAGTCTGTTCCATCGGATTCAGCTCGCTTCTTTTTAGAAGCCAGATCCTGAGCAGAATCGTGTAAAAGTTCGACATAGAATTTAGGATACCACTTTTTAGCTTCCCTTTTCCATTGTCGCAGGAGTGTAACAGGACAGACAATAATGCTGGGTTTGTACATGCCACTAAAATGCAAAGCACCCAGAAATGACAATACTTGTATAGTTTTACCAAGACCCATCTCATCACCGATAATTCCACCAGCTCTTTGGCAGTGCAACTCCCACAGCCATTGAACACCAACCTTTTGATAGTCAAACAGAGCTTCAAATATGTTATCAGGGATTTTCAGCCCACCTTCTAATGTTACATACGAAGATTCATGTTCAGAAAGTTCAACATCATTTACTTCTTCTAAACTTTCACAACTGGAATTGTCCAAGCAACCATTAGCATTTTCTGCAATAAATTTAATTAACTGAAATTAATTGAATATGAACATAAACAGAAATGTGATAATAATACTACAGCAAGCAAAGCAGTCTAGAGGAGTGGCATGAACTGACACCAGTATATGATGGATCGTAAGCCAACCTTCTCCATCGGTGACAGAGGGCTAATACATATCTTTCAATTCATCATCATTGGCTATCAACATGCAAATTACCAACTTGCATATTACTCATAGAAAAAAAGATATGAAACTGACATTTTAACGTTGCATGCAAAATAGACGTCCAACAATACAAACAAAGAAACATTACAAAAGATGATATATGTCCAGATAAACAAACACCGATAACAAACAAAAGATATTTATGTGAACCCTTACATTTTTAAATTATATAATAAAGGCATTGTTAAGTTTCAGATAAATAATATCAGAATTGGTTCCTCTTAAGAATCCAGATATACCATCAAGACTGCCAATTTATTACTTGATAGGAAGCCTATTGGAGTTATAGGAATACAGAACACCCACTACCTCAATTATTCATATTCTATTACTATTCTCCTTTGCCCCAGATAAATAAGAACATGACATACCACTTTCACCCAGTTGTCTATCCTCAGAAGAAACACGCTTGGTCCATTTCCTACCAGGCCCAGGTCGCTTCTTTTTCCTTTTTGAATCTGCATTCAGATCCCCCTCATTGTCGTCTAGAGGTTTGGGTAATTGCATTGGTTTCTTGAGCCTGCGAAAAGGAATGGTGGGTGCATCAAGCTTCGGTACCTCTTCAGGCCTAAGTAGCTTGGAGGTTGGGCGAGCTTTTGCTGCCTGAGAAAATGATCTGGCAGCTCTTTCAACACTAGAATAAGCAAGATCGTTGGCATTTTCTTGCTCAACTGCATTACGACTAGTTGATGCTTCAGGTTGTTGAATGCGGCGCTCAAACCCCTTCAACTTATGAAAAGGGGTGAAGATTCCTTTTCTAACCAATTCATCCCTTTCCTGAAAAACAAGCAGAGTAAATTGGTAGTTCTTCTATTTAGAACCACTGACTACATCCTTTAAACTTCAAATTTGATTCTTTGCTAGCACACTATGTCATCCAATATATTATTGATAATATGAGTTTAATTTCTATGCACTTTCAGTGTAAAAAGTTTTACACAGTTAGTCCATCAAAATTCACAACCAACCACGTGGGTGACTTTAGAAGTGGAAGATACAAGTCAAATGTACGATTATGATTAATTGACAGTGTAAAATATCTTTATAGTGTTAGTGCATATGAGTTAAATCCGTATTGTAAAAACTACAAACATTAGTTTAGAACACGAAAATAACAAGTATTCAAGTAACTCACAGTTTCGACAAATCCAGCAGAGGCTGCATCGAGAACAGCATCAAAATCATCATCATCATCAAACGAAACCGTCTTAAACCGCTTTGCAGGTCTTTTACTTACTTTCTTATCATCGTTAAGCTTCTTCTTGGGTTTTCTATCTTCCTTAATTAAACTAAAAATAACTTTTTTATCAGTCCTTTTCAAATCACCATCCTTAGACAAACTTTTAAGCTCTTTCTCCAATTGCGCCTTCGTTTTGTTCAAACTGCTCAACCTATCAGCAGCAAGAACACGCTGAAGTTCAAAACCACCACCCTCATCAATCCGTTCCTCCAAATTCTCATTCTCCTCACATTCTTCACTTTTAACAACATCTCTCGGCCTTTCAATTGTCGAAGAAACCGCACAGATTTCATATTCTATTGCTCTTAACTTCTGATGAAGTTCAGATTTCGCTTTTGATAACGGATCAACATTTTCAGGTAAACCTTTACATTCATTTTCATCAATATTCCCTTCACCTTCAGTAGCTGTCACAGAATCATTCCTAGCCTACAAAAATCAACACACTCATAATTTAAACTTTGAAGTAAACAAAACAAGTACATTAATATAAATTTCAACAATGAATTTAAGTGAAGTTGAAGATAAAAAAAAAATAACCTTATCGAAAATGTGGCGTTCGATGTCTTCAGGATTGGCGGATTGAACGCCTAAAGTAGATAGCAAAATTCGATCCTGTTCTTCTTCCATTGAATTGTTTATCGTTACATTAGTAAGTTACGGTGGTTATTATCGAACTGAGAAACCTTCTTTCCTTTGAACTGAGTTAGGTTTGAATAGAACTCAATCGCATTGGATTTTCAATTCAAAGGAAAACAAGGTTTTTCGATTCCCAGTTTCCCAGAGACGAGAGGGTTCTGAGTAATGCTACGTCGTTTTGTAATGCTGAACCCTTGAATTTTTCTTCTTCTAGACGATACCCCTTTGTAAATTCCGAAATCAAATTATGGGAATTCCGAGATAAAATTATAGAAATATATATATTTGTTTATTTACTTGTTTTAAGTTTATAAAATTAGGTTAAATAAGATTTTGGTCTTTATTTTTTTTTTTTTTGAGAGGAATTTTTATAAAAATCTTTAATTTTATTTTTAATCACTTTAAAATATTTCTTCAATTTTTGTCCTCAAAATACTTTCTATCACCACTTTTTTTAGGGGTTTTATCACCACTTTTGATCTTTACATTTAAGTTAGTTAAATATACCTTTTAAATTTTTGAATTAATTTTTTTCAAAAAAATTTAGAACATTATAAGAATCTCTTCTAAAAAAATTCAAAATTTTGCATGATATATATGACTTGACTTAAAAAAAGTGACTTAGAATATTTGGAGGACTAAAATTGGAGAAAAAAGTAGAGGGACTAAAAGAAAAATTTGAAATTTTTTACAAGGACCAAAATTTTGTTTAACCTTTTAAAAATTTATTCCTGGTTATAAATATTTATGTGAATGTAAGAATTTTCCCAAAGAAAATGGTGTGAATAGAATTTTCATGAAAAAGTGAATAATTTTTTGTATAATTACCTATTAACCTCCATATTATGAAAGTTCATGTGAATATTATATTAGTAATCAAACCTCGTTTTTAAAAAGACCTTGAAAGATAATTTTCATCTTTATATTTGTAGGAAAGTTATTCATAGGAATCAATATAATAAAATTAAAGCAGACACCTCGAAAGATTTATTTTTAGATAGGGCTGACAATGAACCGAACCAACTCAAATATAGTTCGAAATTCGACTCGGCTTGAACTTGGTTCATGAACCTAATGAGCTGATTTGAGCTGAAGAATAAGTTCGTTAAATAAATGAGTTGAACTTGAGTTATAGATAGTTCGACTCGTTAGGTTCATGAGTTAGCTCGATTATATATATATATAAATAATTTTGTAGTTAGTTTTTGAAATTTTTTATATTTATTAAATTAATTAAATATTAAAAAAAAAAAGACCTTAAGGCTTAAACCGTTCTGTTCCTTTTATTGAAAAGCTTAGGAAGTAGGAACTTTAACTTTATTATATTTCTTTATTACTACTTTACAATTTTCAATTTCCAATTTCCATTATGATTACTTTTCGGTTCCTTTTCATTTCTAATTGTCTACCGAAACAAAAAACTTCTGCTCTCCTTTGTTGTACAATGGTAATCGATAAGAATTTAGCAAGCAACAAGATAAGAAAGTCTCTACCAACAAGGAAAAGCACTGCTCTGTTTGTTTCTAATCCAATATTCTGTATATGTTTACTTTAGTTTTCTTAGTTTATCTCTTATATTGTGGTTTTCCTATGTTAACCGTTGAGTGATTTATAGTAGAGCTTAGATGGGTTTGTTTAGAGATTCTTGGATTCCAATGGTATTGTCGCATAAAAATAAATGGTAGTTTTTCTCTCTTTTTTATAGCTGACCATGATTTCTCCTGTTGGATTCTGATGATATTGTTTTAGTAAAAATGATATTTTTCCCTATTTTTGTTTAGCTTAGTTTGTTTATAAGCCAAAATAATGATATTGGGATTTGGGATGAATTCTTATCAGCAGTATATTGTGTCTTATCCTACCGAGTTGTTTCATTGTTTTTTCCATTACTCTAAGTGGTATTTTTGCAAGTTGTTTATGATGCAAAGTAACTATCTAGTCTAGCTGCTAACAAGAAGAAGAAAAAAAAAACAGAATTGGACTATGAACTTAGATGTTAATGTTGAGTTTCATTTTCATTGCACAAAAGTCATTAACTATTTCAAACAAGGTTTATTTTCTGGGATTGCTTTGATGATATTCCTCATTATTTTTGTCAACAATATAAGTTAAAGATCTATGAATTTTGACAGAAAAATTGACTTTTAAGTTTTATGATTTGAACAAACGAACTAAACCTATCGAGCCAAACCGAACCGTTCGTGAACTTTAAACGAGCCGGACTCGAACTGAAAAAAGAGTTCGTGTCGAACTCGAGCCGAGTTTCAAGCTGAACCAATTCTTATCGAGTCGAGTCGAGCTCAGACGAGTTCAACTCGACTCGACTCGACTCATTTTCAGCCCTAATTTTAGAACTTCCCTCAAAGAATTGGGATATTCATAATTCTTCATGAGGTGATCCAAAATGTGGGTCCCACTTACAAGTTTACCGATACGGTATGCCTTCATTGATTTTTTAGTAACTTACCCACATTCTTTAAAGAGGACTCTAAACATTAGAGACAATGTTAAAACTTATAGAGAATCGGTTACACAAATTTCAATATATTATTACAATATTAAAGGATATTTGTTAACAATTTTTTTAATTTCTTTCTTTGTAGCAATATAAATTTGAAGTTTTTTTTGTACAATAGAATATATTAGAAATATTTTTTGAGGGGAATATATATATTAGAAGTATTGTAAAAAATATTTGCACTTACATTATATATAATGATCATGTTTTCCATTAATTAATTAATTAAAATACGGAAATGAGTAGTTGGAGCGGTGGAGGGAGCGACGTGGATTGTGGTTTATTCACAGGTTCCATTTACACTAACGCTAACGTGTTCGTTTTGTATCGGCGCGAAACTTCAACTAGAAAAACTTAAAAACCAGGTTGGTTCCATCTCCATTTACACTTTCATTAGATTAGATACAATCATCGCAATTTCAAATCACAATGGCAATAGAACAAAAACAACAAGAGAATGAAGAAGATTCCTCTAGCGGAATCAGAGTCCAAGGAATGCAATTCTCCTACAACGAATTCCAACAACAACAACAACCACCGCTCTTCGTCGATTTCAACCTCCACGTTTCTCCCGGATCCAGATGCCTCCTCGTCGGTGCTAACGGATCCGGTAAAACTACTTTGCTCAAGATTCTGGCTGGGAAGCATATGGTTGGAGGAAAAGACGTTGTCCGTGTTTTGAATTGTTCTGCTTTTCATGATACACACCTTGTTTGTAGTGGTGATCTTGCTTATTTGGGTGGATCTTGGAGTAAAAACGTTGGTTGCGCTGTGAGTTTTCTTTTTTATTCTCATTTTTAATGTTGTTAGTTACGAAATAGGGTTAGGGTTAGGTTTCGCTTTTTTCGCATTCCGAGATAATTTTGATTCATAAGCTTAATAATAAGCCAATCCAAACGGGCCATTAGTAGTATATCATAAATGCTTATGATATAAGTGCTTTTGTATAAGCTATTTCTATAACAAATAGATAAAATACTAAAATTGTTTCATGTAACAATAAGTAGCTCTATCTTGGAAATTGATGGAAATAAGCTAAAAATAACTTTATGGACATATCATAAGTTGTTTCCATAAGATCTATTAAACAGTCTCACTAGTGCTTATGCTAGGAATTATGGAAATAAGCCTAAAACAAATTATGAACATGTCATGAATTGTATCCATAAGATCCACTACACAGGATTAAATAAGTTATAATCCAAGCAGACTCTGTATGTGTTTGGACCATGCTTGCACACTTTAGAATTAGGACTTGTGTCTTGTATGTTGGGCTTGTAACTAATGTTTCAATTCCAACCACCACTTAGTGTATGAGGTTTTAAGCTCTGATAATACGTTGGGAAAAAGAGCAAGTATTTTTTGCTGCGCTAGTGCTTTTTTTATCCTGTTTCCCTTGACCCTTTTTCTATTCCTTCTCGATGGAAGTTTTTACTGATATAATCTTAGTTTTGAGGATTTGCTTACCGAACCTTCTATAATATGATTTACCTATTACTAATACCTATGTAAAGTGTAACTCTTCCAAAAGTAGGGTGGGTGAATGATAGGCCTTTGTATTTACTTTAAATTAAATTGACTATGTTGTCCTTCAATTTAGGAACATTTAAGGCAAACATTTTGGTTTTTGGTAAATTTTACGAGACTAAATATGTGAATCATGTTTCTGTTGTAGTATAGATGCACATCCCTTTGTGTTCTCTTAGCCAGAAGTATAGATTGATTTCCTTTAAAGTTTGGGTTCGTTTTGTACATGAGCCACACATGTATTGTCAACCTGGTCATAATGTGGGCTTTGGACCCAGCAAGAGCTTGATGATCATAAAACATAGTGGCCCACTTCGAACCCTTAGATCTCTAGTAGTTTTCTTTTGACACAGCTTTTATTTTACTGATGTTTCTTCATGAACTTCGCTAAGATTTTGGGTTAGTGGAATTAAGAATTGCCTAAAACTGCACCTTGACCCTTTCTGCTAACCTGTGCTGCCTTTGCTTTGATCAATTCCTTTTCAAATATTAATGTTGTTGATGTTATCCAGGGAGACATTCCACTGCAGGGAGACTTCTCTGCTGAACATATGATATTCGGTGGTGGGTTTTCGAACATGATTTTCTTTGTTATCAAATGTGACTGCATCTCCATTTTTCAATTTATAATCATCATGAGAGAAACTAGTCATACCATATCATGGAGTCCTTCAATAAAACCCTATTAAGGACAATATTAATTAAAAAAAAGAACGCTGAAATCATGTTATATATACAAGTGTTGCATGCAGGTCCCATGTAATGTTTGGCTGTCTAAAAACAATTGCTCTTTAGCCTTGATGTATAGAAAAACTAAGATGTTCTGCTTTTGACAGTCGAAGGCGTTGATCCTGACAGGAGAGACAAATTGATTGAGCTGCTTGATATAGATCTGCAGTGGCGAATGCATAAGGTATCCGATGGGCAGCGGCGTCGAGTGCAAATCTGTCTGGGTCTTCTCCATCCTTACAAGGTATCATGGATTGAATAGCCTAAGGAATTTGCATGTGGTAGTTATGTTGTTGTGGACAATGTCAGTGTCTATGCTTTCACCTGAGTTTGACTTTATATACTCTATCCTGGCCACCTTTTCTCAAAATAAAATTTTAAATCTGAATTCTAGTAATTCGTTAGTGTCTTTTGAATCACACACACACACACACACTTTGGGTGTGTTTGATTTGCAATAAACTGGAGGACAGAACAATAAAACTTGTTCCGTGTTTGATCTACAAATTAACACTAGAGCAGCACAAAAATACTCGCGTGGTACAGGACAACTCCTGCGAAACTTTTTACTCACTAAAGTGGAGTACAATTATTTGTACGCTGGACAAGAAAAAAAAAGACAACATAGCCGTTATCAATTTCACTTTTTTGTCAGCGCATAGGAGAATTTATAGCAATCCTTTTGGTTAACTGTTTACTTTGTCATATCTTTTCGACATTAGTTTGTCAATTTTATTTTTTTTATTACATATCTCAAAGGAAAAAAAACTATTTTTCTATTAAAATTTTAGTTTAGAACATTTTGGTTGAACAATACGACATATTATAACCCAGGTTCAATATATAATTATAGTATTTTTGCTATAACACGTTATCATTTTAAGTTTATGTATGCATTTCAATAAATTAAATTATTTTTAATTCATATTATGATAATAGAATTTTAATAAATAACAAAATAATTTAAAGTTTGAAAATTTTGAAATACTATTTCTAATACTAGTTTCGACAAAATATTATACAATATGAAGGATATTGTTGTAATTTTGTATATTTTTATCTTGTGTTGTGCACCGACTACCAAACAATGTACAAAACAACAAGTTGTGCTGTGACTCAGCTACTTGTTCTGTCCTGTTCTGTTGTCCTGTCCTTTAGTGCGAATCAAACGCGCCCAGTAACTCTTGCCAAATTAACTTTTTTGTATTACATAAATTTACTATTTTTAAAAACTCACAATATACATTAACTTTAAGTTTTATTAATCCAATAGCTGAATATTGTGCTATTATCTCAATGATCATACACATTAAGTTCTAGATGAAATTGAGCATTTGTAGTTATGTAATCTTGTAGTTGACATTTCTTTGAAGTTTAAAATACATATTATGCATTAAATTGAAGTGTCTGGTGAAGTATCAAATGATTTTAAAATTTTATGACATTGTAGACTAGGGTTTACTTAAAAAGAACTTTTAGCTTGATGGCTAGATTGTTATACAAAAAGCTATTAAATATACTAATTTCAACAATTACTCTTGGAGTAAGCAGATGTTCAATATGATATCTAATTATTGGTTAATGTTTTTTGATTTATTTATATGTGACAGTCTGAGTGTGTTTATGCATTCAATGCAGCAGTTCAAAATCGATCAATCTAAAACTGTAGTGTAATCCTTGATTGGCATTTCAGGTTCTCTTGCTGGATGAGGTAACAGTTGACCTGGATGTTGTTACTCGAATGGATTTATTGGAATTCTTCAAGGAAGAATGTGAGCAGGTATTCACCAGCTCTATATATTTGTAAACTGAAACACACAGAATATAAATTTAAGAAAACTGCAAGGAGGATGTCCCCAACGCAAAACAGGATGATAGCTGAACCTAGTTGGAAATAGTGTAAAAGCAACACCTAATCCACCTAGTGGGGTTGGTTACATGAATTAAACAATACCATAACCTGCTCATCAATCCTAACTAAAAAAGGCAATTTTAAAAAAAAGACTAACGAGTTTGATCTTTAGTTTCTACAAGAGATAAAGTATATATTGTATATTGTCCCAATCTGTTTATGAAAGTATTCCTTTTTTGCAGAGAGAAGCTACAATTGTATATGCAACTCACATTTTTGATGGACTGGAGACATGGGCAACTCATTTGGCATATATACAAGAAGGCGAATTGAGGAGAGCAGAAAAAATATCAGATGTTAATGAGTTGAAATCTTCAATTAACCTGCTGTCTGTTGTTGAGTCCTGGCTCCGTGCTGAAACAAAGCTTGAAAAGAAGAAACCTGTCCAGAATATATCTCATGCTCAAGGGAATTCTTTTACTAGCTCTCCATTCTCTTCATCATCTAGACATATGGCATACTATCGATAGTCTCTATCAACACCAATTGCAGATGAAAATAATTTGAGAGACGAAAATATGTACTGTAAGAATTAATTCTCATTCCATATATGATTGATTATACAACAAATAAAAATTTAGCTAGGTTTTGCATCTGTTTTCATCATGATTAAATCTGTAATCTTCCCTTATTTATAGCTATCTCATCGCTCCAATTTAACAGCTTTTAGTAGTTTTCTTTTTGGTTTCTCTTTATTATGTATTTTTCTGCACTTGATATATGTTTAATCAAGTATGCTTAAATCGTAGCTTTATAATTTGTTCAATGTACAATAAAATCACGTGGGGCTGGCTTAGGCCAGTAACATACACACACACACACACACACTATTTTTTTACCTTATTTATAAACGGGAAAGTAGACAAAGGAAAGCAAGAACAATAAAAAGGCTACTAGCTAACCTGTGAATAGCTTTGCGGGTGATTCTGATTAGGAAAATATGGAAGTTCAGGACACTAGCGTATACACCTCCGGTCATTATCGGTCATTATTATAAGAAAAACTTAACATTTTAGATTCATTCAATTAATGATGTATATGACTTTTATTATAGACCACATAAATCATTTAATGAATGAATTCAAAATGTTGATTTTTGCTTATAATAATGACCGGAAGGTGTAAACTAGAAAGCTTGTAAGGTGAAATCTTTCATATATTCTGTGCGAGTACCTATTTCATTCTATTCCTATAATGGTTAAATAAAAATACAAACATCTTATTCTTATGTGTCATGTTGTCTGTATCTTTCACTTGCTCTTTAATTTTTAGCTTAAATATGCAAATAGTCCCTGTAAATAGGGCTCGTTTCGCTTTTGGTCCTTGGTAAAATTTTTTTAAAAGCACCCTTACAAAATTTTCTGTCTTTTAAAAAGTCTCTGATCTTACTTAACAGCTGATTTGGCATGGTTTTGGCCACGTGGCAGTTGCTGACTGTGCAATTTTTGTCACATGGCGATGACGTGGCATGCCACATAATTAAAAACTTAAAAAAACAATTTAAAAATAAAAAAACAATTTAAAAATTCTTAAAATTATTTTCGAAATTAAAAATTAGAAATAAAAAATCAGAAAAATATATTTAAAAATTTAAAAAGCTGAAAATAAATTTCCAAAAAATATCAGATTATTTAATTTTAAAAAATTAAAATTATATAATTCGAGAATTTTGGAAAAAAATCTGAATTTAAATTTAAAAATCCTAAAAAATAAAAAAAACAATTAAAAATCCTTAAAATTATTTTTTTAAATTAAAAATCTGAAAATAATTTTTAAAATTATATAATCTGAAATTTCGGAAAAAAATCTGAAAAAAAAATCTAAAATTAAAATTAAAAATTTTGAAAAATAAAATCTGAAAATTATATATTCGAAAATTTCCGAAAATTATAAATTTTCAGATTATATATTTTTTGAAAAATTAATTTTCATATTTTAATTTTCAAATATTTATATTCAGATTTTAAAAAATTATATAAGTTTCGATTTTTTTTTCATATTTCTAAAATTTAGTTTTTTTTTAAACTATATAATCCTAAAATTTTTGGAACTTTTTTTATGATTATTTAATTTAATTTTCATATTTTTTAATTTATAAAAATAATTTTCAAAATTTTATTTTTTTAAAAATTTAATATTATGTGGCATGCCACGTCAGCGCCACGTGGCAAAAGTTGCACAGTCAGCAACTGCCACATGGGCGAAACCATGCCATCTCACCTCAAAAATGGGGCCAAAGACTTTTTTAAAAGACAGAAAATTTTGCAAGGGGGTTTTTAAATTTTTTTTTAACAAGGACCAAAGTAAAACGAACTCTATTTGAAGGGATTATTTGCATATTTAAGCCTAATTTTAATAACTTACACATTTTATAAATGCAAACAAAAATCAAAGAAGCTACAACTAGCACACAATTTTTTTAATGTCCAAGAATAATTTCTCATCTAATATAATATGTAAAGCTACATTTGTAATCATGTTATTGAAAAGAAGGAGCCGTGTAAGTAATGTTTGTACGCCCTTTGGATATTTTGGAAAATGTGATTAAGATTACTTTTTGAAATGATAAAATGTTGGTTGGTATTTTGTTAACGGGTTTAGATTTTTGTTTTTTTGTTAGCGGATGAGTTGAACTCATGACCTCGTAATCACTCAATATTCATCTGTCAAAGGTAAAGAAAATTGATTTTGACAAAATTTATTTTGGTTAAAAGTGAGATGAATATGAATTGATTTATGTTTGGATAGACCAACTTAAGAGAGTGGTAAACATGTTTGCACAAAATGAGAACTGTGTTAAAGGGTGGAAAGGCGCGTCTGGCTTGCTGAAACGCGCAACCAAACATAGACTAAATCACCTTATCACTCCTAAGTGAATGTCAATGAATAAATTATACTTATCATCTTTCAAAAAAAATAAAACTGTTATCGTCTTCACATACAAGGAGACTAAAATTTGAGTGGTCAATGTTTTCAATAGCGAGGATGCAAATTTCGTAATTAATTGGTAATAAATTAAAGGAGACCGCAGGTAACCATGGTGTTTAAAAGACATAATGGTTGGTTTCTACATCCTCTTTTACTTGCTTTGAAAGAGCACATGTTTGGGGGTTCTAAAATCTAAGAGAGAGGCTCCCACACGGAATTATTATGATGTTGGCGTGGTTGCAATTTTCCCAGCATTCTTATGTGTGAATGCAGAAACCAAACTTTGTTGCCCTCTTCTTCAAGATAGCTTCATAGTCAAGCAGATGGACGTTCAAGTAGTATTTGGTATTTGTGGAGATCAACTTGTCCCACAATCCAAGTAATAAATATCTTTTTCAAATTTTCCATGACCTTGTGTGAAGAATTGTATCATTTTGAATTTTATTAATTTTGCACTGGATCTGATGTTTGATTAGGGAATTTGCTTTGGAAAAATGTTTGAATAGTGGAATTTGAATGGAGAAGTGAAGTGATACTGGGAAAACCCACATTTACTGTTGTCGTTGTTATTAGCCAAAATTATAGGGTTTTGTTGAGTAATAGGTCCCTATGGAGTTATTGTTTCAATTCTGTTGAATTTGCTCCATGATTTACTACTACTGTTAGTTTGAGAGTGAATCTCAAATTCATATTTTTGTATTCTTAAGGATTAGATTAATGTAAATTATGCTCCTATATGATATGGACATTGGATTAAGTATTTTTCGCTTTGATGGTTGCTGATATTAATGCATTGGCAGGTCGATGAAATTATCAATATCTGTTGTCCTCCAGATAGCAGGTATCAACAAGCTCCTCCAGGGATTCAAAGTAGGTGCCTGCTGTTGTCATTGACCGATGGTGTTCATAGAGTCTCTGGAATGGAGTTCAAGCCTATTGAAGCCCTTCAACCTTGTGCGGCGCCTCATGGATTAAAGGTTTCTTCGATGCCATGAGACATCCTTTTCATCTCAATACATACATATATACTGCTTTTATTTGCTATTCTCCTCTTCGAGTAAGGGTGAACTTGAGGGATCTATTGTTACTTGTAGGTCGAAATCTCTAATGTAATGGCGAGACATGGAAATTTGATGCTGGTTCCTGAAAATATTAGAGTATTGGGAGGAGGAATAGTTGATGATCCCAGTCACAGTGGCTCAATGTTGCACAGCTCTCAGTGTTTTGCTGGTAACTTATGGAATAGAGAAGCTAAAGCTAATAAGTATACAGGACCTCCCATGTCCGAGTAAGTACCATAAACAGAGGAAGATCTAGGACTAGGTGTCCACGTGATCATATAGTAATAACCATGATTATAGGTAGGTTGATTTTAATTTTTCAGGTACTACATATTATATCAGTCAGTCATGGTTACGGCATTTAAAATTCTTCCACAATGATGATACTCAGAAATATATGTCATTGATAAATGTCTATTTTTTGTGCAAAATTGTCTCTGGCTATGCTTGAAGGTATTTGTTGAGAAGGCTGAAACGAGAAGTGACATCCCAAGCATTGACAAGAAAAGTAAGATGTTGTCTGTCCTAATATTGAATGAGTTAGACTTAAATTTTTTATCATATTTTCTTAACATTATAATTTATGTAAAGTTGCAAAATAATTTGGTCATACCAAAAAATTAAATCAAATAAGTTAAAGCACTGCTGTTAATAATTATTATTTTTTTGACAAAGATGACTATGTGTTGAGCTTGCTTGTTAGCTGATGAACTGAACACGTGAAAGATGAAAGTTTAATAAATGGGTCTAAATTCTGAATTTATCAAGCTATAGTGAATTTAGTTGTGATCTAGGTTATGAACTGGTTTGTCTCATTACCAATTCTTCTACATGAAGGTCATCATGGTTGGTAATGCTTTCCATGTTATAGTTGAATTCAAAATACAAGTAGTTTATGAAGTTTGGCTATTAGCTATTTAGTATGTCATGTTACCCGTGTGAAATGATTCTTCTATTTAATACTAATTAGCATAACTTAATAAGGATGTTCTGTGGTATTTCACATTTAAATACATCCTTTTTTTTTTTTACTTCCCTAGAGTGCTACCAGTAAAAAAATTTGAACCAACAATTCATGTTTTGCAGGTAAATCTGATGATCGCATAACAGAAGGCTTCAACGAAACAAGTGGACTGGTTGTTTGTTTTGGTGAAATGTTAATAGGTTCCATGCCAACAGTGTCTCTGCCTGGTTTCAAGGAAGCTCCTAGTGGTGCTCCTGCAAACGTGGCAGTTGGCATCTCTAAGTTAGGTGGTTCATCTGCATTTATAAGCAAGGTGTACATCTATGTCTATTTATCGACATGGTTATTTGGTTTCTTGTTACTATCTACAGGACTTCCATGTTTGATTTGTTCAAATCTTCATACTTAAGAAATTTGTAATTTGTTGGGTTATTTGAAATTGATTACACTTTTCTGAATGGAATGTGTGTGTTTCAAGGTATACAAATAAACTCCCTAAAAAGTGAGCTTGGGAATGTAACATTGTCATGTTTGGTAAAAGTTCGTGCATTTTGAGGAATATCTTTTACTCGTATTTTTTATTTTTCATTCCCTTCAAATAGAAACCACGTTAAAACCTAACCAACTATAACTTCCCATTTCCACCCCATTCTACCTTTTTCCTTTTTCTTATTGTTAAATTAAATAAATTTAAAAAATGTTCCTAGAAATATCATGTATTTACTTGTAGATTGTACCTAGGAATAATACTTCTTGTAGTAGTATTCTGAATGTTAGGAATGTGAATCTATGTTGGCTGAGTAAATGATAGCTTAACTCCTTACCATGTGTTTTAGGTTGGAGCAGATGAATTTGGGTAGATGTTGGCTGATATTTTAAAGCAAAATAATGTTGATACATCTGGCATGCGGTTTGATTCTAATGCCATAACCCCATCAGCTTTTTTTACACTTAGAGCTGATACCGAGCGCGAGTTCTCGTTTTTCCGAAATCCTAGTGTTGATATGCTTCTGGATAAGTCAGAGCTTGATTATAACCTCATCGAGAAGGTGCCTTTAATTTCCATCTCTGGTTATAAAATGTGGCCATAAAGACCTATTGTTTAAGTCTCTATAATTTTAATTTAATACTGATTGCAGGCTAAAATATTCCACTATGGTTCCATGAGTTTGATTGATGATCCATGCAAGTTGGTTCATCTTGTTGCCTTGAGAATTGCTAAAGACTCTGATTGCATTCTCTCGTATGATCCGAATTTGAGACTGGCTCTATGGCCAACAGCCTGGGCTGTTCGAAATGGTATAATGAGCATATGGGATCTAGCCGATATCATAAAGGTAAATTTTATTTGTCTAGTTTTTTACTTTTATACAATACACTTTATAAATGCCATTGCACGTCCTTTTTTTTTCTTTCTATGTCTATCTGAAGTGTTATTTTCTTATGTGTTGCAGATCAGTGAAGATGAGATTACTTTTTTGACTTGTGGTGGTGATCCTTATGATAATGATGTTGTATTAAACAAGCTTTTTCACCCTAATCTCAAGCTTCTAATTGTTACTGATGGGTCGGGGATTGTAGATATTACACCCAGGTAAGCTTGCCAAAGTCATTTGACTCAGATTTTAATTGTCTGAATAGGTTTTATAATCCCTCATTTCATTATTTTCCTTTCTCTTTATTCTGATGAGTGGACTGAAATGTTGGTTGTGACTTGTCGAATGTAAATTAACAATTTCGACACTCAATGACGAATAGCAGGTTGTAAAACTTGAGCAAGGTTTGCTTCTAGGTTCAAGCATTCAGTTAATAGTGATTACTAAATTTTTGTGCAGGATTTTAAGGGCAAAGTTAGAGGTGCCAATGTTGAACCTTTTGACACAAATGGTGCCGGTGATGCATTTCTTAGTGGGATTCTCTACAAAATAGCTTCTGACCCAAGTATTTTCGAGGTAATTCAGATATCTTTACACATTCTAGCTGTTGATTTAGAAAAAAAAAATTGTGTTTGGAGTTGATGAAGTTATTGTGTGGCAGGATGAGGAACGTCTCCAAAAGGCGTTATATTTCGCCAATGTATGTGCCGCAATCACAATGACAAAGAGAGGGGCAATTCCTACATTACGTACAAAAGATGTTGTCCTGCAATTTGATGCAAATAGGAACATATGCTGTTATAAAATGTAATATTTGTTGACACATAGTGATTAACCTTTTGACTTGGTTCTAATGGCACTAATTTGTAAAGTCATGTACTGCAACATTTAGGGTAGAACATATCAATACGCTGAGCTGGATTCCCTTTTGATTATGCGAGCTGTCGCACATATGCTTTGATCTCATTGTTTTGAACTCTTAAGTATTGTGTTATCTACTTCCAACTTGACTCGCCCTCATGGTAATATTTGATGAAACAACGGTTGTTACTTCACAAAATTTGGATAGAGCCGACGTGAAGAAACTAATTTCATGTTTGGATTGGTGAATGGAAAGTGAATAACAACTGTGTGATAGAATTCCACTTTGGGATTGTACATTAATCAATGGAGGGAAAATCTATTACTAGTTGTCCTCATATTGTGTGATAGAATTTTAATTAATAATTGAATAAAGACCGAAAAGAATTTGTTAGGTCAAATACCTATTAGGGTCCTTTAAGTTTTACCTTTGTACTAGGTTACTCTTTAAGTTTTTTAAGTTTTAAATAGGTCCTTTTAAGTTATACAACGTTTGCAACGTTGTCATTTTCCATCAAAGTCAGTCAAACAATGATTATGTGGCAGTTTGGATGCTTATGTGGCACATCAACATCATCGGATTTTATTTTTTAATTAAAGCTTACTAAATCAAATAATAAAAAAATGTTTCTTTTACTAAAGAAAATAAAAATGTTAGATTGTTTATATTCATTCATCTTCTTCATCATCTTCTCCATCATCTTCATCATCACCGCCTTCAAAGTTCACGCCAAAAAATTCAAAAATAAAAAATTCAAACACAATCAAACGCAACACCACTGTATCGTCTCTTCACCATGGTTCTCCAAAGTTTTATTCCTCATTCGAATCTGACCCATTTGCCCCAGTTTCTTCTCCTTCGCCACCCCAGAAGCCGCCGCAGTTGAATGTCATCGTCGCAAGTGACATACCCGTATCACCACCTTTTAGTTTGAAGGTTCTGAGTTTAACTTTTCAGGGTTTAGAGATAGAAATCTCAAAAAAATAGTTTGAATCAAATCATAGTTAAAAATCATATATTTGTCAAATTTAAGAACAACCAAAATGAAGAAAAAAAACCGATTTTAAGGATTTGATAGAAGAAAATATTGAATCTTAGACAAACGAAAGAAAAGAGATTTCAAGAGGAACATGAAAGAGGTGAATGAGCACTGCTCCATTTTTTGCATCGAATAAGAGTTTTTTTTTTGTTGAATGAGATGGATTTGATTTTGGTTGAATGAGATGTAATTCTCAATGGGTAGAAACTGGACATAAGGAAGATCAATGATTTAATTTTATGTGTTTGGAGATGAAAATGAGATGAAAGTTTCTGGTTTTGGAGGATTTAATTTTATTAATCAACCATACTTTTGAATTGAGGGTTACACCTTTCAAAAGGGGATAGCGGTACATTTTTAAAATCTCAATGATTATCAAGCCAATCGTTTTTGACATTATGCTTCTTTAGTACAATTTTCTAAATGAAATATTATTGTCTGATCTTGATCCTCGTATAAACCAATATGAACCGAAAGTACAAGATGCAACTCATTTGCAAAGTTAAAGAAACCAAATATTAGCTGTTAATTAATGCTCCAAGCAAAATGGATGTCATTGTCGCATAATCTAATATTGTAAATGAGTCTCAACCGCGCATGAAGCATGGTAGACCAATCAGTTCCAAATATAAAAAACCTCGAACAAGAAAAGGAGTTGAAAGGAAAGATAACTCAAATGATGATGTAGAAACTCTAAAAGAGTCGCATGACGTAATTGATTTCTATGTTTTAGAAGAACTGATACACTCTCGGGCTTTGACCCTCAATGTAATAAAAAAAAAAACAAGAACTGATACACTCTAATTATCTTAGAGTGACGAAAAGGACGCTCTTTGATTAAGTGTCAACTCCTAAAGAGAAAAGTGAAGAGAAATTGAAGAAAGTGAAACCTAGTCATTATTCAACATTTTAGAATTGGTTCACTGTTACATCATACATAACAGAATTGTAAATTTTGGGAAGGAAATAAACTAAACCATAATATTAGAAAAGATAAATAACTTATAATGTAATCAAGTACAACTCTACTTGCTTATAAAATCCTTCATCTAACCAGGTCTTATCATTCCCCACCCCTTCAAACTCACCTTGTCATCAAGGTGATGAAAAAAATAGTATGTTATTGCTCACAATCCTCCCATGAAATCAAGAGAACACTTATTCTCCACCCTACGAGAAAGCTTATCTCGCATGAAAGATGCAGCAAGTTGTCAGATGATCCTTTTCTCAAGAAAACAACTCCCAGGATCCCATTGTGTGAAGTTTATGGAAATTGTGATATGTGAGAAGTGACCGCCACTATAAGAATATCAAACTCAAGTAGCAAATTCACTAATATAGCAAATGCATAATGGTTATTTCCATCCATATCAAGGACTCGACCCCCTTTTGCACATGTTTGTAGAACTCCATAAAGTATGGTTGCTTGAAAACGTGGTCAATAATTTCATAATTGGTCAACTGAGAAAATCCAGAATTGAAAGTACTATCAAATATCTTCTTTTGAGTAGGCAAGCCAAGATATGGAACATGGATGGATGGCAACAATTAGTTGGTAATAGTGAAAAAATCGACAATTTCCATAGCAGCACCATGAAAAGATCCATTTAAGTAGCACTATCTTGTATTTCTTTGCTTGACTCAATGTTGATAAGTCATCTTACGTTATTATCAGCATATTTTTCAGTCATTTTAGTAATGATTTGACCCAAATAAGAGGAGTTTTAGGAAAGTTGCTCATTGTTTAAGAGGCATTTTGTGATGTTTTCATATCGAGTCATGTAATTCTATTTCTTCCCTAAACCAAGCAATTCTTATGTGTTTTGTAAGTATTTTATCAAAAAATCATGTAATTTGGCAAAACAAGACACCTCATGAAGAATTGGGAAAACATGAAATGAAGATTTAAGAGGCCTCATAAGACATTACAAGTTGGGAAACTTTTGTCCCAAATCCCACGACAAGTTTGGAGGAAGTAAACACTCAAAAAGACGAAGAAAAGGGTAAAAATGCACCAAAAGCATAAGCCATGCGCCCCGGGTGCGCGAAACAGTGTTGAAAAACACTATCTTTAGCACACCCCTCATGCCCTAAACACACGTTGTTGGAGCGAAATGAGAGTTGAAAGAGAGGAGGAATGAAGACAGCGATCGTAAGGATGAGATGAAGCATTGAATTATGGTGTGGGAATTGAAGGTGGATATTTCGTTAGTAATGTCGACGAGGTTTTGAAAAGGAAGAACGTCGAAACTCTTGGATGGTTACGTTCACTATTTCAATATATGGATTCAACTTATGGCCTCTTGAAAAGGTTATAGAAAATCAGAAAGCTTATCTTTACACTACTGGCTAGTAGTATTGATCAATTTCTTAGTTTATTAATATATCATTTGAGTGACCACTATATATCTTTTAGGAAGTGAACAACCAAAACTAAAAACAATTTTGTGTTATCCATAATTGATGATAAAGCATATGTACTTCAATTGTCAAAATAAACTTACTATAGTTAGTGTTTCATAAATTTTTTTTATTGAATTAAACCTTCCGAATCGCAAAGCTTGGTATATTGTATACATGTACTATTTATGTTACATAAGATATGCTTGCACACCAAACCGGGAATATAAAGACATCTATCTAAGCCTCCTTGTGAAATTTGGTAGGCTTAGATGGAGTCTTACTATAGTTAGTGTTTTAGAATTTTTTTATTGAATTAAACCATTTGAATCACAGAGCTTGGTATACTGTATACATGCATTATTTATGCTACATAAGATATGCTTGCACACCAAACTGAGAATCTAAAGACATCTATCTAAGCCTCCTTGAGATATTTGGTGGCCTTAGATGGAGTCTTGCTAGCAGTTGCAGCTTTTTCCAGTCCTCTTTGGCAAAAGCATAGGGTTGATGTTAGGAAGAACACCACCATGAGCAATGGTAACACCAACCAACAACTTTTCAAGCTCCTCGTTATTACTTATGTCAACAACAAATGCCTCGAGATGACCTTGGTTTTCTTGTTGTCACGAGCTGCATTTCCAGCCAACTTAAGCACCTTAGGAGCAAGATATATAGTCATAATATTTATTACAAATTGTTGACAATAATAGTTTGATAAGATATCATATCATTCTTAACAAATGATATACTAATGAAAATCATAATGAGAAACTAATAAATAAAACAAATCAATGAAAATAAACTAAACTAAACTAAACACCCAACATAACCATAAATCAAGGCACATACTTTTTATCCAAACAATTTTGATGAAAGGCTAAAGGACAACTATCACAATTAGAGAGTGGTAATTTTATCCATCAATCCAGCAATCATTCACACGTTAATTCATCCAATTTTTTTTTCTCTTTTTGGCAAATAAAAAATTATAATAAATTCAAACAAAGAGATACAGAGACGGGGACGGTGGGGTGGGTGGGTCATAATACAACCGATTAATTAGATTCAATCCTTTTATTTAATATGTTGCTTCTATCTTCTATCTTTTCATGTCAACGGATGGAATAACTTGCAAATTCAAATAAAAATACACATTATTGATCAAAATGAAAGCAATCAATTCAAAATCAACTATAGTAGTAAATACCAAGGTTAAAATATAAAAAGTTCATGATTATTACCTTTTGGAACAAGACAGAATCCTCTCATCATTTATGCCCACATTTTTACCCATATTTAATCAGAGAAATCACACTCGTTGAGAATTATCATAAAAATGATAAAACATAGAACATCAGAGAAGAAGTAGAAATACAAGACATCTTTGACGATTTGCATTCATTCACAATTCTAATGATACTCCATGAATTGAGTTTTGGTTTGACGCTCATAGATCTAGTGGAGAAAAACAACACAAAATCAATAGGTGACAGTAAACTCAAAAATAAAAAACGACGGGGATAGAAAAATATTAATAACATGGAATTTGTCGCATATATAGGAGAAAACAACCTGAGTTGAGTAAATTCACAATTTATATATCCCTGGATCTCTAGAATATCATCATAGTCAATTCAATAGCTTAATAATATATGTTGAATATATCTTTATATGAATGAGTGATGAATAGATATAGAAGAAGTGAATTTTCAGCTCTATACAAATGCAAGAAATGCAGCCAGATAGAGTGATCTTGATAGAAGCGCCGTTGGTCCTCACTACTTTTGTCAAAGTGGTGAGCGTAGCCGCTCTTATAAGGGGCTAACCCAATGATAGGTTAAAGTTAGGTTAACTTTCGTGTTTTCTAGATCTAAAATATTATAATATAAAATATATATATTTTGTCGATAGCAAAATCACATTTTTAATTAATTCCTACAAAGAATTACTTTACAAATACAAATAAAAAAGTTGCATACGATTTTTATTACTCTCTCTCTCTCTCTCTCTATATATATATATATATATTGATTTTGTAGGTCTAGAATTGAAAAGAAAGGTGAAAAGTGCTTGGCGAAAAAATGAGCTTTCTCCCACCCGAAGCACCCAAAAACCTGAATCACCACCATCGCCAACGCCATGAATATTGTGTTAATTCCTTGGATTTGTCTTGAATCACAACCAAAAGAACAAATCATATCATCAAGAAACAAAGTCAGACTAAAACTTTTACTCAAGCCTTGAATAACATTTGTGAGATACCACTAAGTTAGTTGCCTCAACCTTGTGTCAAAGGTTACATTACATGATTTATATAATGTTTTCAAAAGATGAATATGGACCTAGGTTATATGCTTGTAAGCATAGTCTTCAGGTTCGCATCATTTGATCGAAGGGTGGATCACTTTTTAAGATAAATGCCTTATGAGCCAAGTGATTGTCATCTGGAAGTCATTGAGCAAGTGGAGAGTGAAATCTCTTGGTGAGGGTTTTTATGAGTTTTCATTTTCTTCCCTAGAAGATGTTCAAAGTGTTATAGAGATTGGATCATGGAACATTAGCCTTGGTTTCCTTAAATTCTTTGCTCGGAGTTGTGACTTTGACCCTAGCATGAAACCATAATCTAAACCTCAAGTTTGGATTATAATATATGGATTATCACAAGAGTATTGGAGAGCAAAGATACTTTTCGCCATTGAAGGGAGTATTTGTACCCCAATATGCACTTGTTCTACTACAAATAAGCCAATACTTGATAGAACTTTTGGTCATTTTGTTCTGGTGTTAGTGGATATGGAGCTCAAAATTGAACCAAAATATAAATCCTTATGGAGCGAACACTTTATTTGTCTTGTTTTCTACTTTTATACAATACACTTTATAAATGTCATTGCACGTCATTCTTTTTTCTTTCTCTGTGTGAATCTGAAGTGTTATTTTCTTATGTGTTGCAGATCAGTGAAGATGAGATTACTTTTTTGACTGGTGGTGGTGATCCTTATGTATATGATGTTGTATTAGACAAACTTTTTCACCCTAATCTCAAGCTTATAATTGTTACTGAAGGGTCGGGGGGTTGTAGATATTACACCAATGTAAACTTGCCAAAGTCATTTAACTCATATTTTAATTGTTTGAATAGGTTTTATAATCCCTTATTTCATTATTTTCCTTGCTCTGTATTCTGATGAGTGGTCTGAAATGTGTCTTGTGACTTGTTGAATGTATGTTAACAATTTCTACACTCAATGACGAATAGCAGGTTGTAAAATTTTAGCAAGGTTTGCTTCTAGGTTTAAGCATTCAGCTAATAGTAATTACTAAATTTTTGTGCAGGATTTTAAGGGCAAAGTTAAAGGTGTCAATGTTGAACCTTTTGACACAACTGGTGATGGTGATACATTTCTTAGTGGGATTCTCTACAAAATAGCTTCTAACCCAAGTATTTTCGAGGTAATTCAGATATCTTTACACATTCTAGCTGTTGATTTAGAAAAAAATTTGAGTTTGGAGTTGATGAAGTTATTTTGTGTGGCAGGATGAGGAACGTCTCCAAAAGGCGTTATATTTCGCCAATGTATGTGCCGCAATCACAATGACAAAGAGAGGGGCAATTCCTACATTACCTACAAAAGATGGTGTCCTGCAATTTGATGCAAATAGGAACATATGCTGTTATAAAATGTAATATTTGTTGACACATAGTGATTAACCTTCTGACTTGGTTCTAATAGCACTAATTTGTAAACTCATGTACTGCAACATTTAGGGTAGAACATATCATTAAGTTTAGTTTGATTCCCCTTTTGATTATGCGAGTTGTCGCACATATGTTTTGATCTTATTGTTTTGAACTCATAAGTATTGTGTTTTCTTCTTCCATCCTGACTCGCCCTCATGGTAATATTTGATGAAACAACAGTTGTTGCTTCACAAAATTTGGATAGACCCGACGTGAAGAAACTTAATTCATGTTTGGATTGGTGAATGGAAAGGGAATAACAATTGTGTGATAGAATTCCACTTTGGGATTGTACTTTAATCAATGGAGGGAAAATCTATTACTAGTTGTCCTCATATTGTGTGACAGAATTTTAATTAATAATTGAATATAAACCGAAAAGAATGTGTTAGGTCAAATACCTCTTAGATCTTTAAGTTTTACCTTTGTATCATGTTAGTCTTTAAGTTTTTTATGTTTTAAATAGGTCCTTTAAGTTATACAACGTTTGCAACGTTGTCATTTTCCATCAAAGTCCGTCAAACAATGATTATGTGGCAGTTTGGATGCTTACATGGCATATCCACATCATCAAATTTTATTTTTTAATTAATATTTACTAAATCAAAAAATAAAAAATGTTTCATTTACTAAAGAAAATAAAAATGTTAGATTGTTTATATTCATTCATCTTCTTCTCCATCATCTTCATCATCACCGCCTTCAAAGTTCACGCCAAATTAAAAAATCAAAAAATTCAAACACAATCAAACGCAACACCACTGTATCGTCTCTTCACCATGGTTCTCCAAAGTTTTATTCCTCATTCGAATCCGACCCATTTTCCCCCGTTTCTTCTCCATCGCCACCCCAGAAGCCGCCACAGTTGAATGTCATCGTCGCAAGTGACATATCCGTATCACCACCTTTTAGTTTGTAGGTTCTGAGTTTAGTTTTTTAGGGTTTAGAGATAGAAATCTCAAAAAAATAGTTTGAATCAATAAACAAGACGTTTGAATCAAATCATAGTTAAAAATCATATATTTGTCAAATTTAAGAACAACCAAAATGAAGAAAAAAATCGATTTTAAGGATTTGATAGAAGAAAATATTGAATCTTTGACAAACTAAAGAAAAGAGATTACAAGAGGAACATGAAAGGGGTGAATGAGCACTGCTCCATTTTTTACATCCAATAAGAGTTTTTTGTTGTTGAATGAGATGGATTTGATTTTGGTTGAATGAGATGTAATTCTCAATGGGTAGAAACTGGACATAGGGAAGATCGATGATATAATTTTATGGGTTTGGAGATGAAAATGAGATGAAAGTTTCCAGTTTTGGAGGATTTAATTTTATTAACCAACCATACTTTTGAATTGAGGGTTACACCTTTCGAAAGGGGATAACGGTACATTTTTATAATCTCAATGATTATCAAGCCAATTGCTTTTGACATTATGCTTCTTTAGTACAATTTTCAAAATGAAATATTATTGTCTGATCTTGATCATCGTATAAACCAATATGAACCGAAAGTACAAGATGCAACTCACTTGCAAAGTTAAAGAAACCAAATATTAGCTGTAAATTAAAGCTCCAAACAAAATGGATGTCACTGTCACATAATCTAATATTGCAAATGAGTCTCAACCGTGCATGAAACATGGTAGATCAATCAGTCCCAAATATAAAAAAAACCTCGAACAAGAAAAGGAGTTGAAAGGAAAGTTAACTCAAATGATGATGTAGAAACTCTAAAAGAGTCGCATGACTTAATTGATTTCTATGTTTTAGAAGAACGGATGCACTCTCGGGCTTTGGCCCTCAATGTAATAAAAAAAAGAACTGATACACTCTAATTATCTTAGAGTGACGAAAAGGACACTCTTCGATTTAGTGTCAACTCCTAAAGAGAAAAGTGAAGAGAAATTGAAGAAAGTGAAACCTAGTTATTATTCAACATTTTAGAATTGGTTCATTGTTATATCATATATAACGGAATTGCAAATTTTGGGATGTAAATAAACTAAACCATAATATTAGAAAAGATAAATAACTTATAATGTAATCAAGTACAACTCTACTTGTTTATAAAATCCTTCATCTAACTAGGTCTTATCATTCCTCACCCCTTCAAACTCACCTTATCATCAAGGTGATGGAAAAAATAGTATGTTATTGCTCACAATCCTCCCATGAAGTCTCATCAACAGAACACCTTGCCCACCCTACGAGAAAGCTTATCTCGCATGAAAGATGTAGTTAATTGTGAGATGATCCTTTTTTTTTTAAAAAAAAAAAACTCCCAGGTTCCCATTGTGTGAAGTTTATGGAAATTGTGATATGTGAGAAACAGTGACCGCCACTAAGAATATCTAACTCAAGTAGCAAATTCACTATTATAGCAATTGCATAATGGTTATTTCCATCCATATCAAGGACTCGACCCCCTTTTGCACATGTTTGTAGAACTCCATAAGGTATGGTTGCTTGAAAACGTGGTAAAAATTTTCATAATTGGTCAACTGAGAAAATCCAGAATTGAAAGTACTATCAAATATCTTCTTTTAAGTAGGCAAGCCAAGATATGGAACATGGATGGATGGCAACAATTAGTTGGTAATAGTGAAAAAATCGACAATTTCCATAGCAACACCATGAAAAGATCCATTTAAGTAGCACTATCTTGTATTTCTTTGCTTGACTCAATGATGATAGGTCATCTTACGTTATTATCAGCATATTTTTCAGTCATTTTAGTAATTGTGCGCACCTCGTTTAAAAAACGCGCAATCCTCCGAGGACGTCCGCGAACGCTCGGAGGGCCTTGTGAAGTCGCCACCAAAGTTTTTGTGTAAAGGGAACGTTGTTAAACCCTTAAGTTTTTTTATTTGAAAGGGAAACGATAATAAAACCCTTGACGATGAGGAAAAGGACTGGTCATCGCAACCATTGTCGGGTTCGGGAGTCGATTACGCAAGGGGAAGGTATTAGCACCCCTCACGTCCGTTGTACTCAACGGGAACCTTCTATTTGGCTAAAGCTTAAATTGTTTTTAAATGTTTTGTGCGCATGCTTATCTATGTCAAAAGAAAATATACTAAAAGGGGGAAAAAGAGATAAAAATAAACGAAAGGAAAGAAAAAAAAAGTTTTTTATTATTGCGCTTGACAAGATGTCGATCTTGCTCCTACGTATCTCCCGGTAGTCGGAGAATTCAAAGCGTACGTAGTTCTTTGGTAGAAAAACGTACATATGTTGGTTAATTTTAAATGGACGATGTTTTAACCGAATTCTTGCGATTGAACGTAGCTTGTATGCTCGCGCTTGGGAGACTTATTAAGCGTATAGCTTGTATGCTCGCGCTTGGGAGACTTATTAAGCGTTTGTTTACGAATCGCGCTAGAATAGGTAAAACATGTCTGTTGGGTTAAAAGGGTTTGATTTGGTCGCGTTGGGACCGAAAGAGGTACAATGGACTCAATCGAGTCGATCATTGACCGGGGTGACTCCAATGAGTCGGGTGATTGAATCTAGGCCACGGGGGACCAAAAGGTTCGGATTGACCACAAGGGGCCAAGATTTGGTTTGGTATGGTCGGATACGTTAAAAAAGGAATGACGATTGTCCGAACGACGAGACATACGTCACGCATTCGTACAATCGGGGCAATGGAGAGACATACGTCACACCATCCCTTTTTCATTCAAGTTTTTGGTTGAATTTCTTAGAAATCCCAAAGTTTATCAAAACATTTGGTTTGAAAACCCAAAATGAAAAGATTTTAGCAATTTTGCTAGAAAACGCACAAGTTCGGCTCGTTTTGCGAACGGTTTTTAAAAAAGCGAACAAATTCGGCGTATGTTCACGCTTGGTTTTTGAAAATCATGAACAATGTTTATTGTTCAAGTTTTAATTGAAATGATGAACATAGCTTATTTGTTCAAGTTGTTTTGAAAGTTTGGGGACATAACTTGTTTTGCAAGTTACCCAAAAAAGTGTTACCCGAACTTGCGAATTTTCCAATATTATGCAAAATCCTTGACATGGTTTGAATAAAATGAGTTTTAAACCTCCTAGGTTCTGAGCTCTTGGGCTAGAACCTCAAAAATTGGCCATTTGGGCACCTAAACTCAGATTCTGAGTTCTGTCATGGTCGCTCTGCGACCATGACTTCGCACTGCGAACAATGCGAATTTTTGAGTTCAGAAGCTGTTTCTGAACTTTTGTTCAGAAACAACTTCTGAACACACTCAGGACCTTTTAGGTGAGTGAAAAGCTTTGAGTTTTTGCAATGAAAAGAGCTGGACAAACCAGTTTTGATGTTTTGAAAACCTTGGGATTTCTTTTGAAATTCAAAAGGGGTTTTTAGAACAAAAGGGTTTTGGACCAAAATTGCTATGCAAGCACAAATGAAAATGCAAAACAAAGGCTTAGAAACTTACAAAGATCCTTAGCAAAGCTCCAGCTGCAATGGATTTGAATTGGTTGAAGGTTCTTGCAAATGTTTTTGGATATTTGTGATGAACTTTGAACTTGGTAAGGCTTTGTATTTGATTGGTTTTTTCTGGTTGTTTGAGTAGTGTTTCTTTGTGTGTAAATGCTCTTTGAATGCTGTATTTTCTGCTTAATTCATGCTGCATTGCATCTTGCCTTGCCTCTCTATTTATAGGCCAAAATGCAATCTCAAGTAATGATGAAAATCCATAGGACCTAGCTGATTTGTGGGCTAAATTCAGGCTATTTGGCTTTGCATTTAATGCTAATGGATAGAGGCAACTCTGCCTTGTGCCAAGGGTTAAAGGTTTGACTGATTTCAGCCACAAAATCAAAGGTCTTTGGATAGAAATGATGATGAACATGGCTGGATTGCAATTGGCCAAGCTTGGGGATCAATCCTTGCAATCTCAATGGTTGATCAATAAAAACGTGCATTGTGATGTGCAGAGATTGGGGGATGCAAAAGGCTACATATGGCTGGTGTGAGGGGTGAAAAGTTGCTGCCAAAACAGGGTAGGCACTCATGACTTTTTCAAGTGAAAAATCCAGCTGGGTTTGACTGGTTTTGGGGGAGCAAGCAGGAAGAAAGACTTCAAGCAGGTGGCTGGCAACCTTGGGGTGGTTAACAGGTCACTTGGGAGGGACAAGAGCTGCCCAAGGGCAAGCCCACTTGCTTGTCACATGCTAGGTTGGAAGAAAAAGCTTCCTACCTTGGCATTAATGGCAAGTCTCTCATTTCTGGTTTTGCTTGGCCCAATTAGCCATGAATGCTGATTAAAATAAATATGCAAATGATGTGCAACAAATTCTGGAATTAAATCAAAGAAACCAAAAATCTGCAGAAAAATCGCAGACTTCGCAGTGCGAAGTGAGCTTCGCAGTGCGAAGTCATCATTTTTGAAATGTTGACTTTTTTGTTGACTTTGGTTGACTTTGACTTTTTTTCCCTCTTGATTTTTTTTATTTTGTTTTAAAAGGCTTAGGACAAAATTGGGGTACTACAGCTGCCCCTACTTAATTGTGTCTTTGCATAGAGTGTGTGAGTGCCGAGGGCATCTCATGAACTCTTTGCGAAGATCAATTAGGTAAAAGAAGGACCCGAATTTTGTCCTTCGCGGTATGGAAAAAATTTGTAGTAAAAGTAAAATATGCAAATGCAATGATTTGAAAAGGTTGATCGTATCCAGCCGCTAACACTGGAGGTAGATCCACTGGGGATGAAGGTAATCGTATCTAGCCGCTTTCACTGAAGGTAGATTCCTAAAGGCAAAGGTGATCTTATCTAGCCGCTTACACTAGAGGTCGATACCTAAGGGGGGTGATCTTATTCAGCCGCTAACACTGAAGGTCGAAACACTGAGGAAAGGTGATCTTATTCAGCCGCTTACACTGAAGGTCGAGACCTAAGGGGAGAGTGATCTTATTCAGCCGCTTACACTGAAGGTCGAAACACTGAGGATAGGTAATCTTATCTAGCCGCTTATACTAGAGGTGGATTCCTAAACTGAAATGGTCTTACCCTGAATAGGTGCCCGGTTTTGAACCGGAAAACATGATTGTATGATGCATGTTATGCTTCATGTTACCTTATGCAGTATGATATGCAATGCAATATGATATGAGATAGACTCAATCAAAGATTCCCGCTGGGGAATTGGGGACAGTTTGTGAAGGAGGTTCACTGGGGAACACTTGCTTAACTGTTGATGGATGCTGGTGAATACGTGATACTCACTGGAGAATCCTTGTTGAGGATGCATGACATGATTATGAAATGCATGTGTATGAATGATTTGGATATGCATGCATGAATGAAATTGACATGATGCGTGTATTATGTTATGCATGATATGTGGGATGCATGTTGAATGCTGGGAGTTATGATTGGATGCCGAGCAAGGTCGGGTCTTTCCTGGGGATTTGTGTTGGTCTGCCAATGATGATTGGACTTTTTTTTTGTTTTGGGTTGAGACTCCCTGGGGAATGTCAATAAGGTTTGGCTTCATGGGGATATAAGGATCATTTTGGAAGCATGATCGATATCCATCCTTGTTTGGTGTTTGGATGTTTAGGGTGTTTACTGGGGAATTTTGTTCCTCTTGTACGACTGATAAACTTGATGAGACGAGATTAGACCGGCAAAGTAAAAAGTGGACCGGTATAAACATTCGGTAATCCTCGCGGGGATGACGTCTTAGGGGATACATTTGAATATGGACGGGGTAAGATCGCGATAATTGATAAAGGATAAATACCTCGTGGGGATTGTTAATCCGCTGTGTAAATCGTGCTAAACCGCTGAGGAGCAGAACTGATGGTTCCGCTGGGGATGCTTATGCTTTGGTTGGTCAGTCTTGCTTGAATCGTCCCTTCAGGCTCTCGATTCGACGGGGATATTCCTTTTTGATTCACCGATGACCAGAAATCCCTTTAGCAATTAACCGTGCTTGGCTTGCGAGGTTTATCTACTCTATGGATAGATATTGATGCACGCTTTTAAGTACTCACAATTCAGAGAAAATGCATTTGTTATTCAAAAACATAAAAGATTCCACGTAAGTTTTCTTGAAATTTTTTTTTTTACATTATCATAAAAAAGGAAATTTTGACAAAAGCAAAAGACTTCGCTTGGGAAGAATTTGTTAATGGGGAGGTGACCTGCCTCAAAGGTGTGGCTCCTTTAATCGTATTTGGGATTGCTGATGCCAATTGGGCCCTTTGGTTGGATGTTTGAGGAATGTCAATGACAATTGGGCTTATTGTAAATTGCAGGGAGAGTGCTAAGCATGGTTGGGCCTTGAATGATTTGTGCACCGGGTACAATCGGTTTTTTGGTTTAAAATTGTGGGTGCCAATGAAAATTTGGCTTTATTGCTGGGGATACCAATGAATATTGGGTTTTATTGTTGGGTGCCGAGCGAGGTCGGGCTTTGATGGTTGGTTCATATGAAATTTGCGCATGCAATTTTAATGCCCCCATTATTCCGAGATTGTACTGAAAAATTCGAAATAAATACCACACAAAAAAAATTATATCGTACAGTTCAAGTTAATAACATGTCTATCAATGAACCAACCTATCACTCATTTAAGTAAAAGAACAGACTGAATATTAATGTGAGGGGTAATGAACACTCATCCGGCAAGTTTGCTAACATTCCGATCGAGTTATGTGTCCATCCAATTATTGTTTCTTAAAAACATGAAAGCATTGATCAAAAGGTCTTTGAGGGTTGTAATTTGGCTAGGTTACAAAGAAATGTCATATATGGGGAAATTGAATTCAAATGGTTTAAGTAAGGAGGAACATTCTTTCTAACTTATACCTTTTCTTGTCCAAATCACCATTTTTGGCGACTTACAAACGCTCTCTCTTTGATCTTGACAACTCTTGGATTTTATCGATCTTCTTTTTTTTCTTTTCTCTTTTCTTTTTCTTGGTTTGCTTTTCTTTCTTTCTTTCTTTTCTTTGGTCGTCAAGATCAATTAAGAAATTCAACGTTGCTCGACTTTCACAACCTCCCTTTTCTCCCCAATTTGTTTCAATATGATGCCCTAATTGAATGTTTCTTCCTCTTTTGGCAAGGGACACTAATCATGATGGTTTAAGGGTTCAAAAAATTGAAAGGAAACTATCATAATTCAGTGATATTTTAACTATGAACTGAAAATATTTTTTACAAACTCCGGCAATCTCATTAAGCAGTTGAGCTTATGAAAGTTGGCAGTTCATAGTTAAAAATTCTGATTTGTTAGGCTCGAAGGGGTTTAACAAATACTCACTTCTCACAGGGTGGGCTATTTGTGGTCGATTGTTTTCTCTCGTTTTCAAACAAATGCCTTGATCATGTCAATACTTTTATGAAAAAAAAAAAGAAAATTCAGATTTGACATAAAAAGATCGAGCTAAACAAAAATGTCGGTCTCCTGCATATGTATTATGATGACTTTGAGGATTCCTCACATCTGGCTGGTTCTAAATGGTTCATAGAACAAACGTATTAATAACGCAAATTGTATGGTATAACTTGGTATGGAATACACATTCTTCTTTCAAGTTCAATCATGGAAAAAATAGGAAACATGCATTTTAGCTTTGCGAAAATTAATCAAATTTATCCTTACCATTCGCCTATGGTTAAAAACTTTGGCTTAATCCGTTGCGGAAAGATTTGTCGAATTCACATTACCAATGATCTATAGCAAAAATTTCGACATTCACGCATATTAAAAATTAAGTAGGCATGATGATGATGCAAAGGTTAAGCAATAAAAGCAAACGTACTCAAATAACAAAACAAGAGTGCAAATATAGCTACAAAGTATCAAACATAGAAAGCTTCTAAAGAGTGTACGAGAAAAATGACATAAACATAAACAACAAAACATGAGAAAGCATAAAAAAAAAGGGCCACTCAAGGAGTGAAAGTCTCATCATCCTCAGTCTCCTCATCCTCGTCATCCTGGTCCTCATCCTCATCATCTCCTCCCTGGCCTCCGGCCGCTGCACCACTGCCTCCAACCTCTGAATACTCTGGCCTATCCCCGGGCCAATGACCGTGAGCTGCGAACATCTGGGGTGTCGGTATCTGATCGTCGGGATCTGTCGGCCTACCCAGCTGCCTCTGAAGGCGATACATGGAATCATGCATCATGGTCATGTATCGATGAGTGGAGGCATTCTGCTCCAATATGAAAGTGCAAGTGTGATGATCCCCTGATGCTGGTGGAGGTCTAGGACGTGGCTGCTGTACCCTCGCCGCTCTCCTCCCTGTGCAGTGTCTGGAGATATACTCATCTGTGATTGGGTTCTTTATGGTCTCGGACACATGAGGAGGGATGGCTACTCGGGCTTCCCGGCAGAGTCCCATGATAAGACCCGGGAAAGCAAGCGGGCACATCTTCTTGGCCGGTGGCTTGATGCCACTCTCGACCACTATCTTAATCTCTTGGCAGATTGCCCTGGCCACATCTACTTGCTTAATAGTGAGGATATAGTAGATTAGGGGGGTCACGTCCAAGGTGGTGGAGGAGGTATTGCTCTTAGGTTTTATATTGTGGACTATAAGGTGGAAGATGACTTGAGCATAAGTGGTGAGGTTGTTCTTGAGGGCTTTTGTGGGCTGCCCCGCCGCATTGAGCTCATAACCCTTTCCGGATTGGAAGATGGTCTGGGCGTAGAGATCGTGGTTCCAATTACCACGGTTTTGGTGCTTATGGAAAGCACAAAGTTCATCATTTTCCAATTGGAAGGGGTCTCCAAGGTAAGTGTTGATGGCGTCGCGATCGAATCTAATGATCCGACCACGCACCATGGTCTGATATGTGAACTCTCCCTCCGGATCCACGGGAATGGCGTTCGCGTAAAATTCCCGGATTATGTCATAATTTAGTTTTAGCGGAGGGTTCACCAAAACTCCCCACTGGCGTTGGTTTATCAACCGGGCCAACTCTCTCCAGGTGCCCCTCTCGTTTATAATAAACTGCCTCTCAGGCCAGAAGGTCCTGCCGAGAAGCTCTTCGTATCTCTCTTGGTTCCGGAGACTTAGGAAGCGAGAGGCGTCGAATCCCCCTTGGGGTCTAGATCCTGATGCTTCACCCCTCGAGCGTTTTCCTGCTGGTTTTGGTGCCATCTGCAAGGAAAATGACAAAGTTAGTATGATTGCAAGTGATTAAAAGTGATATGAGGTGAAACGAATGGGATTGGAAGGAAAATTGAGAAAAACATAGGTTCTGTTTCTGCTACAGTCGCACTGCGAAGTCATGTTCGCAGTGCGAAGGTGTTCGAATAATTCTGGGTTGCCCAGAAACGGTCGCAGTGCGAAGTTGAACTTTGCTTTGCGACCATGACAGCAAAACCCCAGAAATCTGCACCTACACCTCTTGGTTTAAGCCTTTTCTCTAAAATCCAATGCATGTAGATAAACGACCTTAGAATCACAGCTGGGTATCAAAAAGAAACACTTAACAACCTCCTTCTTTCAATTTTTGTAAATGGGTTTTCAAAAAAACAAAATGGGAATTGAAAGAAACAGGTTGGTTTTAGATACCCGTACTGCATGCTTACTTAATCTCAACCTAATATAGCAAACTAGGGACTAAATGCAGCTTATTATGAACTTAAACTCTAACATGGGAACTTTAAAATTAGAAACCCTAAAACCCCTAAACAGTTGTAATACGAATTAGAGATGAACAGAGGAAAAGAAGAAAGGAAATCATACCTGGTAGTTGGTTCTGAATAGAATAACACGAAATTAATGGTGGGAAGATTCACAAATGGGTATGCTCACCCTTTCTTTTTTTTAAATTTGAGATTTTTTGTTATGGCACAAAAAATGCTGTTTTTTTTTGCTTTAAGAGTTTAAAGAAAAGAAGAAAAACGGTTGGATAAAAGGATAGTGGAAATGGGTGGTTGAGAGGGAGTAAATGAAGGGTCAGCCATTTTGAAAACTGAGCTGACAAAATTCGCGTACTTCGCACTGCGAAGTACTTTCGCTCTGCGAAGTACTTGAATTTTTTGAAAATTTTGTTACCCCTCAACACATTGGCCATTCCTATCCCCAACTATGATTATGCATAAAAACAAGTAATAAACAAAATAATGCTGATTGCCCCTGATAACACAATGTAACAAACATGAGTGAATGCGAATGGGTGATATGTGGAGGTTCGGAATTTCCCCCCATCCTCGCGTGTAGGCTCTAAATGGTGAAATTTCCTAAGAAGAGGTCCTTAGAGTCATAGATCTCACATGGAATTAGGGTTGTCTATGGACATACGTCGACATGACTTCAATTAATTCCACGTGAAAATCTCCTCTAAGCGGGGTTGGGCATCCTACCTCACGGACATACGTCAACGCGGGCTTCCGCTCACAACCTCCTTCTAACTTAGTTTTTTTCTCAAGCTCGGGTAGAGAGCCTCACACGTCCGGCATTAACCAGAACAATGTGGAGTAACATCACTCAAGTAACCCCCGCATTTGATATATATATATATATATATATATGATATGAATATAAAGCAAAATAAAGCAATTATAAACATAAAGCATAGATATGAAATAGATAAATGAAATAAAAGCATGGCGCGCAAATAAAATAAAAACAATTGGCTTTAAAAGCCAAATAGATTAGGCTTGACTCGCTAGTGGGAAAATTGTAACATCCCGCCCAAGACTCGAATATTTATGAATATTGAGACGATGTATCAGGACTGTTTTAAGCAAAGGGCAATTTGGTAATTGACAGTTAATGGGGTTAATTTATATGGTAAATGTGATATTCCGCTTTTAAGTATCAGTTATTAGTATTATTCGTGTTTGAGAAGCCTGACCAAGTGTTAGAATGAAGTAATGGCACAATGGTAAATTTAAGCAAAAGGAAGATTAGTTTAAATGGGAACAAGATATTTCCCTCAACCATTTCTACTTCTTTCCATTCTCTCATTCCCAAAACCAGCATATTTCTTCCCCTTCTCCTCCAAGCCACACGCCCTCCTTCACTTGCCATAACCATTCTAACCTCAATCAAAATTCTAGTGGCTAATCTTGCAAAGAAAACTTGAGTAGAAAGCTAGAACAAGGGAAAAGAAAGAGGAACAAGGAAGAACCAAGAAAAGGGTTTGATTTGGAGAGACATAAGGTTTGGTAATCAAGCTAACCAGCACCAATTGAAGACTAAGGTGAGCTCCACAGGGTTTTAGAACCCGTTTTGTGTAAGCTAGTAGGATTTTGTAAGTTGAGATAGATTTTTAGATTTGTGCCCTAAATCCAATTGTTTACTAATTTCATGTTGAACTATGTAATTCTTTACCAATATGTCTTAAGAATTTATGCCATAAGCTGTTATGAGGATTGGGAGTGTTTGGATTAGCCTAAGAAGCTGAAATTTGGAACCTGCAAAGGGAGAAATCGGCCACCGATTTCATGGGTTCGGCCACCGATTTTATGGCTCATTTTCTATGTAACTCACGGCAAAAATCGGGGCCCGATTTATGCAAATCGGCCACCGATTTCCCCTCTACACAAACTCATATTTTTTTAATGACAGGAATGGATTTAGGATAGGATGGATAAAGAGTACTACTTTGAAAGATGATTACCTAATTTTCTAAGTTACAAAGAGAAGTAGAGGGACTAGTTTTGGGTTTAATCCTAAACAAGCAAAGGCTTATGAGAATAATAACCTTAAGACCATAATTTCATAAGTTATGTATTGGGAGTTTGTTCTCCCTAAGAATGCATTATTATGCCAAGGCTAGAGAAAGTATTAGAGTACTTATAAGTACTTAAGATGAGAATTAATGTTTAAGTTAAGGACCTATTTATAGGTTAGATATTTAAGAATGATTTACTTAAAGAATGCATCAGATATGCATAGATTCAGTTGGTGTATCAGAAATACACATATCAGTTAAATTAATAATCAGGATAAACTTTGTGTCTTCTGTGCTCTCGACCAGTTAGAGAGGACAGGGGGTTTCAGCATTGCTGGAACGGGCAGGAACTTTCCGCGAGGATAACCACACAGAGTTATAGTGTGTCTTCTGTGTTCTCGCCAGTTAGAGCACAGGGGGTTCCAGATGGAACGGGCAGGAATCTTCCGCGAGGATAACCACACACTTAGGCAAGAGGAGTCCGGTGTTAGCCTGATATGATAGGATTTTCACCGGTTATCAGGGGAATGTGCTTCGGGGTTACTCCACCCGGGGGCATTCCGTAAAATGAACCCAGATAATATTGTTTGTTCAACGCTAACAGCTAACATAAGACATTTATCAGTTAATTATTTATTATGTTATCAGACAGAGAATAATTATCAGACAAGTATCAGATAAACAGTTATCAGGCGGTGATCCTAGATTCCCCTCGATCACCTAGTTATCAGGATATAGTTTAGATCTCAGGATTATTCAGTATCAGATTCAGGCTGTGATCCTAGGTTTCCCCTTGATCACTAGATCAGCAGAATGTAGTCCAGTTTATGACTACACAGTTTAGAAGGACAGTCAGGTAACCCTCTATGGGTAAGGTTAAGACTTGGCGATCATAGGTATTCCCAAGATTGCCGAGGTAGGCACGGCGACCCTAGGTTCCCTGTGGTTGCCAACAGTAGGTAGGGTAGGAGCTCACTGAGACATTATGTCTCATCCCTATCCTTCTGGTGCAGGTTTACAGGTAAGCTAGTGATGTTCATGAAGATTTTCACCAAGAAGACGCTGGATGGAGTGCAGTCGCTCGTCGCGGAGAAGCTCAGAAGGTTATCAGGATATGTTTATGTATTTATAGATGATGTTTGGATAAATGTATTAACGAGACAACTTGTACTCATTCAGATGTATTTATTATTATTATTGAAAACTTAAATGTATCCAGTATCAGTTTAACGCACATGCTAATATACTAGTTAACGTTAGTATGTGTGTTACAATTGGTATCAGAGCAGGTCGATTCAGACCGTGCCTTGGGTCATTAAAGTTTCAATAAAAGTAGTGGGACCATTGGGTTCCGGATGTTGTTCTAAAGGTCACCTCTAGTTGAGCCTGATCAACTCAGTCTAGTATGTGACAGTTAGGATAATTGTCCGAGAGCTGAATGTGACCAAGGAGGAATGAAGTGTGTGAAGGGCGAAGACTATATTGACAGAATTTTAAGACGGAATTGGCGAAGAAGTATTTATGCCAAATGGTGGCCATCAAACTGTAAAGTGACGAAGCCTGAATGTGGCAAGGTCTTAGAGACATAAAGGATATTTAAGAATAAGGTGAAGCACCTCAACCTTGTTGGACGCGTCGTAGGATGATACCTCGTCTGCGGAAGACTTACGGATTAAGAAGTTATGGAATACTCTAAGGAATGACATGGAACCTTAACGGGAACCGCAGTTCGAGAAGTTGAAGTGAAGTGTGGATGAAGTGTCAATATTGAGTACAGAGTTAAGGAATTGTGGTACCAAACCTAGAGACTCAAAATGAGGAATTATCGGTAAGGATAGAGTGCTGAGAACCAAACTCCAATCGGATGAGATTTTAATGTTCAGGCAGTTAAGGGAATAAATTGTGGAGTAAGAGAATTATCTGGACAATGAAGCTAACCACTCAAGTGTGGTCTTTGAGTATGAAACGCAAGTAAGATTAACCCCGGCAGATCAGCCGCATCTCCCGAACCATAAATGCTAGATTTGAGAATTAAGAAAGGAAGTTGGTATGCAACCTAAGTACTAAGATGGATGGTTAAGTGTTGGTAAGAAGACCCGTTACATGTCGAGGCGTGAATCAAATATTCATATGTGTTCTATTAGTAAGAAAATTAGAAATAAGCTGAGCTTAACTGAAATTTTATTCAACGAAAGGTGTATATTAAATGGTCAGTCATTGGGATTTAGTGAACTGATGGACGAATAAAGTTGAATTTCCTTGAGTGGATGAAGAAGGTAGGTCCAAGATGACACAAGATTATAGTAGACCAGTTTTGAAGGATAATCGGAAAATTTCAGCCAAGAAATTATATTGAGACTGTATTATACGAAAGGTTAAGATTGTGGTTAATGCTAGGGAGTTTTAAGTTTTCAACTGATGAGTTTTCTTCCACAGTTATTCTAGAAGCTTAAAGAGGTCACCTCGTGTTGTTAAGCTACGAGGGCGGTAATAAGGTATAGATTTCGGATTGTTCTACTATATGCAGAATTATACTAGTGCTAAGATTAAGATTTGAATTGTGAATGCAGTAACAAGTTGTTGAATGAAACAAAAGGTAATGATGAGGTTTTGAAGCTCAAGATCAGTTAATTGGAGGGATTCGGAGGTAACCTAAGAGGTATGGTAAAACCATAGAGACCGTAATTGTTTCGAAAAGATTATGGGTATGAATTCTTATGGATAAAGACAGACCGATTAGTAATGGGACTCAAACCCTCAGTAGATTCAGTATGTGTAAACGATGTGAACCTCCAGAAACCATAAGTCGTTTTAGAAGTTGACACAAGTGTTTGTGTGTGTGAACATAAGTTGTCTTAAGCAAGCTTTCAGTCGGTTTGCGCAATGTTTTAATGATTATACATAAAGAACTGGCCAAGAGATAGTTACGGACTTCAGGATATGGAAAGTAAAGTTAGAACCAGAGTATAAACTATTTGATAGGAACATTGTTGAACTTTTGACAGTCGTTGGAGACCGTTTACAAGTTCTGACGTGTTACCGTGAAAGTAAGTGAATATATGGTTTATGTCCGGAAGGAAGTACAATGTCAGATGACGATCAATCAGTAAGTTAAACAGGTGGTTTAAGTCACAAGAGAATCAACGAACGTAAGATGAATCTGCTGTGATAGCTACAAGTCATTAAGGAACAAGTCAGCCAGAGAATTGGATAATAGTGTATTACTCCTACTCCAAAGTGTTTTGTTAGATCAGAGTTGCGCAGCGGAGAAGTAATTCCAGAATGAGTTAACAGACAATTCTAAACTGAAGTTTAGAGAACAAGGATGCTTGTGTAGTCCGTGTTAGGTGGACCACAGAATATCAGTAAGCAGCGACGACTCGAACTTGTTATAAGTACTAGCAGAAATTTTTAAAAGTAAAGCCGAGGGATATTTCAAACCTCGAGACTTAAGAGAAATGGAGATCGAAGCAGTCTAAGATTCTGTGATAAGAATGAGAAGAATATGTTTCTAGCACAATAAGACTAGAGCAAGGGAAGTCATCACTAATACGGTAAGTTTCATCAAAAGGGTAAGCATGAGGCAGCATCCGTAAAGATTGCACTTACGAGACGATAAATATTTGAAATTAAAGCATTGGTCAGAAGTGACAATGCAGTGACATATGAGCCTAATCTGTATTGTATTCCGTTATGCATACATGTCACATGTATCAGGTTATGTTAGTATATATATATACTTAACAGGCAATACTCAAACTACTCAGATAGTAGTGTAACAGATTTTCAGTTATGTGACGTGTTTTGGTAATAGTAGTACGCAATCAGGAATGTTTAAATATGAAGGTTTTACCAGAGCAGATTTGTTGATATCACCATAGCTTAGCAGAAAAGTTCGAAAATTATTGTACTTAATGTTCACCAGTAAAAGAAGAAGAACTTTCATGCAGATTACAGGTCATTCGTAGTCTACAGTAAAGATGTTACGTAAGTTCAGGTTTGACTTAAGGATTTAAAGTGTGCTATTTTGGTAGCAACCAAGTAGAGCTTCTTTTGAAAACAAGGATCTTGGACTCGACGTTCAGAATGAGAAAATAAGTTTACGATGCTGAGAGAATGTAACCATAATCTATGTTATGGGTTGTTGTACACTTAAGAAATAAACACGAGTAACATTGGCGGGGCAAACCTGGCAAGCCAGTTGAAAGGCAAATCCCGGATGCTACAAGATAAGTTAAGAGTAAGGAAGATTCCCAATTGATGTGATAATGTCTCCAATATGTTGAGATTAGGAATGATGTCCCTTCGGTCGGACAAGGATGAGATGATGTATTGTGTGCCCATCAGTAGTGTACACGTGTTCGATTATGTATGTAAATTATATACTATGAAATCTACCATGTGGTGTTATATGAGATGATTACTACTCATCACTCGGACTAAACTTCTTTGGGTTTGGATTTACCAATATAGAAAATATTTATGTTACGGCCAGAATTCGAGAATAGTAGTGACAAGAAGGATAGGAGATTAGTAAACTCCCAGTAATGAATGATGATTTCTAAGTTATTAAGATAAGTGATGTCATCGTATGAGAACGACCTAATGTCATCAAAGTAAGATTACCTGGACTATGAAGGTATTTATAAGAATTAGTACAAGTGTCAGAGCTGGACAACTCCAGATTGGATACGATGGATATAGTGGTTCAGATAACCTCACATCCTACTACGTAAGAGTTATGCCAATCATCACAAGCATTTCAGTTAAAAGGAAAGGGATGTCGAGTATTTTCGACCTTCGGAGTTGGAAAACATGGGAATCCGATAAGCAAGACGAATTGGAGTTTTGGTTAGTAGAGGAAGTAGTATGTGAGATTAATTCATGTATGATAGTGGATTCTAAATTTCGAGGACGAAATTTCTTTAAGGGGGGTAGATTGTAACATCCCGCCCAAGACTCGAATATTTATGAATATTGAGACGATGTATCAGAACTGTTTTAAGCAAAGGGCAATTTGGTAATTGACAGTTAATGGGGTTAATTTATATGGTAAATGTGATATTCCGCTTTTAAGTATCAGTTATTAGTATTATTCGTGTTTGAGAAGCCTGACCAAGTGTTAGAATGAAGTAATGGCACAATGGTAAATTTAAGCAAAAGGAAGATTAGTTTAAATGGGAACAAGATATTTCCCTCAACCATTTCTACTTCTTTCCATTCTCTCATTCCCAAAACCAGCATATTTCTTCCCCTTCTCCTCCAAGCCACACGCCCTCCTTCACTTGCCATAACCATTCTAACCTCAATCAAAATTCTAGTGGCTAATCTTGCAAAGAAAACTTGAGTAGAAAGCTAGAACAAGGGAAAAGAAAGAGGAACAAGGAAGAACCAAGAAAAGGGTTTGATTTGGAGAGACATAAGGTTTGGTAATCAAGCTAACCAGCACCAATTGAAGACTAAGGTGAGCTCCACAGGGTTTTAGAACCCGTTTTGTGTAAGCTAGTAGGATTTTGTAAGTTGAGATAGATTTTTAGATTTGTGCCCTAAATCCAATTGTTTACTAATTTCATGTTGAACTATGTAATTCTTTACCAATATGTCTTAAGAATTTATGCCATAAGCTGTTATGAGGATTGGGAGTGTTTGGATTAGCCTAAGAAGCTGAAATTTGGAACCTGCAAAGGGAGAAATCGGCCACCGATTTCATGGGTTCGGCCACCGATTTTATGGCTCATTTTCTATGTAACTCACGGCAAAAATCGGGGCCCGATTTATGCAAATCGGCCACCGATTTCCCCTCCACACAAACTCATATTTTTTTAATGACAGGAATGGATTTAGGATAGGATGGATAAAGAGTACTACTTTGAAAGATGATTACCTAATTTTCTAAGTTACAAAGAGAAGTAGAGGGACTAGTTTTGGGTTTAATCCTAAACAAGCAAAGGCTTATGAGAATAATAACCTTAAGACCATAATTTCATAAGTTATGTATTGGGAGTTTGTTCTCCCTAAGAATGCATTATTATGCCAAGGCTAGAGAAAGTATTAGAGTACTTATAAGTACTTAAGATGAGAATTAATGTTTAAGTTAAGGACCTATTTATAGGTTAGATATTTAAGAATGATTTACTTAAAGAATGCATCAGATATGCATAGATTCAGTTGGTGTATCAGAAATACACATATCAGTTAAATTAATAATCAGGATAAACTTTGTGTCTTCTGTGCTCTCGACCAGTTAGAGAGGACAGGGGGTTTCAGCATTGCTGGAACGGGCAGGAACTTTCCGCGAGGATAACCACACAGAGTTATAGTGTGTCTTCTGTGTTCTCGCCAGTTAGAGCACAGGGGGTTCCAGATGGAACGGGCAGGAATCTTCCGCGAGGATAACCACACACTTAGGCAAGAGGAGTCCGGTGTTAGCCTGATATGATAGGATTTTCACCGGTTATCAGGGGAATGTGCTTCGGGGTTACTCCACCCGGGGGCATTCCGTAAAATGAACCCAGATAATATTGTTTGTTCAACGCTAACAGCTAACATAAGACATTTATCAGTTAATTATTTATTATGTTATCAGACAGAGAATAATTATCAGACAAGTATCAGATAAACAGTTATCAGGCGGTGATCCTAGATTCCCCTCGATCACCCAGTTATCAGGATATAGTTTAGATCTCAGGATTATTCAGTATCAGATTCAGGCTGTGATCCTAGGTTTCCCCTTGATCACTAGATCAGCAGAATGTAGTCCAGTTTATGACTACACAGTTTAGAAGGACAGTCAGGTAACCCTCTATGGGTAAGGTTAAGACTTGGCGATCATAGGTATTCCCAAGATTGCCGAGGTAGGCACGGCGACCCTAGGTTCCCTGTGGTTGCTAACAGTAGGTAGGGTAGGAGCTCACTGAGACATTATGTCTCATCCCTATCCTTCTGGTGCAGGTTTACAGGTAAGCTAGTGATGTTCATGAAGATTTTCACCAAGAAGACGCTGGATGGAGTGCAGTCGCTCGTCGCGGAGAAGCTCAGAAGGTTATCAGGATATGTTTATGTATTTATAGATGATGTTTGGATAAATGTATTAACGAGACAACTTGTACTCATTCAGATGTATTTATTATTATTATTGAAAACTTAAATGTATCCAGTATCAGTTTAACGCACATGCTAATATACTAGTTAACGTTAGTATGGGTGTTACAAAAATGGTCCCCAGTGAAGTTGCCAGCTGTGCGCACCTCGTTTAAAAAACGCGCAATTCTCCGAGGACGTCCGCGAACGCTCGGAGGGCCTTGTGAAGTCGCCACCAAAGTTTTTGTGTAAAGGGAACGTTGATAAACCCTTAAGTTTTTTTTATTTGAAAGGGAAACGATAATAAAACCCTTGACGATGAGGAAAAGGACTGGTCATCGCAACCATTGTCGGGTTCGGGAGTCGATTACGCAAGGGGAAGGTATTAGCACCCCTCACATCCGTTGTACTCAACGGGAACCTTCTATTTGGCTAAAGCTTAAATTGTTTTTAAATGTTTTGCGCGCATGCTTATCTATGTCAAAAGAAAATATACTAAAAGGGGGAAAAAGAGATAAAAATAAACGAAAGGAAAGAAAAAAGTTTTTTATTATTGCGCTTGACAAGATGTCGATCTTGCTCCTACGTATCTCCCGGTAATCGGAGAATTCAAAGCGTACGTAGTTCTTTGGTAGAAAAACGTACATATGTTGGTTAATTTTAAATGGACGATGTTTTAACCGAATTCTTGCGATTGAACGTAGCTTGTATGGTCGCGCTTGGTAGACTTATTAAGCGTATAGCTTGTATGCTCGCGCTTGGGAGACTTATTAAGCGTTTGTTTACGAATCGCGCTAGAATAGGTAAAACATGTCCGTTGGGTTAAAAGGGTTTGATTTGGTCGCGTTGGGACCGAAAGAGGTACAATGGACTCAATCGAGTCGATCATTGACCGGGGTGACTCCAATGAGTCGGGTGATTGAATCTAATGGCCACGGGGGACCAAAAGGTTCGGATTGACCACAAGGGGCCAAGATTTGGTTTGGTATGGTCGGATACGTTAAAAAAGGAATGACGATTGTCCAAACGACGAGACATACGTCACGCATTCGTACAATCGGGGCAATGGAGAGACATACGTCACACCATCCCTTTTTCATTCAAGTTTTTGGTTGAATTTCTTAGAAATCCCAAAGTTTATCAAAACATTTGGTTTGAAAACCCAAAATGAAAAGATTTTAGCAATTTTGCTAGAAAACGCACAAGTTCGGCTCGTTTTGCGAACGGTTTTTAAAAAAGCGAACAAATTCGGCGTATGTTCACGCTTGGTTTTTGAAAATCATGAACAATGTTTATTGTTCAAGTTTTAATTGAAATGATGAACATAGCTTATTTGTTCAAGTTGTTTTGAAAGTTTGGGGACATAACTTGTTTTGCAAGTTACCCAAAAAAGTGTTACCCGAACTTGCGAATTTTCCAATATTATGCAAAATCCTTGACATGGTTTGGATAAAATGAGTTTTAAACCTCCTAGGTTCTGAGCTCTTGGGCTAGAACCTCAAAAATTGGCCATTTGGGCACCTAAACTCAGATTCTGAGTTCTGTCATGGTCGCTCTGCGACCATGACTTCGCACTGCGAACAATGCGAATTTTTGAGTTCAGAAGCTGTTTCTGAACTTTTGTTCAGAAACAACTTCTGAACACACTCAGGACCTTTTAGGTGACTGAAAAGCTTTGAGTTTTTGCAATGAAAAGAGCTGGACAAACCAGTTTTGATGTTTTGAAAACCTTGGGATTTCTTTTGAAATTCAAAAGGGGTTTTTAGAACAAAAGGGTTTTGGACCAAAATTGCTATGCAAGCACAAATGAAAATGCAAAACAAAGGCTTAGAAACTTACAAAGATCCTTAGCAAAGCTCCAGCTGCAATGGATTTGAATTGGTTGAAGGTTCTTGCAAAGGTTTTTGGATATTTGTGATGAACTTTGAACTTGGTAAGGCTTTGTATTTTATTGGTTTTTTCTGGTTGTTTGAGTAGTGTTTCTTTGTGTGTAAATGCTCTTTGAATGCTGTATTTTCTGCTTAATTCATGCTGCATTGCATCTTGCCTTGCCTCTCTATTTATAGGCCAAAATGCAATCTCAAGTAATGATGAAAATCCATAGGACCTAGCTGATTTGTGGGCTAAATTCAGGCTATTTGGCTTTGCATTTAATGCTAATGGATAGAGGCAACTCTGCCTTGTGCCAAGGGTTAAAGGTTTGACTGATTTCAGCCACAAAATCAAAGGTCTTTGGATAGAAATGATGATGAACATGGCTGGATTGCAATTGGCCAAGCTTGGGGATCAATCCTTGCAATCTCAATGGTTGATCAATAAAAACGTGCACTGTGATGTGCAGAGATTGGGGGATGCAAAAGGCTACATATGGCTGGTGTGAGGGGTGAAAAGTTGCTGCCAAAACAGGGTAGGCACTCATGACTTTTTCAAGTGAAAAATCCAGCTGGGTTTGACTGGTTTTGGGGGAGCAAGCAGGAAGAAAGACTTCAAGCAGGTGGCTGGCAACCTTGGGGTGGTTAACAGGTCACTTGGGAGGGACAAGAGCTGCCCAAGGGCAAGCCCACTTGCTTGTCACATGCTAGGTTGGAAGAAAAGGCTTCCTACCTTGGCATTCATGGCAAGTCTCTCATTTCTGGTTTTGCTTGGCCCAATTAGCCATGAATGCTGATTAAAATAAATATGCAAATGATGTGCAACAAATTCTGGAATTAAATCAAAGAAACCAAAAATCTGCAGAAAAATCGCAGACTTCGCAGTGCGAAGTCATCATTTTTGAAATGTTGACTTTTTTGTTGACTTTGGTTGACTTTGACTTTTTTTCCCTCTTGATTTTTTTTTATTTTGTTTTAAAAGGCTTAGGACAAAATTGGGGTACTACAGTAATGACTTGACCCAAATAAGAGGAGTTTTAGGAAAGTTGCTCATTGTTTAAGAGGTATTTTGTGATGTTTTCATATCGAGTCATGTAATTCTAGTTCTTCCCTAAACCAAGCAATTCTTATGTATTTTGTAAGTATTTTATCAAAAAATCATGTAATTTGGCAAAACAATACACCTCATGAAGAATTGGGAAAACATGAAATGAAGATTTAAGAGGCCTCAGAAGACATTACAAGTTGGGAAACTTTTGTCCCAAATCCCGCGACAAGTTTGGAGGAAGTAAACACTAAAAAAGACGAAGAAAAGGGTAAAAATGCATCGGAAGCATAAGCCACGCGCCCCGGGTGTGCGAATCAGTGTTGAAAAACACTATCTTTAGCACACCCCTCATGCCCTAAACACATGTTTAAGTCATCTATTATTAAATTTGAGACTCTTATCAAATATTGCACACCTTGTTGGAGCGAAATGACAGTTGAAAGAGAGGAGGAATGAAGACAGTGGTCGTACGGATGAGATGAAGCATTGAGTTATGATGTGGGAATGGAAGGTGGATATTCCATTAGTAATGTTGATGAGGTTGTGAAAATGAAGAACGTCGAAACCCTTGGATGGTTACGTTCACTATTTCAATATATGGATTCAACTTATGTCCTCTTGAAAAGGTTATAGAAAATCAGAAAGCTTATCTTTACACTACTGGCTAGTAGTATTGATCAATTTCTTAGTTTATTAATATATCATTTGAGTGACCACTATATATCTTTTAGGAAGTGAACAACCAAAACTAAAAACAATTTTGTGTTATCCATACTTGAAGATAAAGCATATGTACTTCAATTGTCAAAATAAACTTACTATAGTTAGTGTTTCATAATTTTTTTTATTGAATTAAACCTTCCGAATCACAAAGCTTGGTATACTGTATACATGTATTATTTATGTTACATAAGATATGCTTGCACACCAAATCGGGAATATAAAGACATCTATTTAAGCCTCCTTGGGAAATTTGGTAGCCTTAGATGGAGTCTTACTATAGTTAGTGTTTTAGATTTTTTTTTTTTTGAATTAAACCATCTGAATCACAGAGCTTGGTATACTGTATACATGCATTAGTTATGCTACATAAGATATGCTTGCACACCAAACCGAGAATCTAAAGACATCTATTTAAACCTCCTTGAGATATTTGGTGGCCTTAGGTGGAGTCTTGCTAGCAGTTGAAGCTTTTTCCAGTCCTCTTTGGCAAAAGCATAGGGTTGATGTTAGGAAGAACACCACCATGAGCAACGGGAACACCAACCAACAACTTTCCAAGCTCCTCATTATTACTTATGGTCAACAACAAATGCCTCGAGATGATCCTGGTTTTCTTGTTGTCACGAGCTGCATTTCCAGCCAACTTAAACACCTTAGTAGCAAGATATATAATCATAATGAGAAACTAATAAATAAAACAAATGAATGAAAATAAACTAAACACCCAACATAACCACAAATCAAGGCACATACTTTTTATCCAAACAATTTTGATGAAAGGCTAAAGGACAACTATCACAATTAGAGAGTGGTAATTTTATCCATCAATCTAACAATCATTCACACGTTAATTCATCAAAAAAAATTTCTTTTCAACAAAACAAAAGTTATAATAAATTTAAACAAAGAGATACAGAGACGGGGGGTGGGGGGTCACAATACATTAGATTCAATCCTTTTATTTAATATGTTGCTTCTATCTTCTAGCTTTTCATATCAACGGATGGAATAACTTGCAAATTCAAATAAAAATACACATTATTGATCAAAATAAAAGCAATCAATTGAAAATCAACTATAGTAGTAAATACAAAGTTAAAATATAAAAAGTTCATGATTATTACCTTTTGGAACAAGACAGAATCATCTCATCATTTATGCCCACATTTTTACCCATATTTAATCAGAGAAATCACACTCGTTGAGAATTATCATAAAAATGATAAAAACATAGAACATCAGAGAAGAAGTAGAAATACAAGACATCTTTGACGATTTGCATTCATTCACAATTCTGATGATACTCCATGAATTGAGTTTTGGTTTGACGCTCATAGATCTAGTGGAGAAAAACAACACAAAATCAATAGGTGAAAGTAAACTCAAAAATAAAAAACGACGGGGATACGAAATATTAATAACATGGAATTTGTCGCATATATAGGAGAAAACAACCTGAGTTGAGTAAATTCACAATTTATATATCCCTGGATCTCTAGAATATCATCATAGTCAATTCAATAGCTTAATAATATATGTTGAATATATCTTTATATGAATGGGTGATGAATAGATATAGAAGAAGTGAATTTTCAGCTCTATACAAATGCAAGAAATGCAACCAGATAAAGTTATCTTGATAGAAGCGCCGTTGGTCCTCACTACTTTTGCCAAAGTGGTGAGCGTAGCCGCTCTTATAAGGGGCTAACCCAATGATAGGTTAAAGTTAGGTTAACTTTCGTGTTTTCTAGATCTAAAATATTATAATATAAAAAATATATATTTTGTTGATAGCAAAATCACATTTTTAACTATTTTTTTTACTACAAAATCACATTTTTAATTAATTCCTATAAAGAATTACTTTACAAATACAAATAAAAAAGTTGCACACAATTTTTATTACTCTCTCTCTCTCTCTCCCTCTCTCTCTCTCTCTCTCTCTCTCTCTCTCTCTATATATATATATATATATATATATATATATATATATATATATATATATATATATATATATCATATTGATTTTGTAGGACTAGAATTGAAAAGAAAGGTGAAAAGTGCTTGACGAAAAAATGACCTTTTTCCCACCCGAAACACCCACAAACCTGAATCACTACCATCGCCAACGCCATGAATCTTGTGTTAATTCCTTGGACTTGTCTTGAATCACAACCAAAAGAACAAATCATATCATCAAGAAACAAAGTCAGACTAAAACTTTTGCTCAAGCCTTGAATAACATTTGTGAGATACCACTAAGGTAATTGCCTCAACCTTGTGTCAAAGGTTACATGATTTATATAATGTTTCCGAAAGATGAATATGGACCTAGGTTATATGCATGTAAGCATAGTCTTCAGGTTCGCATCATTTGATCGAAGGGTGGATCACTTTTTAAGATAAATGCCTTATGAGCCAAGTGATTGTCATCTGGAAGTCATTGAGCAAGTGGAGAGTGAAATCTCTTGGTGAGGGTTTTTATGAGTTTTCATTTTCTTCCCTAGAAGATGTTCAAAGTGTTATAGAGATTGGATCATGGAACATTAGCCTTGGTTTCCTTAAATTCTTTGCTCGGAGTTGTGACTTTGACCCTAGCATGAAACCATAAACTAAACCTCAAGTTTGGATTATAATATATGGATTATCACAAGAGCATTGGAGAGCAAAGATACTTTTCGCTATTGAAGGGAGTATTTGTACCCCAATATGCACTTGTTCTACTACAAATAAGCCAATACTTGATAGAACTTTTGGTCATTTTGTTTTAGTGTTAGTGGATATGGAACTTAAAATTGAACCAAAATATAAAATCCTTGTGGAGAGAACACTTTATTTGTCTACTTTATTTGTCTTGTTTTTTACTTTTATACAATACACTTTATAAATGCCATTGCATGTCATTCTTTTTTCTTTCTCTGTGTTTATCTGAAGTGTTATTTTCTTATGTGTTGCAGATCAGTGAAGATGAGATTACTTTTTTGACTGGTGGTGGTGATCCTTATGAAGATGATGTTGTATTAGACAAACTTTTTCACCCTAATCTCAGGCTTCTAATTGTTACTGAAGGGTCGGGGGGTTGTAGATATTACACCAATGTAAACTTGCCAAAGTCATTTAACTCAGATTTTAATTGTTTGAATAGGTTTTATAATCCCTTATTTCATTATTTTCCTTGCCCTTTATTCTGATGAGTGGACTGAAATGTGTGTTGTGACTTTTTGAATGTAAGTTAACAATTTCTACACTCAATGACGAATAGCAGGTTGTAAAACTTGAGCAAGGTTTGCTTCTAGGTTTAAGCATTCAACTAATAGTGATTACTGTTAAGTGCCAGAAAGTGGTTAAAATGCTCATTTAATTTAGGCACTTATATTACTTATTTCACAAGTTACCATAGGATAAGCTCTTAATTTATCATTAAATATCAAACTTGTGATCCTATGCCTTACCCCATGTTATTATGCAGGAATTTCATGCTTGAACCTGAGCTGAGCAAAGAACATGAAGTTTTGATCAAAGCCATCGCTAGAAGCGCACGCTTCCTCGCTACAAGCGAGGATAGGCAGGGAATTTGGAGACTTCATCGCTTCAAGCTCCAGATGCCACGCTACTAGCGAGCTTAGGCAGGGAAATTGGAGAGTCCATCGCTACAAGCGATGGACCGGTCGCTTCAAGCGACCAAGGGCGGTTTAATGTTCCATGCTGACGTGGAGCTCTCCCATTGGCCAACAAACTTCATCGCTACAAGCGACCAGCTCATCGCTTGTAGCGAGCGTGCAAAATTTCAGTTTTATAAAAGCATTTTTAGCTCTATTTTCAGAGAGAACTGGATCATTGACTACTTCCAATTAGGGATTGCTTTTTAATTTAGTTTAGTAATAGTTTAGGACTTAGTTTTAGGGCTAGAAGCTATGATCTTCAAGGAGCAAAATGATTGAATTGTGGAATCAACCAAAGGCTTTGGGAAATCAAGACTTAGGTTATGATCTTCATCTTTTCTCTACTCTTTTGTATAGTTGTCATGAAAATGAACAACTAACTTCCCTTTGTTGGGATTGGAGGTATTCTTTCTAGCTTTGATGTAATACATGATTATGTGAATATATGATTTTAGCAATTTATGTGTTTATGAAGTTATTCTTGCTTTTCACTCTCATGCTTGATTCAATTGATATTGACAAATACTTTTGAATCTATGTTTAGAATAATCTTCTATCAAAATAAGAAAATCTAGAAATAGATTTGGGTTTTGATAATCGCACAAAGTTTCGGATCGTAATGCTTTCGGATCGTTTGATTGATTGGGAAATCGTCGATTAAACGATACGATCGATTTCATGATGTCATTTGGGAAATCAATGACGTTGTTGAGCGATACGTGATATTTTCGCTAAAACGTTTAAATTCATATGCATGATTTATAGATTATATTCTTTGCAAGATTGATGAACTCTAATTCCAACGCTTTGATACCCTATTATTTGTCGTTTTATTTCCGCAATTAAATTCAATTAGTTTTATGCAACCAATCGTACAAACCCTTAACTCAAAACAATACCGATTGTTGAACGGTTCGAAGTAACGCACCTAATCCCTGAGGAGACGATAATTGAAAATACTTACTTTTGTTGTTTGAAATACTGCGACAACAAAATGGCGCCGTTGCCGGGGATTAGTGTTTAGTTATTTTGAGCATCGCAATAATTGATAGTGTTTTGAGCTTTTGTATATATCTTGTTAATATTTTTGTACATTATCAACTGTTTGTGCATTAACCCTCTTTGCAAAGCAAAAAAAATTTTCTTGTTAGTTACACTTGTTTCAGATTCTCAACATTGGAACAAATCATGGCTGATCATCATGATTATTTCAACTACTATAATCCATACGAATATGAATCATATCAACAACATCAACAATATCCGTCTGAAGATGAACAAATGACAAGAACGGAAAACACTTTGAATTTGTTCATGCAACAATCCATGATCAACATGCAAAATACCAACCACAGATTGAGAGCCTTATCATGCCAATTGGAGATTTTGCAAGTTCAATTCAATTTTCTACCAAGAATCATGGATGTTCAGACCAACAATCAATCCGTTTTGGAATTCGGAGAGATTGTTGAAGACGATATTGATGAGAGTGAGGAAGAGACGTTATTTGAAGGATGTGGTATAAGGACATTAATGGAAGAATTAGAGATACCACACAAGGATGAACTTCCTCAAGAAAGGTCAAATCCTGAAGAGGCCAACATTGTTGATAGCAAGGAAGAGATGGATATTGAGAAGATGGGACAGTTTCTTAACAAGGAAGAAACTTGTAAAAAGGAGGGGAAGAAAGTGAGCAAGGCGGATAGAGAGCTTGTACAAGATGGTATTTGTACCTTGCTCAACTTATTCTGGTTAGGGAGGTTCTGGATTCCACATCAGCTATACCACAAGTTCATGGAATTCCTCCCACAACAAAGAAGTACAAAAGCTGATGTGCTTTCCGTCTCATTTTGGCCACCCTAACGAATCAGGCGTCAAGCTAACGACGTAAAACAAGCGCTTGTTGGGAGGCAACCCAACTGTGTAGGTTTATTGTTTTTAATTAGTATTTTAGTTTTGAATATCCATTCATACATGTAGGGATAGTGGCAAGGGCTGATAATTTAAAATTTCTGTTTACTGTCATGGTCGCTACAGCGATGGATCTCATCGCTATAGCGACGAGCTTCAGACTCTGTCGCTGTAGCGACGCATCTTTCGCTTGTAGCGATGGAACCAAATTCTGACAGTACAGTTTCCAAAGCCGCTTTGAACCCTTATGTACCATGGATAATTTATTTTGGTTATTATGTTATTTATTTTAGTTATTATTTGTTTAGTGTATATTATGCTTTATTTATGCTTTGTTATTTATTTTTGGTTAAATTTTTTGAATTATCCCAACAATTTGGAAAGAAAGATGACAAAGATTCAAAAGCTAAGTGCTTGTTTGAAAGCAAAGCATTGAGCTTAGAATCAGTTGAGTGATAATGATAGAATGAGTGATAAAAGCGCGCAGCTAAGGTACTCGTTTTCTTGTTTTTCTAGGTATATTCTTGAATGTGAATAAGTTCTTTACACACAAGTTTAATCTATTCAGTTTTACGCAAGCACTTGTTTAGTTTTGAACCATTTAGAACTAGCCAAAATGTGAGGAATCCTCAACCATTGTATATATATGCAGGAGACCAACATTTCATGTTTAACTCAGTTATTTTATGTTAAATCTATTGTTGTTTTAAATTGTATAAAAGCATTGAAATGATCAAGGCAATTTTTTGAATATGAGTGAAACACTTGACCAAATAAACCTACCCTGTGAGAAGTGAGTATCTGTTAACCCCTCTGAGCCTATTGAATCAGAATTGTTAGCCATGAACTGTCAATTTTCATAAGCTCAATTGCTTATTTAAATTGTCGGAGTTTGTAAAAAAATTCAGTTCATAGTTAACTCTTTATTGAATTATGATATTGCTTTCTTTTGAACCCTTATCCATCGTGTTTATTGACCTTTGCCATAATGATAAAGGAACATTCGATTAGGGTGTCATTGAACTAAGTTGGGGAGAAAGGGAGGTTATGTTTATGTCAAAGTAGTGGTGAATGATGATAATTGATCTTGACAAAAAGAAAAGACAAAAGAAAGAAAAGCAAACCAAGAAAAAGAAAAGAGAAAAATGAAAAGGTTTGCAATAAATCAAAGAAAAAGTTGTCAAGATCAATCAAGAAAAGAAAAATTTATAGTTCACCAAGAGTTGTATTGGAAAAAGGAGGAAGTTTGTAAATAGTTTGAATGTTCCTCTTGCTTGGCCATTTGAATTCAATATCCCACATATGACAATTCTTTTGTAACCTAGCCCAATTACAACCCTTAAAGACCTCATGATCAATGCCTTTTATGCTTTTAGAAATGATAATTAGATGGACACATAATTTGATTGGAATGTTATCATGTTTGTTGGATGAGTGTTCATACCCTCACAATAAATTTCAATATGTTCATATACTTCATATAGAAGTGTGTTAGGTTTGGTTCAATTTTAAACATGTTGCTTGCTAAGAATTGTGTGATTAGATGCTTTGTGTTTAGAACTAGTTCACATTCATAGTATGTATCTCGTTTAATGAGAAACTTAACTTTAGCTTGCGCAATCACGTTTGAATCATTCATCTGACACTTATTTGCTTCAAACTTTTGATTCTTTTGCATTCTTGCTCAAAACTTTGGTTAAAGCTTGTTTCCTTATTTGTAGTGTCATTTGTTTGAGGACAAACAAAGATTTAAGTTGGGGAGTGTGTTAAGTGCCAGAAAGTGGTTAAAATGCTCATTTAATTTAGACACTTATATTACTTATTTCACAAGTTACCATAGGATAAGCTCTTAATTTATCATTAAATATCAAACTTGTGATCCTATGCCTTACCCCATGTTATTATGCAGGAATTTCATGCTTAAACCTGAGCTGAGCAAAGAACATGAAGTTTTGATCAAAGCCATCGCTAGAAGCGCACGCTTCCTCGCTACAAGCGAGGATAGGCAGGGAATTTGGAGACTTCATCGCTTCAAGCGCCAGATGCCACGCTACTAGCGAGCTTAGGCAGGGAAATTGGAGAGTCCATCGCTACAAGCGATGGACCGGTCGCTTCAAGCGACCAAGGGCGGTTTAATGTTCCATGCTGACGTGGAGCTCTCCCATTGGCCAACAAACTTCATCGCTACAAGCGACCAGCTCATCGCTTGTAGCGAGCGTGCAAAATTTCAGTTTTATAAAAGCATTTTTAGCTCTATTTTCAGAGAGAACTGGATCATTGACTACTTCCAATTAGGGATTGCTTTTTAATTCAGTTTAGTAATAGTTTAGGACTTAGTTTTAGGGCTAGAAGCTATGATCTTCAAGGAGCAAAAGGATTGAATTGTGGAATCAACCAAAGGCTTTGGGAAATCAAGACTTAGGTTATGATCTTCATCTTTTCTCTACTCTTTTGTATAGTTGTCATGAAAATGAACAACTAACTTCCCTTTGTTGGGATTGGAGGTATTCTTTCTAGCTTTGATGTAATACATGATTATGTGAATATATGATTTTAGCAATTTATGTGTTTATGAAGTTATTCTTGCTTTTCACTCTCATGCTTGATTCAATTGATATTGACAAATACTTTTGAATCTATGTTTAGAATAATCTTCTATCAAAATAAGAAAATCTAGAAATAGATTTGGGTTTTGATAATCGCACAAAGTTTCGGATCGTAATGCTTTCGGATCGTTTGATTGATTGGGAAATCGTCGATTAAACGATACGATCGATTTCATGATGTCATTTGGGAAATCAATGACGTTGTTGAGCGATACGTGATATTTTCGCTAAAACGCTTAAATTCATATGCATGATTTATAGATTATATTCTTTGCAAGATTGATGAACTCTAATTCCAACGCTTTGATACCCTATTATTTGTCGTTTTATTTCCGCAATTAAATTCAATTAGTTTTATGCAACCAATCGTACAAACCCTTAACTCAAAACAATACCGATTGTTGAACGGTTCGAAGTAACGCACCTAATCCCTGAGGAGACGATAATTGAAAATACTTACTTTTGTTGTTTGAAATACTGCGACAACAATTACTAAATTTTTGTGCAAGATTTTAAGGGCAAAGTTAGAGGTGCCAATGTTGAACCTTTTGACACAACTGGTGATGGTGATGCATTTCTTAGTGGGATTCTCTACAAAATAGCTTCTGACCCAAGTATTTTCGAGGTAATTCAGATATCTTTACACATTCTAGCTATTGATTTAGAAAAAAATTTGTGTTTGTGATAAAAACCAGAATAATAGAGAGGAGGCTATTGCAAGTAAACTTGCGATTTCCATTGATAAACAAACGGAAATACAATCTGAAAATGGACAAGAGCAGTTTGCTCTCTCAGAAGATAACTTCTGGCCAAATAACTTCCTAATAATTTCCAACCTAATGTAAAAAACAATAAACAACAAACTTAAATACAATCCACAACCACATCCAATAACTAACTATTTGAAATTCAAACTAACACGCTAATATTATATTACTTATTTATTTTATTTATCCTTTGATAAACCCTCCAAATGACGGGTTTACCCTTCTCTTTAGTTTGTGCGCTATCATTGCTGCCCCTAAGAGAACCAACCTTGTCCTCAAGGCTGAAGGAAGGAAATTGAGCAATGATGAAGTCTTTATCTTCCCAGGTAGCTTCCTCAATAGGCTTATTCTTCCAATGGATAAGAACTTGATAAATAGATAGGCCATGTCGGACCACCATCCTTTGTTCTAAAACTGTCTCTGGTTCCCACATGAATTCTTCATTAGCCTCTACACTAGCAGGGAGAATTAAATTAACCACAACATCACCAACAACTTTCTTAAGCAAGGAAACATGGAAAATAGGATGGATTCGAGATGTATGAGGTAATTCCAACCGGTAAGCAACAATTCCAACACGTTCAATCACCTTAAACGGACCAAAATACCGCGGAGACAACTTGGGACAGATTCTAGCCGCAACAGAATGTTGCACATGAGGTCTCAGCTTCAAGAAAACAAAATCACCAACTTCAAAAGAGCATTCTTTATGATGTTTATCTGCCTATGTCTTCATCTGGTCACTAGCACGGGACAGATGATGTTTCAGTTGTCGCAAGCATTCATCACGATCAGCCAAGTCTCGTTGAACAACTTCCACCTTAACTTCTCCCGGTAAATAATTAGTGATCATCGGAGGGGAACAACCATACACCACTTCAAATGGAGTTGTACCTGTAGAAGCATGAAAAGTAGTGTTGTACCAATGTTCTGCCCAAGGAAGCCACATGGCCCAAGTCTTAGGCTGGTCAGCAATAAAACAACGAAGAAAAGTTTCTAAGCAACGGTTAACTACTTCTGTCTGACCATCAGTCTGAGGATGGTATGCAGTGCTGAGCTTCAAGTATGTACCTTGCTGTTTAAAGAGTTCATGCCAAAAATTACTAACAAAGATGAGATCTCTGTCACTCACAATCGATTCCGGAATTCCATGAAGTCGGACCACTTCTTTGGTGAAAGTTTCAGCCAAAGATTTTGCAGAATAAGGACGCTTAAGAAGGATGAAATGGGCATATTTTGACAGCCTGTCTACCACTACAAAAATAGCTTCGAACCCTTTAGACTTTGGAAGGCCAGCAATGAAGTCCATGGAAATATCTGCCCATACTTGATTTGGTATTGGAAGTGGCTGGAGAAGACCACTGGGTGTTGAAGTTGCATACTTGTTGCATTGACAGACAATACAGTTTTGCACAAAGTTTTGGATATCCTTCTTCATACCCGTCCAATACAAATTATCAGCCAAACGGCGATAAGTGCGATAAAACCCGGAATGCCCACCTTGAGGAGTGCTGTGAAATTCCTTGAGAATGATAGGAATGAAAGTAGATGAAGCTGACATAACTAATCTGTGCTGATACAACAGAACCCCATTTTGAAGTGAAAACCCAGATTTTGTTGTTTCCTTCTTTTGTAAAGCTGAAATGATTGCCTGTAATGTTGGATCATGTTGTACTTCTTCGTGGACAATCTTGAAATCTAGCCATTCAGGATGGAAAAACATAGAATTAAGTACCAACCTGTCATCTGAATCAGTAAGGGTAACCATGGTGTTGTTTGTGGAAACATCAAACTGACGGGACAACGCATCAGCACCCTTGTTCTCAAGACCAGGTTTATAGACTACATCAAATTGATACCCCAAAAGCTTAGCCACCCTTGTTACACGCTGCTGCATTAATTGCTTCAAACTTTTTTGATCTGTGCACACCGTGAATTTGTTCCCTATTAGATATGGGCGCCAATGTTGGATTGCGAGAGCCACATCCATTAATTCTTTTTCATATGCTGATTTGTTCAAATTACGATCACTAAGTTCCTTGCTGAAAAAGCGATAGGCTTCTTGTCTTGTATTAAGATCGCACCCAACCCATTACCGGACGCATCACTCTCAATGATGAATTCTTTGGTGAAATCAGGCAATGCTAATACTGGGGCTGAAATGACCTTGTGCTTAAGTTCCTCAAATGCTGCTTGTTCCCTGACTCCCCACTTAAAACCTTCTTTCTTAGTCAAATCGGTTAATGGTCTTGCAATCTTACCATAGTCACGAATGAACTTTCTGTAGTACCCGGTCAAACCTAGAAATCCTCTTACACCCTTGACATTCTTTGGCACAAGCCATTCTAACACACTGCTGATTTTGGATGGATCGATAGAGACCCCTTCATGAGAAATCACGTGACCCAAATACTCAACTGACAATTGGCCAAATGAACATTTCTTTTTATTGGCAACCAACTGTTGCTCAGCCAGCACACTTAAAACTGAATTCACATGCAGAATATGGTCTTGCCAAGTCATACTATACACCAAAATGTCGTCAAAAAATACTAAAACATACCTCCGCAACATTGGCTTGAAAACTTTATTCATTAATGCTTGAAAGGTGGCTGGAGCATTCGTTAAACCAAAAGGCATCACCAAGAATTCATAATGCCCCTCGTGAGTGTGGAAAGCTGTTTTATGAATGTCTTCTTGTCGCATGCGTACTTGGTGGTAGCCAGACTTAAGATCAATTTTGGAAAAATATTGCGCACCATATAGCTCATCCAATAACTCATCAATGATTGAATAAGGAATTTATCTGGAATGGTTACCTTATTCAAAGCACGGTAATCTACACACATCCTCCAAGAGTCATCCTTCTTCTTGACGAGAATAACCGGACTTGAAAAGGCACTCTGGCTAGGTCTGATCACACCGAACATCAACAACTCTTTCACTTGTTTCTCGATTTCTGTTTTGTGGCGGTGAGGGTAGCGATAAGGTCGAACATTAACTGGGCCCTGACCGTTCAACAAGTGTATAACATGCTCTTGTTGTCGTTCAGGAGGTAATCCATGTGGTTCCTTGAAAACATTATCAAACTTGTCCAATACTGACTTCATTTCCAACTGCTGATTTGGTGTCACCATATCCGGTTGGATATCACAATGCAACTAAGCAAAATGATCTTCATCAACATAGTTTTGTAATGGAGTACACTCTCTAGTACGAACCCCTCTGATCTCAATCCACTCACCCTGGTAGTCGAAACACATTTTTTTCTCAACCCAATCGATGTATGTGCATCCAATTTGTGTAAACCATGCCATCCCCAATACTAGATCATAACCGCCCAACTCAAAAAGCACCACATCTATCTCCCATTTTACCCCTTAAACAAAAATAATAACACTGTGGCACTCTCCCAACGTCGGAGCCGCATATCCATCACCCAATCTGATATGTCTGGCAGGAGTCTCGGTAATTCGCAAACCCAAAGCCAAAGCTAGACGCCTTGACATGGAGTTTTTGTTTGCTCCACTGTCAACCAACATCAGCACCGGTATCGCCCCCACTCTCCCTTGCAACCTGATGCATTGAATCATATCTTGATAATACTCAGTTTTCTTATCAAAAGTCAACACATTTTCAAAAGTCAGCACATTCAATTGCAATTCTTCTGCACCTGTTTCTACATCTTCATCATTCAACACTCTGACTTCATTTTCATCTTCAGAATCATCCTCAAGTATCATAACACGCAGCTTTTTATCCAGACATTGATGGCGAGGATGGAAAGGACCTCCACATTTAAAACAGAGCCCTTTTTGACGTCGGTCAGCAATCTCCTGTGAAGACAGATTCCTCACAATCCTATCACGCCAATTTCCAGTACTGGCAGTGTGTGTTTTGTTTTGTCCAACACTAGTCATTCCACGCGGACCACATATGGACTTTCCTCCAACGTTTCCTCCATGGAAACGATCACGATTGTCTTTGTTATTACGAACCATAACCCAATCACCATTTCTGCCTTCATTTTGTGTGACAACCTTGTTACCAAAAACGGGTTGGGACAGTGAACCATGTGACCTTCGTGATGTCCAGTCTCTTCACTCCTCTTCCAATTCATGTTCTACTGCTCTAGCCACGTTCATTAATTTCGCTCTTGACATGGGTCCCATAGCGATCATGTTGCGAACCTTTCCTCTGATTTTTTCCTTCAAACCGTGAACGAAATAACCCAAATATTGGTCATTGGGTAGTTGGGGCAGTTGCGCTACTAACCTCTCAAAATCTTCAATGTATTCTTTGATTGTTCCTTCCTGTTGAAGCGCAGAAAGTTATTCAAATATATTCCCATCACTAACACCACCATACCTTTCAAGAAGTGCATCTTTCAAATTCTCCCACGTCAATATTTCATTCTCCTCCAACAGTCCTTTAAAAAAATGAATTGTAGGACCGTCCATACATAATTGTGCCAAATTCACTTTGATTTCTGGTCTAGTGTTCTGCACATTGAAATAAACTTCCGCCCTAGCAATCCAACCAGCGGGATCATCACCATTAAACATCAGTAATTCAACTTTCTTTACAGATAGGAGAAATTCATCCAAGGCTTCACCATGTAAGTCAGAATTTTTCTTTTTGGTACCAACTGACTCATTATTGTACGATGATTCTTCCACATTCTTCTCCTTATTCGAATTCAATAAAGAGATTGTCTTCTCCTGGTTCTCCTTATTTGGATTATGCATTTCATGTAAAGAAACCTCCAAAGTTGCGATTTTCTCTTCAAGTGCAGTCACTTTGGCCTCCATCTTCTTTGGTGGCATCCGGTAGGTCGGACCGATTTGATAAAAACCAGAATTATAGACATGAGGCTATTGTAAGTAAACTTGTGATTTTCATTGATAAACAAAAGGAAATACAATCTGAAAATGTACAAGAGCAGTTTGCTCTCTCAGAAGATAACTTCTGGCCAAATAACTTCCTAATAACTTCCAACCTAATGTAAAAAACAATAAACAACAAACTTAAATACAATCCACAACCACATCCAATAACTAACTATTTGAAATTCAAACTAACACGCTAATATTATATTACTTATTTATTTTATTTCTCCTTTGATAAACCCTCCAAATGACGGGTTTACCCTTCTCTTTAGTCTGTGCGCTATCAGTTTGGAGTTGATGAAGTTATTTTGTGTGGCAGGATGAGGAACGTCTCCAAAAGGCATTATATTTCGCCAATGTATGTGCCGCAATCACAATGACAAAGAGAGGGGCAATTCCTACATTACCTACAAAAGATGTTGTCCTGCAATTTGATGCAAATAGGAACATATGCTGTTATAAAATGTAATATTTGTTGACACATAGTGATTAACCTTTTGACTTGGTTCTGATAGCACTAATTTGTAAAGTCTTATACTGCAACATTTAGGGTATAACATATCAATACGCTGAGTTGGATTCCCCTTTTGATTATGCGAGCTGTCGCACATATGTTTTGATCTCATTGTTTTGAACTCAAGTATTGTGTTATCTTCTTCCAACTTGACTCGCCCTTATGGTAATATTTGATGAAACAACGGTTGTTGCTTCACAAAATTTGGATAGAGCCGATGTGAAGAAACTAATTTCCTGTTTGGATTGGTAAATGGAAAGTGAATAACAATTGTGTGATAGAATTCCACTTTGAGATTGTACATTAATCAATGGAGGGAAAGTCTATTACTAGTTGTCCTCATATTGTGTGATAGAATTTTAATTAATAATTGAATATAAACTGAAAAGAATATGTTAGGTCAAATACCTCTTAGGGTCCTTTAAATTTTACCTTTGTATCAGATTAGTCTTTTAATTTTTTTAAGTTTTAAATATGTTCTTTTAAGTTATACAACGTTTGCAACATTGTCATTTTCCATCAAAGTCCGTCAAACAATGATTATGTGGTAGTTTGGATGCTTACATGGCACATCCACATCATCAAATTTTATTTTTTAATTAAAGCTTACTAAATCAAAAAATAAAAAAATGTTTTTTCTTTTACAAAAGAAAATAAAAAATTTAGATTGTTTATATTCATTCATCTTCTCCATCATCATTCATCTTCTCCATCATCTTCATCATCACCACCTTCAAAGTTCACGACGAAAAATCCAAAAATAAAAAATTCAAACACAATCAAACGCAACACAACTGTATTGTCTCTTTACCATGGTTCTCCAAAGTTTCATTCCTCATTCGAATCTGACCCATCTGCCCCCGTTTCTTCTCCTTCACCACCCCAGAAGCCGCCGCAATTGAATCCCATCGTCGCAAGTGACATAGTCGTATTGCAAGTGACATATTCGTATCGTCACCTTTTAGTTTGAATCAGGAAACAACACGTTTGAATCAAATCATAGTTAAAAAAGATATTTGTAAAATTTAAGAACAACGAAAATGATGAAAAATTTGTTTTTAAGGACTTGATAGAAGAAAATATTGAATCTTTGACAAACTAAAGAAAACATATTTCAAGAGGAACATGAAAGAGGTGAATGAGCACTGCCCCATTTTTCGCATCGAAGAAGAGTTTTTTTTTTGTTGAATGAGATGGATTTGATTTTGGTTAAATGAGATGTAATTCTCAATGGGTAGAAACTGGATATAGAGAAGATCGATGATTTAATTTTATGGGTTTGGAGATGAAAATGGGATGAAAGTTTATGGTTTTAGAGTATTTAATTTTATTAACCAACCATACTTTTGAATTGAGGGTTATACCTTTCGAAAGAGGATAACGGTACATTTTTAAAATCTCAATGATTATCAAGCCAATCGTTTTTGCCGTTATGCTTCTTTAGTACAATTTTCGAAATGAAATATTTTTGTATGATCTTGATCCTCGTATAAACCAATATGAAACAAGATGCAACTTGTCGCGGTGATTTTCGGATATCAAGCTATTAATTAGCATTGACTCACAAAATTGATTTCACCACCGATCTTTTATTTTTCCGAGGAAAAGGGAGAAAGTTCGAAAAACCCTATTTTTAAGAGATCAAAGGTCCGGGGGTTGGTTACGCAAAGGGAAGGTGTTAGCACCCTAAACGTCTATAGTACTCTATAGGAACCTCTTGTTTTTATCTATCTTTATGCTAAATTAATTATTTGTTTTGTAAATAAATGTTTAAGTGAGAAAAGATTAAAATGATGAGTTTAAAAAAGAAAGAAAATGTTTTTGTTATTTTGTTGATTTTTGTTTAGTTGGTTTGGAAGGACAAGGTCCTTTGCCTACATACCCAAATGGGATCAAAACCGATGTAGTTCGGGAAAAAACTTAGTGATTTGTTATGATTGATTTTAAAGTTTGAAAAAAAGGTTTTGAGAAAGATAAGAGGCCGAAAGGGCATAGAAGGATAAAGATGTGAGTTTGATTGATTTTAACTTGAAAAAAGGTTTGAAATAATTAAAATTGATTGAAGTTGTTTTTTGGAAGAAAAAGTAGGAATTAATTTACTTGAAAATGAATTTTGATTGAGAAAAGATTTTTTTGGCTTTTTGTTATTTGAAATGTTTTTGATTTTTTGATTAAGTTAATTAACAAAAAACTAAGTGATAGTCGAAAAAAAAACTAAGCGCGAGGGTTTTCTCACAATGACGTTGAATCAAAGTGAGATCCCCTTTTCCTCGGATACGTTCGTTACTTTTGCGTTTTAAACATAAAGCGGAATAAATAAATGTGTGTGTCGGTGCATATTCTCATTTATTTTTTTACATCGGACCTAGATACATTCTAATGGCAATAGAATAAATGACAAAAATAATAAAAACAAAATTGCAAATGCATTAAAGTAAATACGCTAAAAAAAGAAATAAAAATGCATGAAATGCAAAACAATAAATAAATATGGTGCATAAAATAAATAAGGAAAGTAAAAATGCAAGACATAAAATAAATATGATGCTGAAAATAAAAATCAAGAAAATAAAAATGCAAGGCATAAAATAAATATGATGCTAAAAATAAAAATATGCAAGATAATAAAATGAATATGATACATAAAAAATAAAAAAATGAAAATAAAATGCAAGACATAAAGTAAATATGGTGTTGGAAAAAAAATAAAATAATGCAAGGCATAAGATTAAATATGATGCATAAAAGAAAATAAAAATGCAAGACAATAAATAAATAATGATGCATAAAATAAAAATAAAATAAATAAATAAGTGCATGATGGACTGAAAATTAAAAGGCAGTAAATAAAGTGCATGAGAAATAAATGAACAAGAAAATAAAAGAAATCTAAAAATAAAAGAAGGAAATAAAATAAAAGAAAAAAGAAATATAGAAGAAAAAAGGGGGTGCAGAGTTAAAAGAGAGCAGTAAAGCAGTAATGAATGAATTGGGCTTAAAAAGGAAAGTGGGCTTAACAGATCAAATCTGGACCGTCGGATTAAACGAGGTGTCCAGATTTGATCATGGGGAGACAGAGTCTCAGCCATCAGATCTTAATCAAACGTCATAGGAGAGAAAGAACAAATTAAAAACCAAAGGGTGAGACGCATCTGATCCAAACAGGGGATATTGCTGGCCGTTAGATCTAGGATCTAACGGTTCACCCTGATGGTCCATGGGGACACAGAGATCCGCGTGCACACCATAGTCTTGGCCAAGGCAGCAATATAAATAAGAAAATAAACCCAAAAAAGCCACAATTTCAAGTTCTTTCTCTCTCTAAATTTTCAGAAAAGCAAACATGCTCTCTTCTCTCTCTAAACACACGCGGCCAGGCAGGGGTATGGCGCGGTGGCCGCCGGCCAAAGGCAGCGGCGCCGCCGCGCCGGAAGCTAAAAAAGAAGCCTTTTTTTTTAAAACAAACATTTTCCAACATCCTTTTTCTTCTATTCTTCAAAAACATCATCCATTTTTTTAAACAGTGGACCAAAAATCCTAGATCTAGAAATTCCTTTTGAGTTTCGTTTTCTTTTTTTAAAAAACCGAAAAAAAAGCTTCTACCTTCTGTGTGCGTTTTCTGTCTTCGGTTTGTTTATGGTTTCGTGTTTTGCTTTGGCTGGATCATGTTGGGTGTGTTGCGGTTTTGTTACAGTTTTGTTATGGATGTGTTGCGGTTTTGTTACGTTTCTGTGTTGCTTGGCTTGTGATGATTTGTGGTTTGGGTTCTGTTGTGCTTGCGTGTGGGTGTGAGTTCTAGTTCTGGTGGGTTTTGAGGGATGGCGCGTGAAAATTAAAAGGCAGTAAATAAAGTGCATGAGAAATAAATGAACAAGAAAATAAAAGAAATCTAAAAATAAAAGAAGGAAATAAAATAAAAGAAAAAAGAAATATAGAAGAAAAAAGGGGGTGCAGAGTTAAAAGAGAGCAGTAAAGCAGTAATGAATGAATTGGGCTTAAAAAGGAAAGTGGGCTTAACAGATCAAATCTGGACCGTCGGATTAAACGAGGTGTCCAGATTTGATCATGGGGAGACAGAGTCTCAGCCATCAGATCTTAATCAAACGTCATAGGAGAGAAAGAACAAATTAAAAACCAAAGGGTGAGACGCATCTGATCCAAACAGGGGATATTGCTGGCCGTTAGATCTAGGATCTAACGGTTCACCCTGATGGTCCATGGGGACACAGAGATCCGCGTGCACACCATAGTCTTGGCCAAGGCAGCAATATAAATAAGAAAATAAACCCAAAAAAGCCACAATTTCAAGTTCTTTCTCTCTCTAAATTTTCAGAAAAGCAAACATGCTCTCTTCTCTCTCTAAACACACGCGGCCAGGCAGGGGTATGGCGCGGTGGCCGCCGGCCAAAGGCAGCGGCGCCGCCGCGCCGGAAGCTAAAAAAGAAGCCTTTTTTTTTAAAACAAACATTTTCCAACATCCTTTTTCTTCTATTCTTCAAAAACATCATCCATTTTTTTAAACAGTGGACCAAAAATCCTAGATCTAGAAATTCCTTTTGAGTTTCGTTTTCTTTTTTTTAAAAACCGAAAAAAAAGCTTCTACCTTCTGTGTGCGTTTTCTGTCTTCGGTTTGTTTATGGTTTCGTGTTTTGCTTTGGCTGGATCATGTTGGGTGTGTTGCGGTTTTGTTACAGTTTTGTTATGGATGTGTTGCGGTTTTGTTACGTTTCTGTGTTGCTTGGCTTGTGATGATTTGTGGTTTGGGTTCTGTTGTGCTTGCGTGTGGGTGTGAGTTCTAGTTCTGGTGGGTTTTGAGGGATGGCGCGTGTTTGTGTGGCTGGTGGGGAGGAGACCGTGTAGTTATTTGTTGTAGGGAGGTGATTTTGTGTGTTGATGGCGTGTGGTTTGAGGTGCTTGTGGGGGAGAGGAACTTGGCTGTGATTTTTGTGTGTGGAGAAGAAAAAAAAGTTTAGGGTTTTCTGGATGATTTTTTTTTGGCCGAAATTTCACTGTTTGTTTTCACTGTTGTTGTTCTTGAACACTGTGCATTAACTGCACTATTTAAAGGACCCAAAAACTAGGGTTTGATGAAAAATCTGGACAAAATTGCCCCTGGACTGGGCCTGGACTGAAAACTGGATAAAAACTGAGAAAAAATAAACACCAACAGTAAAATAAAAATAGTAATAATAAAAAAAACGAAAATAAATAAAAAAAACAGAAACACTAATAATAAAAAAAGAAATTAAGAAAAGAACAAAATAAATAATAAAAAGAAAAAAATAACTAATAATAATAACAAAATAAATAAATAAAACGGTCGCCTTCGGAACAAAAAAATGAGGTATTTTAAAATACCTCCCTGCCGAAATTTCGTCTGAAACGACGAAAATTTCTGGCTTAAAAGACGAGGGAAACGAATTGAACACGGGTCAAAAATGGGGTATGACAGATGCCCCTATTTAAGTTTCTTCGTTACGGAGATTTAAAAGTGAAATTTTAAATCGACGGGTCGAAGAGACTTAAATACAGAATACACCATTTTTGACCAATTTCGACTGCAAAATGCTATGCAAGCAATGCTATGCATGTGATGCTATGCACGTGATGTTGTGCATGTAATATCGTGAGTGCTCGCGATGCAAGTATGAATGCAAGACGACGAGGATAGCTCGACTGGGGATAACAAACAAAAGGATATCCGAGTCTGTTAAAAGAAACGGGGTCCGACTCCACTGGGGATAGCATGGTTTCACTGGGGATACATGTCAGCTGTTTGGGTTGTTGCCAAACTTGCCACTGACGACAGGATAAAAGGATAAATGTCAGCTGTTCGGATTGTTGCCGAACTTGCCACTGACGACAGGAAACAAAAAGATAAATGCCAGCTGTTCGGGTTGTTGCCGAACTTGCCACTGACGACAGGATAAAAGGATAAATGTCAGCTGTTCGGATTGTTGCCGAACTTGCCACTGACGACAGGAAACAAAAAGATAAATGCCAGCTGTTCGGGTTGTTGCCGAACTTGCCACTGACGACAGGATAAAAGGATAAATGTCAGCTGTTCGGATTGTTGCCGAACTTGCCACTGACGACATGATAAAAGGATAAATGTCAGCTGTTCGGGTTGTTGCCGAACTTGCCACTGACGACATGATAAAAGATAAATGTCAGCTGTTCGGATGATGCCGAACTTGCCACTGACGACATGATAAAAGATAAATGTCAGCTGTTCGGATGATGCCGAACTTGCCACTGACGACAAAAGACTGGATAAGAAGATGCAAGCTGTTTATTAAAGAAAACTGCCACTTGGCGAAAAGAGGGTGACATCTCTGGATGAAATACTGGGGATGACATTTGGGGAAAGAGAGGGTTACAAATTATTCATGATTGATTGATACGGAAAGCTATTCAAAACAAGACTCAGGGTGGTTAAAGCAACCATGTATGAATGATATTGTTTGCACGCTGTATGCGCATGAATGCGTATATGCATGAATGTATGAATGTATGTATGATTTATGTGACTGTATGACTATACGAAGGATTGACTTGTGTGATAGTGTAATTGATGAATTTGATGAGACAAGTTTGGACAAGTGAGATGGGGAGTGGACTAACGACGCAGTACAAACACTCGGCAATCTTTATTGGAGATGATGCCATTGAAGATATACCAAATCATTGACGGGGTAAAGCCTGCCATATGCAACAATTGATGGGGAGTAATAACTTCCTGGGGAAGACGGTTACAAATTATTCATGATTAACTGAAATGAAAAGATAATTGAAGCAAGGCTCATGGTGGTTAATGCAACCATGTATGAATGATATTGTCTTTATTGGGTATGCATGAATGTGTATATGCATGAATGACGACACGAATTTGTATGACTGGATGAAGGATTGAATTATGTGACTGGATGACTGATTAACTTGTGATTGTGTGAAGGATTGACTTGTATGATTGTATGAATGATTGACTTATATGATTGTATGAAGGATTGACTTATATGATTGTATGAAGGATTGACTTATATGATTGTATGAAGGATTGACTTGCATGATTGTAAGACTGATAAACTTGATGAGACAAGATTGGACAGGTGAGAGGGAAAGTGACTCGACGTCGCATCACAAACACTCGGCAATCTTCAATGGGAATGATGCCACTGGGGGCGTATCAAAACAAAAACGGGGTAAAGCCCGGCATAGGCAATAACTGATGAGGAGTAAACACTTCTTGGGGAGAGCGTGTCAATCCAAAACCATGGTAGAAGAACTGGTGCTTCTGTGGTCATGCTTATTTTTGTTTTGTTTTTTTTGAATCCCTAACTTTTGCCTGGACCGCCCTTTCGGGTTTTCGATCCACCGGGAATATGTTCTTTTGTATGTCCCTAATTTTTGCCTGGATCGCCCTTTCTGGTTTTCGATCCACCGGGACGCTCATTTTTGCCTAAGCCGCCCTTTCGGGTTTTCGACTTACCGAGCTCTTTTCTTTTCTTTTTTCTTTTTCTCTTTTTGTTCTTTCTTTGTATTTTTTCTAAGCAATTGACCATGTTCAACCTGTAAAGTTTATCCGTTCTTAGGATAGCTGTTGACGCACCCTTCACTTATTCACGAGTTCAAAGAAAACGTGTTTGTTGTTTGTGCTTTTCAAAAAGACATAAAAAAAAATATTTATGATTTTGAAAAAGATTTTGTTTCAAGTACTACCATCAAAAATAGAAGAAGTTTTTATAAACTGAATAAATGAGAATTCCAAATGAAAGGCAATAGGCTCAAATTTATTTAAAAGAGTGGTGACGCGCCAATGGCATGGCTCCACAGATCTTGCAAAGTTTGGAAAATGGTAAATATAAGGGGAAGGTACATTGAACACAATAACCGCTATTCTCCCTGACAACTTTGAATTTCGTTGTTTGGATGCTTCAGATTCAGAGCCTTTTGACCGTTAAAATGCCCCAAGTGTGTAAAGGTCAACTCAATGCAGTTACTTTGTCTTTTGATCCTTAACTTTTGCATAGATCGCCCTTTCGGGTTTTCGACCTATCAGGATGATTATTTTCTGTTTTATGTCTCTAATTTTTGCCTGGACCGCCCTTTCGGGTTTTCGATCCACCGAGACGCTCATTTTTGCCTAAGCCGCCCTTTCGGGTTTTCGACTTACCGAGCTGTTCTTTTATTTTTAGACAAAGTATTTCTTGACTGCATTGGTGTTTACAGGACGGGGAAGCTCATCACCATCCATGGTTGCGAGAATCATTGCACCACCGGAGAAAACTCTCTTGACAACATACGGTCCTTCGTAGTTAGGAGTCCACTTGCCCCTGGAGTCGGGCTGAAATGATAAGATCCTTTTGAGCACAAGATCTCCTTCTTTGAATTCACGTGGACGAACTTTCTTGTCAAAAGCTTGCTTCATCCTCTGTTGATATAACTGACCATGGCACAAGGCCGCCATGCGTTTTTCTTCGACTAAATTCAACTGATCATATCTGCTTCGACACCATTCAGCCTCGGATAACTCAGCTTCCATCAGGACTCTCATTGATGGGATCTCGACCTCTACAGGAAGAACTGCTTCCATGCCATATACCAAAGAGAAAGGGGTTGCCCCTGTTGAAGTGCGTACGGAGGTGCGATACCCGTGCAAAGCATACGGTAACATTTCATGCCAGTCCTTGTAGGTGACTACCATCTTCTGCACTATCTTCTTGATGTTCTTGTTTGCAGCTTCGACTGCGCCATTCATTTGAGGCCTGTAAGGAGAGGAATTATGATGTTCAATCTTGAACTCTTCGCACAACTCTTTCATCATCTTGTTGTTCAGATTAGTCCCATTGTCTGTGATGATTCTATTAGGCACACCGTAGCGGCAAATAATATGATTCTTGATAAAACGGACCACCACTTGTGTAACACCCATAAAGAGATTGCCTAGGATCTCTTACGAGTATTAAAATTTCGTACTGGATACATTAAATACAATACAGAAAAGTTGTTTATTAAATACATAAGTTTATATTACATCTCAAGTTCCGATACATCATCCGTCTTAATACATACATATACATCATAATACAATATCCACATGATAAAACATAATACGGCACGATCAATCCGTAGCCTTCTCCTTACCTTTGCGACGTGCCACCTGAGAAGAACCTGCACCAGAAGGAAAGGGATGAGACATAAAGTCTCAGTGAGCTCCTACCCTACCTACTGTTTGGCAACCACAGGGAACCTAGGGTCGCCGTGCCTACCTCAGCGATCTTGGGGATACCTATGATCGCCAAGTCTTAACTTACCCATAGAGGGTCATCTGACTGATTCTGCTGAATTGGTGATCAAGGGAAAACCTAGGATCACCGTCTGATGACTGCTAACTGAAGTCTGATAATTGTCTGAGTAATTATTTTCTGACTGATAATATAAATAAATAATAACTGATACTTTAAGTTAGCTGTTAGCGTTGAACAAACATTATTATCTGGGTTCATTTTACGGAGTGCATCCGGGTGGAGTAACCCCGAATTACAACTCCCTTCTTACCGGTGAAAATTCCTATCATATCAGGCTAACACCGGACTCCTCTTATCTTTTGTGTGGCTGCTCTCGCGAGCGGTAACTTCACCGTCCCAGCTGCCATTTAAGGCGGTAACTTCACGGGGACCCCCTGTATACTAACTGACGAGCAGACAGGAGACACATTAACTTTAGACTTGGATGTGTAGCTGCCCTCACGAGCGGTAACTTCACCGTTCCGGCTGCCATTTAAGGCGGTAACTTCACAGGAACCCCTCGTATACTAACTAGCGAGCATACGAGAGACACATCAAGCCATCTTAATAATTACTTGTTCTTATTCTTTACATGTCTTAAATGCTTAACCTATAAAGGTTCATAACTTAGAATTGGCTCTTACTTGTACCTAATACATATGAAGTATTTCTACATTCCCATTGACCTATTAAGGTTCTGACTCATCGTTCTCATGAGCCATTCCTAGGACTTACTTAAGCCTGTAACTTAATTTCATAGATTTCCAAGCTTTGTATAACCTTTGCTCAAGTAATGTTTTAATCTTTGGAAGCATTTGAAATGAACTAAAATGGTGGTTTAAGTTTCTAAAATATGTTATAGAAAATCAGTTGCCAAAAAGCCATGCACGCGCGAACCAGAACCCCCAGAACAGCTCAACTAGGTTGGACTGTTCAAGGCTGGTCGCTACAGCGTCCTCCTGGTCGCTACAAGCGACAACAGGCAGAACTTGGTCGCTACAGCGCCCAGTTCCTCGCTACAAGCGACAGTCCGTCGCTACAAGCGCCTGTGTGGTCGCTACAAGCGCGGCTAGGCAGGGAAAATCCCAGTTCGGTCGCTACAAGCGACCGTCCGTCGCTACAGCGACCGTATCAGTAAAATCTGTGTAAAAACGTGATTTCCACCATTTTTGCCCATTTAATGGTACCCATGCTTCTTAAACATGATAAATATGATTTTCTTTCATAAATTAACAATTATAAACACTCATGAGCAAAGATTAAACAAACAAGGAGTATTAGGGTAAACTTGAAACTTTCTAAAACTTGTAAAACTTGTCAAAGACACTCTAAATTGGTTTTATAACCTGAAATGAGCTCACCTATGCCTTAATTGGTGCTGGTTCAGCTTGTTTCTTGCAAACCCTAGCTTGTTCCTTCCTTATTCTTCCTATTACTCTAGCTTCCAACTCAAGTTTGCTTGCATAAGCTTCTCACAAGGATTGGGATGAAAACTTGAAGGATTTGGGTGAGGGAAAGTGGCGAGGGAGTGAGAAGAGTGAGGGGAGAAAGGCTGGTTAATGGAGAGAAAGAAGAAGAAAACACTAGAAGATGAAAATATCTTCTTCCCCATTTCTCTTATAATCCTCTTCTTTAACGTATTTACAATTTTGCCATCGCATAAATTACTAACTTGCCACGCTCATTAAATGCTTCTAACACTGATAACTGATACTAATAAGCGGGATATTACAATCTACCCCCCTTAAAGAAATTTCGTCCTCGAAATTTAGAATTTACCTGAAAATAGATGGGGATAGTTCTCTTGCATCTCTGATTCTAGCTCCCACGTTGCTTCGCCGCCGGGAGAACCCTTCCACACAACTTTGACAATAGGAATTTCCTTGTTTCGCAAGGTTTTAACATCGCGATCAATTATCTGGTCTGGCTCAGGTTGAAAAGTCAAGTCTGATCTCAAATCAATGCTGTCCAATTCCACTGGTTGAAAAGGATCAGGGATAAACTTTCTCAGCTGGGAGACGTGGAATACATCATGCAATCCTGACATGGCTGGGGGCAGCGCTAACTGATAAGCTGCCGGACCAATACGACGAAGTATCTGAAATGGTCCAACATATCTTGGACAAAGCTTCTTGGTTCGGAATGCTCCTCTTAATCCCAGCTTGGGTGTAACCTTAAGAAATACATGATCTCCTTCATCAAACTCTAAGGGTCTTCGCCTCCTGTCAGCATAGCTTTTCTGGCGACTTTGTGCTGTTCTCATTTTATCTTGAATAGACTTAATCTTTAGAGTCGTCTCCTGAATGATCTCTGGACCCAAAATGCTCTTATCTCCAACCTCAGCCCAGCAAAGCGGGGTTCTACACTTCCTACCATACAGGGCTTCATAAGGTGCCATTCCAATGCTAGAATGGTAACTGTTGTTGTAAGAAAATTCAATCAAGGGTAGGTGATCGTTCCAACTTCCTCCATCTTCTAGAATACATGCACGTAGCATATCCTCTAATGTCTGAATAGTTCTTTCTGATTGTCCATCTGTTTGAGGATGATGGGACGTGCTCATTTTTAATCTTGTCCCCAAAGCTTTCTGAAAAGCTTTCCAAAAGTGAGATGTGAAGATAGGGTCTCTGTCAGATACTATACTAGCAGATACACCATGGAGTTTCACTATCTCTGAAATAAACAACTCAGCATACTGAGAGGCTCGGTAAGTGGTTTTAACCGGCAGGAAATGTGCTGACTTGGTTAACCGGTCCACTATTACCCATATGGAGTCATGTCCTCGCTGCGTCCGAGGTAATCCACTCACGAAATCCATGGTTATATCTTCCCATTTCCACTGTGGAATTTCCAAGGGTACTAACATTCCCGCAGGCCTTTGATGTTCAATCTTCACCTGCTGACAGACAATGCATCGCGCTACAAATTCCGCAATATCTCTTTTCATGCTCGGCCACCAATAATCTCTTTTCAAATCTTGATACATCTTGGTGGTGCCTGGATGAATACTGAAACTGCTCTTATGCGCCTCTTCTAAAATCACCCTTTTCAATTCCTCATCGTTCGGAACATAAACTCTTCCCTCAAACAGTAATGTTCCATCAGGTGCAAAAGAAAACTCCGGTTGGCTAGCTTTTCTTTGAAGATCCATATCCATACCTTGCGCTTGTGCAATCCTAGATCGTAGGTCGCACGAAATCTCTAACTTGTTTAACAAGATACCACCATCCAAATCGGTAACATGAAGATTAAGGTCTCTAAACTTTTCATACAACCCACACGTGTGCATCATCACCTCAGCTTTTACCAAAGCTTTTCGACTTAAGGCATCTGCTACCACATTTGCCTTTCCTGGATGGTATTTCAGATCAAAATCAAAATCCTTCAAATACTCCATCCATCGCCTTTGCCTCATATTCAAATCTCGTTGATCAAACAAATACTTCAAACTCTTATGGTCGCTGAACAAATCAAATTGCGCACCATACAAATGGTGTCTCCATATCTTCAATGCAAAAACTATTGCTGCTAACTCAAGATCATGAGTGGGGTAATTCTCCTCATGGGTCTTGAGCTGTCTAGAGGCATAAGCTATTACATTTTCTCCTTGCATGAGGACACTTCCCAGTCCCTTGGAAGATGCATCGCAGAAAACGGTGTATCTCCTTTCAGGATCTGGTATTGCCAACACAGGGGCCTTAGTCAATTTCTTCTTTAAAACTCTGAAACTTTCTTCGCATTCATCATCCCAAATAAAGGGTACATCTTTTCTGGTGAGGCGTGACAGGGGTAAAGCAATCTGAGAAAACTTCATAATGAATCTTCGATAATAACCTGCCAAGCCTAGAAAGCTCCTGACTTCAACTACATTCTTTGGTCTTTCCCAATTGAGAACGGCCTCCACTTTAGATGGATCAACAGCTACTCCTCCTTGAGAAATAACATGACCCAAAAACTTAATCTCAGATAACCAGAACTCACACTTGCTAAACTTAGCATACAGCTGCTTGTCTCTAAGGACATCCAATACAATTCTCAAATGCTGAGCATGCTCTTGAGGATCCTTAGAATAGATCAAGATATCATCAATGAAAATCACCACAAATTGATCGAGATATGGCTGAAATATCCTGTTCATGTAATCCATAAACACTGCTGGGGCATTAGTTACACCAAAAGGCATAACCAAAAATTCATAGTGTCCGTAACGCGTTCGAAACGCCGTCTTAGACACATCTGAAGATTTAATACGAATTTGATGATAACCCGATCGAAGATCAATCTTGGAAAATACTGTCGCTCCCTTGAGCTGGTCTAGAAGATCATCAATCCTTGGAAGAGGATACCTGTTCTTGATAGTCACTTTGTTAAGTTGGCGGTAGTCAATACACAACCTCATACTTCCATCCTTCTTCTTGACTAACAAAACTGGAGCACCCCAAGGTGATACACTGGGTCTGATAAAATGTTTCTGGATTAAATCCTCGAGTTGAGATTTCAGCTCTTTCAACTCTATTGGTGACATTCTGTACGGTGCCACAGACACTGGCTCCGCTCCTGGAATCAAATCAATTGAAAACTCCACCTCACGCTCTGGAGGTAAACTCGTGACTTCTGAAGGAAAAACATCTAGGTACTCATTTACAACAGGAATGTCACTGGGACTTAACTCTGACTCTGAAGCCACAGTGAGCATTACATAAAATCCCTTATCTTGAGCACAGATGAATTGAATTAACTGATGAGTGCGGTTAATCAATTCAGACAGAGCCACGCCTTCTGTCGTATCACTGGTAGGCATGTAAATACTCTTCTCTGAACATCCTATATAGACATGATTAGCAGAGAGCCAATCCATGCCTAAAATTACATCCATTTGCTCCATCGGAAGACAAACTAAATCAACATAGTAAGTTTTGCTAGACACAGTGATAGGACAGCTTTCACAAACATACTTAGCCTCAATTCCGCCTTCAGTAGCGGTGGATACTATCATTGGAGGGTTCAACGGAGACAAAGGTAATTGCAGCGTCTCCACACATTTATATGAAATAAAAGAACATGTAGCGCCGCAATCAAAAAGAACTTTTACTGGACTAGTACCCAAATAACACATACCGGCAATTAAATCTTCGTTGGCTAAAGCCTTTGCGCCGTCAAGAGAGTACACCCTTCCTTTACTGGTGGTAGTTCCTTCAGCTGGTCCTCTACCACGTCTATTTGGACATTCATGTATAAAGTGCCCCGGTTGCTTACACCCGTAGCAGACACCCATACCCATCATACATTCACCTTTGTGGGATTTCCCACACTTCCTGCAAGCAGAATATATTGAGATCGGACTGGATTGCTTTCCTCTTTGCGGAGATCCCTTTGGCTTAAGCTTATCGTGATACTTATCTGACATTCTGCTTTTCTTCTTCTCATAAGCTGCCGCTCTTTCTTTTGAGGCCTTTGCAAGTCCCGCCTCGACTACTAAGCTATCATGCACCAACTCGTCGTAACTCGCAGTTCTCTGAAGGCTAACTGCTGTATCTATCTCGCCTCTTAAACCTCTTTTATACTGATTCATTTTCCATACTTCATTTTCAGCGTATTCATTGTGTGTAGAATAGTAGGACAACTCCTCAAACTTCTTTGTGAATTCAGCCACTGACATGCTACCCTGCTTCAATTCTAAGAACTCTTGCTCTTTCTTTACCTTATAAGACACAGGTAAATACTTCTCTAACATCACTTCTTTAAAGTTCAACCAATTCACTTCAACACCATTGGCTTCCATCCTGCGCTGAGAAGATTCCCACCAGTCTTCTGCTGCGCCTCTGAGTTGGTTTGTTGCATAGACCACTTTGTCTTCCTCTGAACATTCAGCCATTCTAAAAATCTTTTCCATTTGCTTAATCCACTTTCTTGCTTCTTGGGGTTCACCTTCTCCATTGAACTCCGGAGGGTGATGTCTGTTATATTCTCTGAACACTGGGTTGCCAATTACAGGAGGGGGTGGTGGCTGTGGATGGAAACCTTGACCTTGCTGCATCATCTCCATCCATTGCTGTTGAGCCTGGGCTTGCTGCTGAGATTGTTGTTGCATCATCAGCATCATTTGCTGATACTGTAATGCATTCTGAGCTTGTTGTTCCTGATATTGCTGCTGCCAGGCCTGTTGTTGTTGAATCATTTGTTCCCAAGAGTTCATGTTGGGTCCTCCACTTTCGTCACTAGCTTGATTAGTACGAGGTCTACCTCTTCTTCTCCCAGACATCTTATCCTAGCTGTCATATACAAGTCAAAGTGATCAGTTTTAACTGAACATAACATCTAGAATAATGTCCTGGATCCAAGAGGTCCACAAACTTGGATTGTACTTTAATGACCCAAGGCACGGTCTGAATCGACCTGCTCTGATACCAAATTGTAACACCCATAAAGAGATTGCCTAGGATCTCTTACGAGTATTAAAATTTCGTACTGGATACATTAAATACAATACAGAAAAGTTGTTTATTAAATACATAAGTTTATATTACATCTCAAGTTCCGATACATCATCCGTCTTAATACATACATATACATCATAATACAATATCCACATGATAAAACATAATACGGCACGATCAATCCGTAGCCTTCTCCTTACCTTTGCGACGTGCCACCTGAGAAGAACCTGCACCAGAAGGAAAGGGATGAGACATAAAGTCTCAGTGAGCTCCTACCCTACCTACTGTTTGGCAACCACAGGGAACCTAGGGTCGCCGTGCCTACCTCAGCGATCTTGGGGATACCTATGATCGCCAAGTCTTAACTTACCCATAGAGGGTCATCTGACTGATTCTGCTGAATTGGTGATCAAGGGAAAACCTAGGATCACCGTCTGATGACTGCTAACTGAAGTCTGATAATTGTCTGAGTAATTATTTTCTGACTGATAATATAAATAAATAATAACTGATACTTTAAGTTAGCTGTTAGCGTTGAACAAACATTATTATCTGGGTTCATTTTACGGAGTGCATCCGGGTGGAGTAACCCCGAATTACAACTCCCTTCTTACCGGTGAAAATTCCTATCATATCAGGCTAACACCGGACTCCTCTTATCTTTTGTGTGGCTGCTCTCGCGAGCGGTAACTTCACCGTCCCAGCTGCCATTTAAGGCGGTAACTTCACGGGGACCCCCTGTATACTAACTGACGAGCAGACAGGAGACACATTAACTTTAGACTTGGATGTGTAGCTGCCCTCACGAGCGGTAACTTCACCGTTCCGGCTGCCATTTAAGGCGGTAACTTCACAGGAACCCCTCGTATACTAACTAGCGAGCATACGAGAGACACATCAAGCCATCTTAATAATTACTTGTTCTTATTCTTTACATGTCTTAAATGCTTAACCTATAAAGGTTCATAACTTAGAATTGGCTCTTACTTGTACCTAATACATATGAAGTATTTCTACATTCCCATTGACCTATTAAGGTTCTGACTCATCGTTCTCATGAGCCATTCCTAGGACTTACTTAAGCCTGTAACTTAATTTCATAGATTTCCAAGCTTTGTATAACCTTTGCTCAAGTAATGTTTTAATCTTTGGAAGCATTTGAAATGAACTAAAATGGTGGTTTAAGTTTCTAAAATATGTTATAGAAAATCAGTTGCCAAAAAGCCATGCACGCGCGAACCAGAACCCCCAGAACAGCTCAACTAGGTTGGACTGTTCAAGGCTGGTCGCTACAGCGTCCTCCTGGTCGCTACAAGCGACAACAGGCAGAACTTGGTCGCTACAGCGCCCAGTTCCTCGCTACAAGCGACAGTCCGTCGCTACAAGCGCCTGCGTGGTCGCTACAAGCGCGGCTAGGCAGGGAAAATCCCAGTTCGGTCGCTACAAGCGACCGTCCGTCGCTACAGCGACCGTATCAGTAAAATCTGTGTAAAAACGTGATTTCCACCATTTTTGCCCATTTAATGGTACCCATGCTTCTTAAACATGATAAATATGATTTTCTTTCATAAATTAACAATTATAAACACTCATGAGCAAAGATTAAACAAACAAGGAGTATTAGGGTAAACTTGAAACTTTCTAAAACTTGTAAAACTTGTCAAAGACACTCTAAATTGGTTTTATAACCTGAAATGAGCTCACCTATGCCTTAATTGGTGCTGGTTCAGCTTGTTTCTTGCAAACCCTAGCTTGTTCCTTCCTTATTCTTCCTATTACTCTAGCTTCCAACTCAAGTTTGCTTGCATAAGCTTCTCACAAGGATTGGGATGAAAACTTGAAGGATTTGGGTGAGGGAAAGTGGCGAGGGAGTGAGAAGAGTGAGGGGAGAAAGGCTGGTTAATGGAGAGAAAGAAGAAGAAAACACTAGAAGATGAAAATATCTTCTTCCCCATTTCTCTTATAATCCTCTTCTTTAACGTATTTACAATTTTGCCATCGCATAAATTACTAACTTGCCACGCTCATTAAATGCTTCTAACACTGATAACTGATACTAATAAGCGGGATATTACAACTTGCTTGGTCACATTGGCGTACGATGCAGCTTCGACCCATTTGGTGAAGTAATCAATTGCCACCAGAATGAAACGATGCCCATTTGAAGCTTTGGGTTCAATCCTGCCAATCATGTCGATGCCCCACATGGAGAAAGGCCAAGGAGACGAAAGAACATTCAGAGCAGTTGGTGGTACATGAATTCTGTCAGCATAAATCTGGCATTTGTGGCACTTCCTGGCATGCTTGCAACAATCTGTCTCCATTGTCATCTAGTAATAACCTGCTCTCAACAACTTCCTAGCCATTGCATGCCCATTGGAGTGAGTTCCAAAGGAGCCTTCATGAATCTCATGCATCGAAAGTTCTGCTTCTTGCTGATCTACGCACCTGAGTAGTACCATGTCGAAGTTCCTTTTGTATAAAACATCACCGTTCAAAAAGAAGTTACCAGACAATCTTCTTAATGTTCTCTTGTCTTTGTTAGATGCTCCGGGTGGATATTCCTGACTCTGGAGGAAACACTTGATATCATGGAACCATGGCTTGTCATCCACAACTTCTTCGACTGCGAACACATGAGCGGGTCTCTCGAGGCGCTGAATTCTGATTGTTGGCAAATTGTTCCGGTGACTCACTTCATACATGGAGGATAAAGTTGCTAGCGCATCTGCCATCTGGTTCTCATCACGAGGGATGTGGTGAAGCTCCACCTTGTTGAAGAAAGTTAACAAACGCCTTGCATAGTCCTTGTAAGGAACCAAGCCGGGGTGGCGAGTTTCCCATTCTCCTTTGATTTGGTTGATTACGAGTGCTGAATCCCCGTAGATATCAAGGTTCTTGATTCTCAAGTCGATGGCTTCTTCAATGCCCAGGATACATGCTTCATACTCTGCCATATTGTTGGTGCAATCAAACTGTAACCTTGCAGCGAAAGGGAGATGATTACCTTCAGGAGTGATAATAACTGCCCCAATTCCGTTGCCAAAGACATTCACTGCTCCATCAAAAATCAAACCCCATCTAGACTCGGGATCTGGACCTTCCCCAAGCAATGGTTCATCGCAATCCTTCATCTTCAAGTACATAATCTCTTAATCAGGAAAGTCAAACTTGATGGATTGATAATCCTCAATCGGTTGATGGGCCAAATGGTCGGCAATGATGCTGGCTTTGATGGCCTTCTGAGTGCGGTATTCAATGTTATATTCTAACAACAACATTTGCCAACGAGCAATTCTCCCTGTTAAAGCGGGCTTCTCAAAGATGTACTTGATTGGATCCATCTTGGATATCAACCAAGTGGTATGATTAAGCATGTAATGACGAAGACGCTTGGCGGCCCAAGCTAGTGCGCAACAAGTCTTCTCAAGTAGGGAGTATCGAGACTCACAATCTGTAAATTTCTTGCTCAGGTAGTAAATAGCATGCTCCTTCCTACCGGTCTCATCCTGCTGCCCGAGTACACAACCCATGGAGTCTTCCAACACTGTCAAGTACATAATCAGAGGTCTTCCTTCAACTGGAGGGATAAGAATTGGAGGTTCTAGCAAGTAATTCTTGATGCTGTCGAAGGCCTTCTGGCAGTCTTCTGTCCACACTATCTCTTGGTTCTTGCGAAGCAATTTGAAAATAGGTCCACATGTGGCTGTCATATGAGATATGAATCTGGAGATATAGTTCAAACGTCCTAGAAATCCTCTCACTTGTTTCTCGGTTTGTGGAGCAGGCATTTCTCTGATAGCTTTGACTTTATCGGGATCTACTTCAATACCTTTCTGACTAACGATGAAACCTAGGAGTTTTCCAGATCTCACACCAAATGTACACTTGTTAGGATTCAGGCGAAGCCGATACTTTCTCAATCGTTGGAACATCTTCAACAAATACTCGACATGCTCCTCTTCAGTACCTGATTTGACAATCATGTCATCGACGTAAACTTCAATTTCTTTGTGCATCATGTCATGGAAGAGAGTGGTCATGCCTCTTTGGTAGGTAGCACCCGCATTCGTCAACCCAAAAGGCATCACTTGATAACAGAAAGTACCCCAAGGCGTAATAAAAGACGTCTTTTCTCTGTCTTCCACTGCCATTTTAATCTGATTGTACCCGGAGAAACCGTCCATGAAGGAGAAAACTTTGGACTTAGCAGTGCTGTCAACCAATACATCGATGTGGGGTAGCGGGAAATCATCCTTTGGACTAGCCTTGTTCAGATCTCTATAATCGACACACATCCTGACCTTTCCATCTTTTTTGGGAACGGGCACTATGTTGGCCAACCACTGAGGATATTCTGATGTAATAAGGAAACCTGCATTAATCTGCTTTTGCACTTCCTCCTTGATCTTAAGGGCCATATCAGGGCGAGTTCTTCTCAGCTTCTGCTTGATTGGAGGACATTCAGGCTTCAAAGGTAAACGATGTTCCACGATCTCAGGGTCCAACCCTGGCATATCTTGATACGACCATGCAAAGACATCTACATATTCTTTGAGAAGCTCAACCATTCTTTCTTTGACAGACGCATCCAACAATGCCCCAATCTTGACTTCCTTCTTGTCCTCCTCAGAACCCAAGTTAATAACCTCCACTGCTTCCTCGTGAGGCTGAATGGCTTTTCTCTCCTGTTCTAATAAACGTATAATCTCGTCAGGAACCTCTTCATCATCATCCTCTTCAGCTTCATAAACGGGAGACTCAAAATTGGGAGGAAGCATAGGGTCACGGTGTTCAACGGGCTTATTGATGTTTAGTCTGCACATGATTGATGATTGATTTCTTAGCAAATGAGTGAAAGATGCAGACCTTTTTTCAAAATCGATCGAAAGTAAAATAAAACGTTTTTTTTTTTGGTTTTTTGTGTTACCATTTTTCCAGAAAAAGCAGTAAAATAAAAATAAATGTCGTGGAAGAAAACGACGACTTTTCATTGATAGCGATAACTTGAAATCAAAGTTGAGCCCTACATGACTTCACTTTCGTCTTGGGCGAGACGAAAGGATTTTTGGAAAGAAAGTAAATCAAACAAACACATTACTTAGACACATGGATGGCAAGAGGCACGTCAACAGCATTCCAGTTGCGGGCAGAGCTTTCTGGCATCACAAACACAGGTGCCACCTCCTCCGGATCATTCCCCAGGATAGCATTGGTTTCCGGCGGGGCTTGAATAAACCCAGCGCTATTGAACGTGACGTTGGTGGGCTCCAAACCAATGTTGGCCTTAGGGACACTTGTTGATGACGTAAAACCCAAACCTTCTCGGTTCATGTTCCTGGGTATCTGTACTAGTTTTCCCCATCTTCCCGCAGTTCCTTCCTTCAGAACCTTCTCCGCATCTTTCAAAGATGCCATGGATTCCTTGCCTGAGCTCTCGCCTTCTATAGAAAGTCCTTGGAAGGACGTTCCATCTATCTCATCTGCGCTGATGAAAGAAAAAGCCGACAAATGGCTTACTAACAACGCTTCTTCACCATTCACAGTGATCAGCTTCCCATTCCGCACAAACTTCAACTTTTGGTGGAGCGTAGATGTGACCGCCCCTGCTTCATGAATCCAAGGTCTTCCCAACAAGCAACTATAAGAGGCTTGAATGTCCATGACTTGGAAAGGTATCTGGAAAACCTGGGGTCCAATAGTAATAGGCAATACTATCTCCCCCATCACTGACTTTCTCGATCCGTCAAACGCCTTCACAATAACTCCACTGTACCTCAAAGGTGCACCTTGGTATGACAACTTATCGAGTGTAGTTTTTGCCATCACATTCAAAGACGACCCGGTGTCCACCAACACATTAGACAGAGCGTCCGTCCCGCAGTTAACAGAGATATGCAAGGCTAGGTTATGATCTCTTCCAGCTTCTGGGAGCTCTTCATCACTAAATCCCAGGTTGTTGCAAGCGGTTATGTTGCCAACTATCCCTCCAAACTGGCTAGTAGTCACGTCATGGTCAACATAGGCTTGACTTAGCACTTTCATCAATGCCTCTCTGTGAGTATCAGAATGCAATAACAAGGATAATATCGAGATTTTTGAAGGTGTCTGCAACAGTTGGTCGATGATCTTGTAATCACTTTTCTTTATTAATTTCAGCACTTCATCTGATTCTGAACATTCACCCCCGCTAGCTGGCACTGGATCAATGACTGGAGTGTTGACCTTCTCTTGCACTATGGTCGGAAGAATGCGCCCACTTCTCAATACTTTGCTACTGTCTGCAATGTTGCTAACAGATGACAGAGGAGGTATAGGGGACTCTTGTCCATCGCCCAGGATGGTTGCATTGTACCTGTATGGCACCACCTTCAATGATGTGTACGGTAAGGCTCCCGGTAAACAGATCACCAAGGGAGTAACAGCAGCATTCTCTTGATTACCAAGGGTTAATTCTAACTGGTCTGGGATGTGAAATTCGGGCGTTATCACACAAACATTCTCACTTTTTCTCGTCACAGACAACTCCTTGCGGTCCAACAAGCCTTGGATGTCATCCTGTACTTGCGCACATCCTCGGGTATCCACAGAGCAAACCTTACACTTCATATGATCATGTTCGAACAGACCTGCTTTACACATTCTTGTGTGCATCGGGACTAGAGGTGTCCTGATGTCTTGAACATTGAAAATAGAGCAACCTTCTTGGTCATCTCCGACCATATTAACAGAGGACCCATGGTTAGGTAAGGGATTGGCCTGGACATTGGGACTTGGGTCGGAATCTTTGAAGGTCAGAAGTTTCGCCCGGATTAGCCTTTGGACCTCGGTTTTAAGAGCAAGGCAATGCTCAACATCGTGCCCAGGTGCTCCTTGGTGAAAGGCGCAAGTCAAGTCATGCCGGTACCAAGGAGGTAAGACATCTGGTGTACGGGGTGGTGCCCTGACCTGGACAAGGTTTTTTGTGAGTAATGCTGGGAGCAAGTCAGCATATTTCATCGGGATTGGGTCAAATGTTGTTCTTTGGCGATTTTGTTGGTGATATGGTTGTTGAGGGGTTTGTGGGCGATTTTGTTGTTGAGGGTATGATGATTGTGGGCGAGGCTGTTGGAAATTTTGTGGGTAATTTTGTGGGTAATGGGAGGGTGGTCTTTGAGGTATTTGGAAATTTTGTGTTACGGGTGGTGAAACATTGGCAATGTGTGGGTAAGTTGGGTACTGCAACTGGGGTCCTCCGTAGGCGACCATACCTACCTCTTGCTCTTTCTTTCTCGGATAGCCACTTCCGAGCCTCTTAGCATTGTTAACAGGGGCAATTTCCTTCACTAACCGTCCTTCTCGGACACCTTCCTCAATTCTCATCCCCATTCCTACCATCTCTGTGAAGTCATTGGGAGCGCTTGCAACCATTTTCTCGTAGTAGAAAGGACTAAGTGTGTTAAGGAACAGCTTGGTCAATTCTTTTTCTTCTAATGGAGGGCGAATCTGCGCAGCCAACTCTCTCCATCTCTGTGCATATTCTTTGAACGACTCCTTCTCCTTCTGAGTCATTGCCCTGAGCTCATCTCTATCCGGGGCCAGATAAGAATTGTACTTGTATTGTTGTATAAAGGCATTTGCAAGGTCATTGAAAGTACGAATATCAGCACCATCCAAATCCATGTACCATCTCATAGCAGCGCCGGTCAAACTGTCCTGGAAGTAATGAATCAGAAGCTTGTCGTTGTCTGTCTGCGTGGACATCTTCCTCGCATACATCACCAGGTGTGCCTTGGGACAAGAATTTCCTCTGTACTTCTCGAAATCTGGGACTTTGAATTTATGCGGGACTACCACATTGGGAACTAGACATAGCTCATGAGCATTCGAGCCGAACAACTCTTTTCCCCGAAGAGCTTTCATTTCCCTTTGCATCTCATTATACTTATCCTGCAGATCGTCCACCCTGTCGAAAGCTGCGACACTTTCGGTATGAAAAATAGGTCCCTGATCATGAACTGTGTGTACTAGAGGCGCGGAATAGGTCATCGCAGCTTGGGGAAAAGGCAGGCCGGGTTGAGGAACCGGTGCTGATTGTTGAACGAAGGGAGGCGGAACTTCTGTTACAGCAGGTTGGAGACTTTCACTAACCGGGGGAGGCATTCCCCATGTACAGCCCGGAGGCATAAACAGTGGTTGGGAAACTGCAGTGGAGAGTGGAGTGGTGCTTACAAACGGTTGTTCTACAACAGCAGCAGCGGACTGAGAACCCTGAGCAGCCAAAAGAGAACTCATCATTTCTGTTAATCTGTCCATCCCTTCTCGCAGACTGGCGACCTCTTCCCGAAGGTTCTGATTTTCCTGCTCGACAAGATCCATCTTCTTCCTCTGATTAGCTCGAGTATTGTAAACGCGAGTAGACTTGCGAAGAATTCGTCGGGCCACTTTCTTCAACAGCGGCTGATTAACCTTCTGTTGATGAACAAAGTATGAGACTCAATTTGGAGACTATGAATGCAGGATGATGCATGATTATGCCTTAAAAAAGAAAAAGAACAAATTATTATCGAAGGACTTGTTAGAGTAATTGTAAACGTCATAAACTGAACACTTCACTAAAGCATTGAAATATTACAAAGAGTTTTTTTGTTTACAAGTCAAGCGATTTTGGCAGCTAAAATCTAAGCATAAGGTCCTAAGGACTTCAAACTCAAACTCCCGGAGCAGATGGATCCTCGGAATCTGAATGTGCACTAGAGATCGAATCCATAAACCTCCTCTTCCTCCTAGCGTCTTGGCGGAGCAAAGCATCCTTCCGACGAAGCAAGTCATCCTTCTCAATTATCTTCTGGTTCTGGACGAAAAGCTCATGGTTCTGCTGGGCTAGCTTCCCCTTCAAGGTCTCATGCTCGAGCTCAAGTTCCTGGTATCTCCTCTTCCAGGTTTCCTTCTCTTGCTTTTCTTTGGTTAGCTGCTCCTGAAACTCCTCCTTGGTGTCAAAAGGGATAGGTAAGGATGATGGCGGGATGGTGGAGGATAGGTATCTAGGTAGGTGGTAGGGTAGGCCAAAACTCATGGTCCTATCAATGACCCACTGAGTATAGGATTCATGCACATAATCAAACTTCTTCCCTAGCTGACTTCTGTTAGGCCTGCGGATGGCGCTCCAAGCTCGTGCAAATCTCTCTCTCCTGTTTGTGTGGTCCTCATGATAAAGATAGAACTCACTAGTCAAGGCAAGATTGTTTGGTTTTGTTCTCATCGGGTACCCAAACTGTCGACGGGCTAGAAGAGGGTTGTAGCTAATCCCGCCACGCATACCAAGAAGAGGTACGTTGGGGTACTCACCACAACTGACAATGACATTCCCCACGTCACAGGCTGCCTGATACCAAACTATATCTGAGGGATGGAGGGCCATGATTCTTTGGGACCAAGGAAGATCTTCAAGGTTAGCTTTGAAAGTATGAGTTTGAGGTAGGTGAGAGATGAACCATTTGTAAAGCAGTGGTGCACAGCAAAGAATGGTTCCACGGCCGGCTAGGGTACGGTCATGGATGGAGTGGTAAGTATCAACTAGTAGTGTGGGTACAGGGTTCTTGGAGAGGAAGATTTTGATGGCATGGATATCGATGAAGTTGTCAATATTTGGGAAGAGTACAAGGCCATATATAAGGAGGGCTAGGGTGGAATGAAAGGCATAAGTGCTAGCTGCTTCAGCGAATATGGAGGCTTGTTGGTAGAGGAAACGGGAGGGAAGACCTTGGAGGCCTCCTTTAGTGGTAAGGTTTGCTTGGATGACGGAGGTTTCAAGATGGAGAGCGGCTGCGATGTCGGAGGGTTTAGGGGTAGGTTCAAGACCGTGAAATGGTATCTTGTCTGGCACAGGTAAACCGACTAGGTAGGAGTACTCTTCAAGTGTGGGAACAAGCTGATAATCAGGAAAGGTGAAGCAATGGTAGAGTGGGTCATAGAACTGAACCAAAGTCTCTAAGCATCCCTCCTCAACATTTACTCTCAAGATACTAAGCAACCTCCCATGATGAGCTTGAAAATCCGTAGGATCACTTACTAAAGATCCTAGCTCCCTTAATTTTGACAAGTCTGGTTTCTTGAAAAGATACTTCTTAGTGCTTCTTCGTGGAATGTCCATATCTACAATGTTTACAAAAAGTTTGTTTAAGTCCTTCGATGTTTTGGATGAAAAAGAAAAGAGTTTATGCATGGATGCATGTATGCATGATTATGCTAAAGAGCGGAGAAAACATGGTGAGTTTAGGTCCATAATGTTGGAGTCAAGGGTAAACACGCCATTTGGTAAGGACTATGGTTTCACATCTACCTGTATCACGGGTTCTACCAAGTTCCCAAAGTCCTCAACCCCTTCCAAATATCGTCGGGTTACGAGATTGACTCCCGATCCAATAATATTTGTAAGAAAGTCTCGTTTGAGTGTAGTATCGCGTATCAACTAATTCAAGATTACTCTTGGTTAGCCACCGCACTACGTCCTAAAAGGCCAAGATGGGTTAAAGGTAACTAAAGGTCCTCAACTTCATAGGTCACTTGAAAATAATAATGCCGGACATGACTACTCATGCTGACATAATAGTACTTCCAAGATTCCTCCGTTGAGCGGGGTTATCACATGTGCCACATCCGAAATTTACTCTCGGAAAGACACTTTGATTATACCACCATCCTATCTTATGTTTCCCTCAAGTCCGGGTGTAGGACTTATCTCACCACTCACGTAAAATAATAAACACTTAAGCACTTATTTACAATTTACAAATAAAGCATAAGGATAAAGAAAAGCAAGATAGGTTTAACCCACTTAGGATTTGTATCCCCAGCGGAGTCGCCATTTTTGTCGCGGTGATTTTCGGATATCAAGCTATTAATTAGCATTGACTCACAAAATTGATTTCACCACCGATCTTTTATTTTTCCGAGGAAAAGGGAGAAAGTTCGAAAAACCCTATTTTTAAGAGATCAAAGGTCCGGGGGTTGGTTACGCAAAGGGAAGGTGTTAGCACCCTAAACGTCTATAGTACTCTATAGGAACCTCTTGTTTTTATCTATCTTTATGCTAAATTAATTATTTGTTTTGTAAATAAATGTTTAAGTGAGAAAAGATTAAAATGATGAGTTTAAAAAAGAAAGAAAATGTTTTTGTTATTTTGTTGATTTTTGTTTAGTTGGTTTGGAAGGACAAGGTCCTTTGCCTACATACCCAAATGGGATCAAAACCGATGTAGTTCGGGAAAAAACTTAGTGATTTGTTATGATTGATTTTAAAGTTTGAAAAAAAGGTTTTGAGAAAGATAAGAGGCCGAAAGGGCATAGAAGGATAAAGATGTGAGTTTGATTGATTTTAACTTGAAAAAAGGTTTGAAATAATTAAAATTGATTGAAGTTGTTTTTTTGAAGAAAAAGTAGGAATTAATTTACTTGAAAATGAATTTTGATTGAGAAAAGATTTTTTTGGCTTTTTGTTATTTGAAATGTTTTTGATTTTTTGATTAAGTTAATTAACAAAAAACTAAGTGATAGTCGAAAAAAAAAACTAAGCGCGAGGGTTTTCTCACAATGACGTTGAATCAAAGTGAGATCCCCTTTTCCTCGGATACGCTCGTTACTTTTGCGTTTTAAACATAAAGCGGAATAAATAAATGTGTGTGTCGGTGCATATTCTCATTTATTTTTTTACATCGGACCTAGATACATTCTAATGGCAATAGAATAAATGACAAAAATAATAAAAACAAAATTGCAAATGCATTAAAGTAAATACGCTAAAAAAAGAAATAAAAATGCATGAAATGCAAAACAATAAATAAATATGGTGCATAAAATAAATAAGGAAAGTAAAAATGCAAGACATAAAATAAATATGATGCTGAAAATAAAAATCAAGAAAATAAAAATGCAAGGCATAAAATAAATATGATGCTAAAAATAAAAATATGCAAGATAATAAAATGAATATGATACATAAAAAATAAAAAAATGAAAATAAAATGCAAGACATAAAGTAAATATGGTGTTGGAAAAAAAATAAAATAATGCAAGGCATAAGATTAAATATGATGCATAAAAGAAAATAAAAATGCAAGACAATAAATAAATAATGATGCATAAAATAAAAATAAAATAAATAAATAAGTGCATGATGGACTGAAAATTAAAAGGCAGTAAATAAAGTGCATGAGAAATAAATGAACAAGAAAATAAAAGAAATCTAAAAATAAAAGAAGGAAATAAAATAAAAGAAAAAAGAAATATAGAAGAAAAAAGGGGGTGCAGAGTTAAAAGAGAGCAGTAAAGCAGTAATGAATGAATTGGGCTTAAAAAGGAAAGTGGGCTTAACAGATCAAATCTGGACCGTCGGATTAAACGAGGTGTCCAGATTTGATCATGGGGAGACAGAGTCTCAGCCATCAGATCTTAATCAAACGTCATAGGAGAGAAAGAACAAATTAAAAACCAAAGGGTGAGACGCATCTGATCCAAACAGGGGATATTGCTGGCCGTTAGATCTAGGATCTAACGGTTCACCCTGATGGTCCATGGGGACACAGAGATCCGCGTGCACACCATAGTCTTGGCCAAGGCAGCAATATAAATAAGAAAATAAACCCAAAAAAGCCACAATTTCAAGTTCTTTCTCTCTCTAAATTTTCAGAAAAGCAAACATGCTCTCTTCTCTCTCTAAACACACGCGGCCAGGCAGGGGTATGGCGCGGTGGCCGCCGGCCAAAGGCAGCGGCGCCGCCGCGCCGGAAGCTAAAAAAGAAGCCTTTTTTTTTAAAACAAACATTTTCCAACATCCTTTTTCTTCTATTCTTCAAAAACATCATCCATTTTTTTAAACAGTGGACCAAAAATCCTAGATCTAGAAATTCCTTTTGAGTTTCGTTTTCTTTTTTTTAAAAACCGAAAAAAAAGCTTCTACCTTCTGTGTGCGTTTTCTGTCTTCGGTTTGTTTATGGTTTCGTGTTTTGCTTTGGCTGGATCATGTTGGGTGTGTTGCGGTTTTGTTACAGTTTTGTTATGGATGTGTTGCGGTTTTGTTACGTTTCTGTGTTGCTTGGCTTGTGATGATTTGTGGTTTGGGTTCTGTTGTGCTTGCGTGTGGGTGTGAGTTCTAGTTCTGGTGGGTTTTGAGGGATGGCGCGTGAAAATTAAAAGGCAGTAAATAAAGTGCATGAGAAATAAATGAACAAGAAAATAAAAGAAATCTAAAAATAAAAGAAGGAAATAAAATAAAAGAAAAAAGAAATATAGAAGAAAAAAGGGGGTGCAGAGTTAAAAGAGAGCAGTAAAGCAGTAATGAATGAATTGGGCTTAAAAAGGAAAGTGGGCTTAACAGATCAAATCTGGACCGTCGGATTAAACGAGGTGTCCAGATTTGATCATGGGGAGACAGAGTCTCAGCCATCAGATCTTAATCAAACGTCATAGGAGAGAAAGAACAAATTAAAAACCAAAGGGTGAGACGCATCTGATCCAAACAGGGGATATTGCTGGCCGTTAGATCTAGGATCTAACGGTTCACCCTGATGGTCCATGGGGACACAGAGATCCGCGTGCACACCATAGTCTTGGCCAAGGCAGCAATATAAATAAGAAAATAAACCCAAAAAAGCCACAATTTCAAGTTCTTTCTCTCTCTAAATTTTCAGAAAAGCAAACATGCTCTCTTCTCTCTCTAAACACACGCGGCCAGGCAGGGGTATGGCGCGGTGGCCGCCGGCCAAAGGCAGCGGCGCCGCCGCGCCGGAAGCTAAAAAAGAAGCCTTTTTTTTTAAAACAAACATTTTCCAACATCCTTTTTCTTCTATTCTTCAAAAACATCATCCATTTTTTTAAACAGTGGACCAAAAATCCTAGATCTAGAAATTCCTTTTGAGTTTCGTTTTCTTTTTTTTAAAAACCGAAAAAAAAGCTTCTACCTTCTGTGTGCGTTTTCTGTCTTCGGTTTGTTTATGGTTTCGTGTTTTGCTTTGGCTGGATCGTGTTGGGTGTGTTGCGGTTTTGTTACAGTTTTGTTATGGATGTGTTGCGGTTTTGTTACGTTTCTGTGTTGCTTGGCTTGTGATGATTTGTGGTTTGGGTTCTGTTGTGCTTGCGTGTGGGTGTGAGTTCTAGTTCTGGTGGGTTTTGAGGGATGGCGCGTGTTTGTGTGGCTGGTGGGGAGGAGACCGTGTAGTTATTTGTTGTAGGGAGGTGATTTTGTGTGTTGATGGCGTGTGGTTTGAGGTGCTTGTGGGGGAGAGGAACTTGGCTGTGATTTTTGTGTGTGGAGAAGAAAAAAAAGTTTAGGGTTTTCTGGATGATTTTTTTTTGGCCGAAATTTCACTGTTTGTTTTCACTGTTGTTGTTCTTGAACACTGTGCATTAACTGCACTATTTAAAGGACCCAAAAACTAGGGTTTGATGAAAAATCTGGACAAAATTGCCCCTGGACTGGGCCTGGACTGAAAACTGGATAAAAACTGAGAAAAAATAAACACCAACAGTAAAATAAAAATAGTAATAATAAAAAAAACGAAAATAAATAAAAAAAACAGAAACACTAATAATAAAAAAAGAAATTAAGAAAAGAACAAAATAAATAATAAAAAGAAAAAAAATAACTAATAATAATAACAAAATAAATAAATAAAACGGTCGCCTTCGGAACAAAAAAATGAGGTATTTTAAAATACCTCTCTGCCGAAATTTCGTCTGAAACGACGAAAATTTCTGGCTTAAAAGACGAGGGAAACGAATTGAACACGGGTCAAAAATGGGGTATGACACAACTCATTTGCTAAGTTAAGGAAACCAAATATTAGCTATTAATTAATGCTCCAACCAAAATGGATGTCACTATCGCATAATCTAATATTGGAAATGAGTCTCAACCGTGCATGAAGCATGATAGACCAATCAATTTGAAATATAAAAAACTTCGAACAAGAAAAGGAGTTGAAAGGAAAAATAACTCAAATGATGATGTAGAAACTCTAACAGAGTCGCCTGACGTAATTGATTTCTATGTTTCAAAAGAACTGATACACTCTCGGGCTTTGGCCCTCTATGTTATAAAAATAAAAGAACCGATACACTCTAATTATCTTAGAGTGACGAAAAGGACACTTTTCAGTTAAGTGTCAACTCCTAAAGAGAAAAGTGAAGAGAAATTGAAGAAAGTGAAACCTAGTTATTTTTCAACATTTCAGAATTGGTTCACTGTTATATCATATATAACTGAATTGTAAATTTAGGGAAGGAAATAAACTAAACCATAAAATTAGGAAAGATAAATAACTGAATGTAATCAAGTACAACTCTACTTGCACATGTTTGTAGAACTCCATAAGGTATGGTTGCTTGAAAACTTGGTCAATAATTTGAGAGTTGGTCAACATAGGAAATCCAGAATTGTAAGCACTTTCAAATATATTCTTTTGAGTAGGCAAGCCAAGATATGGAACATGGATGGATGGCAACAATTAGTTGGTAATAGTGAAAAAATCGACAATTTCCATAGCAACACCACGAAAAGATCCATTTAAGTAGCTTACAATGGTGACACAATTTTGTTTAGGTGCCAACAATTGTAGCTTGTGCCAAAGATCACGGTGCAGAACACATCATTTTTTTGGAGGCAACTAGGTTGGAGAACCTGAAGAAGGAAGTAATGAGTATATATATTTTCAATACTAGTTGATAACCAAAGATCATAGTAACTAAACATCATGACAGCAACATCAGCTTCATAGGGTACTTACAAGTTGGATTTTCTAAATCATTCGCATAAAAAATATCTTGGATTTTCTTCTTGCATAAGCATAAAACACTCCAACATTGCAGTTGCATCTCCTGACTCTAAATCCAAACAACGGCTTTTATCTAAATGATTTCTAATGTCTTTCTCCAAGCAACCAATGTTTTCATATCATCCATGTTGTTTGGCCGTTGTGACGTAAATTTTGGTTGTTTTCACCCCAATATGTTGCAAAGTTTCAATACAATTCTTTTGAGCTTTAGTGATTCTTCTATGGCAAGGAAAATAATGTGCATATGCTGGAAAAACCTCACGATTGTGATCTTTAATGAAGCTATGAACAATCCATTTTCCATCGCAGTTTATTTTAATGTGTAAGCTGGCCTCACAATCCACCTTCAAACAAGCATAGGTCACATCAATAAATTCCATAGAAATCTTTGAGCGACACTAGTTTTGATGGAAATTCCAAACCCAACATATTTAACATAATGAAAGTAGAATGAATATGCATTTTCTTGTGACTCAAACTTCATTCTGATGGAAAGTTTTTGACTATCATTAGCTCCTAAATCACCAACACATGAATCATTATCGGTAGTCTCGTTAACAACTTGCTCTCCATTCTCATCAACAACTTCATCTCCATTACCATAAAGAGCTTCCGTTAATGCCTAATAAAAATGATAGTTTAAAAGTATGAAAGTATAAAAAGTTATGATTAATACTAACGATAAATTATGTATGATTTGCATATCATTAATGCCTAAAAATGATAACTTAAATAGTAACGATAACTTATGTGTGATGTGAATATCATAATAAACTAATATAAGAAAGGATAACAACTCATATATGATATGATAATAATAGTTGTGATTTTAACAATAACGAGAAAAGATGTCGAACACGTACATGGCTATGGCGAGAATTAGAAACTAATAATTAAAGAGAGAAAACAAGTGATGACAAGAGCATTATTTCATGAACGTACCTCCTCTTAGAGAAAATAGATTTAGTTGTGAAAACAATCAATTTCTTTGACAAAGGAGAACCTGAGAGAACATGAAAAGACTATATTTGTGGGAGGTTGAGTACAAAAGATGAAAAGTTAAAGTCATATTTAATAATAAAAAATAAAATAAATAGAGAATGTGTTAATTTAGATTAATTATAATGGAGGGAGTACTTAAGTTTATTTTTTACATTAAAAAGGGCGGCATTAAAGCTGAATCTAGTTTCTCGCGGGACAAAATAACTACTAACTAATATTCCTTGTCAAAAATAAAAACTACTAACTGATATTTAAATTTTTTTTTTTGAGGGAGTGATATTTAAATGTTAAAACTAGAAATAGAACATTGTCTTCTTTTTGTTCCCTTTTCTATTTTTGATTTGATTTTTACGAATAATAAACACTTTCTCCTTTATATATCGAGTGTTGCAGAAAAAAAAAATAGAAAATAACTTGCACCAACATAATGAGAATTAAGTACTTTTGTTTTTGTTTATAAGCTTACAAACAAGCTAACATGTAACATCATATAGGAAAATTATTTTTGTACATCGTTCATCCATTCTACGTTAAGAGAGATAGAAACAGAGAGTGATGTGATAAGTAATTTAGTAAGTGATGTGATAGAAAGAGAGAGATATAAAAGAAATGAGGTGTTAAATGAGTATAGAAAAAGTGAAGATCTACATATCCAATGGTTGTATCATAAATTCTCATTTGATGTTGATAGTGCAATTCGAGAACAGAACAAAACACAGCATGCAACAAACATCTCGAACAAAAACAGGTCCTGGCTAGCCAATCGAAACCACAACAGCAGAACAACCAACTTCAACTCTTTGCACATAAATCATATTGTTGCAGTGAGATTGGACACCATTGTTTAGGTTCTTACCAAAGTCAAATTGGACGATGACGAGATAGGATAACAGGTAGAGAGGGCTCGCAAAATAATAGGTGATGTTTGGTTAATTGATTGGAACTTTGGGAGGGAAAATAAATTGGGATTAAGTTTTTAGACAAAGTTAAAGTTAAATTGAGGTGGAGAGTGAATAAATTGGGGACTATAGAAATTTGATCATAAAAATTCATATTATGACAAAGCTTATTTCTTATTTGAGAACTTAGAAGATGATGATGATGATGATGAAAATGGGTTTTGATAACCCAAAATCTTCATCTTCTTCCTATGAAGATGTTCTTCACCTAACCAAAAATAATTTAGTGATTTTTTTAATTAAAAAATAAATAAAAGTGAATTTGTTAATAATAGTGCTATGTGTCTTGCCATGTCAGCATTTTTTTAATAAAAAATGAAGAAAAGGATAAACATGTGTTCATTTTAGAAGATAAAATACTTAAATGGGAAAAACAAAAGATAAATGATCTAATTGTTACAAATAAATAATATAAAAGACCTTTGGTGTAATTTTGCCTTTTTTTATAGGGAAACTATTAAAATATTTGACTTTTAAATAAAATTACATTATGGCCTATCCGCTTCTTCATCTCGGTATGCATTACTGTCACGTTTTCAAGTCACTCATTTTAAATTTTTAAAGTATGCAATTTAATTTTTTAATGATCAATTTTGTATTTAATGCTTGTTAAAACATAAATTTTTGTGTATATACCGTATATTATAGTTTATTTTGTTGTCCATCTAAACTTGTTTTTATGGCTCTGCCACTAGTTTCAGTGACAATACATGTTTATTAAATTTTAAAAAAATACCCTAAAATAAATATCATTTTATATTCTTAATATAGTATTAAATATTTGATCATATGACGATGAAGATCGACTCAAATTCTTTAAAAAAAATTAAGATTGACTCAGTTGATAAATAGTTGACTCACTCGTAAGATCGTGAGTTTAACTTTTATTGTTGATGTAATAACTTTTTAATGAATTGATAAACACTTTTATTAACGGTCGTTAAACCTCAAGGTCTATTTTGACCCTCACCAAGTCCAGCTTCTCCAAGGAATTTAAGCATATAAAAATACAATAAAATAATAAGTAATCACTTTTTTAAGAAATAATAATAATTTTTTTAAGGAAGAAATAATATATGTACTGTATATAAAGAAAATAACATGTTTTGACTCTTTTGACTGATTTTTTCTCTATTCAAAATTACCCTCAACTTTCAATACAAATAACACATATAACAAATAAATAAGAGTAAATTCAAATATTAAAATAAAAATGTAACAAACATGATATGAGTATATATATGTCATTGTTTTTTCCTTTATCATTTAAAAAATGTACCAAACTAAATGAGTATATATATAATTACTTTTTCATTATTCCAATTATATCTTTAAACAATTTTTTCTATAATAAAGATTGTTGTTGGTGTCATTAAAAAAAGAATTTAGCGCAATAAAAACATTTATATTTTTAGTTTTAATCAAAATCAAAATTTCATAAAAAAACATCGTTCATAATTTTCAAACGTTAGCGCCATAAAGGGGTAGGTGAGTGTCCATCTTTTCGCTGATAATAATAATAATAATAATAATAATAATAATAATAAATAAATAAATAAAAGAAAAATGATTATGATTGCAAAGTTGGTGTGAAAATGGAACATGCATGATTTCCATTAATTTCATTTTCATTCAGCAGAAAGAAAAGACAAGAACGTCGCACAGAAAATCACGCGCATCTCATCGGAAAGATACATCTCTTCCTCTTCCTTTCTCATTCGCCATTCACAATTTGGATTTTACGGTTTCCGAAATGCCCCAAGCAATTGAATTCAGGTACATACATGGAAGAATTTTTCATTTTTTAAATTTTCACTTTTTCATGTCAATTTTGGAAAAAAGATTCTGTTTTGGAAATTGGGTCATGCGCAAATTTGGTAATCGAATCTGGGTTTTGTTTTGTATGTTATTTTTTTTTTGTGTAAAAATCATATTTTTAGGAGTTATTTGTGCTACCTCTGATTTTTTGTAATTGGGTTTGAACATGCATAGAAGGAACAAGGAAGGTTGTTAATTATTGAGACAAAGAAATGGATTCTGCGAGGAGTTGGCTTTCGAAGTTGCAGCCTCGTGATAAAATGAAGGCAAAGAAGAGGGATGAAGATGGTAATAATGATGGAAATGGAGATTTGACTGCACCTGTGGATGAAGGGTCGCTTTCTGATGTCACGAAGCAGAAAGTTGCGGCAGCAAAGCAGTATATTGAGAATCATTACAAGGAGCAAATGAAGAATCTTCAGGAGAGGAAGGAGCGGTATGATTCATTTTATCTATGCTTATGATAGATACTAAGATTTTTTATATATCTGAAAACATCGAGTAATGAAACTCGCTTGCCTTCATAGTTTTGTGTGGAGGGAAAAATATCATTAGAATTAGAGTTTGGAGGACCAATGAAGTAGAAAAACTGCAGCAATTTACTGAGTTTTTGGTAGTGTGGGAAAAGTGCTAATTTGTGATATTCATATCATCGAGTTCTATGAACCTTGTGCCTTTCGGTATTTGTTTTTCAGCATTACCATTGCATCTTTAAATTACTGCGTTATAATTCACATAGATACAAGTTGTACTGCAGAGTAGTTAAATGATTAAGTCTGGCAGATGGCTGGGGTTTCTCAACAACCCTGGGTGAATATTTAAATGGAGTGCCGAGTCTGTAAATTGAACAGGGCTTATGCTGTCTCATTTTGAGTTCTGTTTTGTGAGAACATTTTTGCTTGCAACTCATGTTTGACAGGGATGGTTATATTCCTCGCATGATGTTTAGATGTTTTTTGGAGAACTATCTATAAAAGGAGTAGATCAGATGGAGAGTACTGTAGTCAAATATCTAGAGGTAGAGGAAGACACGGAACAACCATACGAGAAATTGTTAAGAAGGATCTAGAGATTAATGAGTTGGATAGGGATATGATATATGATAAAACATTATGGCGGCGTTTGATCCGTGTAGCCAACCCCACTTAGTGGGATAAGGCTTGGTTATTTTTGTTTTATCCATAAAAAGAGCAAGTTACTAAGTTATTATTTTCTAAATAAAAGAAACCTAGATGGTGATATGCATAGGCATATTATGGATTTAAGATATCACTCATTGATGCTTTTAAGAGGGAACTGGCTCATCATATCACTAGCTATTGCCCTATAGAAACTACAAAGTTCTAGTTTCTTAGTGGATTGTGTTGATAGTTCTAAATAAGAAATTAGTAGAGACTGAGAGAGAAAGAATAAAGTCTTTGAATTGTGATTATGGTTATATATCTTATGACATCATCACTTGCACAAGTATTTGGAATTGGCACAACTTATAAAATAGTTTATAACATGTACCAAGTGGTTTTGGACTTACACTTAGTTTACCCTAACTCCATTTTCAACTGTTGAATCAACTTATAAGCTCCTCTAAGCTATTTGGAATTTATAAGCTCCTCTAAATATCTTAAGAGTTTCTGCTGAGTTTACTGAGGTTGGTATGTATCATAGCCCTGTATAGTTCATCACAAAATGGTTCCGCCTTGAGATAGAACTCACCCTTGGTACGACTCTCAATCGGGTACCGGTGTGAATCATAGCTAATTCATCACTAATACATCACACGTGGTCAAGGATAGTATAGGCCAAACTTCATCTGGAAAACCAGAATCAAGTTTAATACAGGATATTTGGGGTCAGACATCATTTTGGATAGCCAGGGCTAAACTGCATTTGGAATGGAATAGCTGGGGTCAAGGCTGCTAGAAGGACACAATGGCAAGACAAACTAATCCAAGGCTTTTGAGATAGGTTAAGAAAGCAGCGAACAGAAAACTCCACATGCAGAAAGAAACTAAGAAAGAGAGATTGGACTTTGTGCATTAACAGCGAGAAAATAAGTTATGGAGATAATGGCATGTTTACGACAGATTCCAGACTTTAGGGAGCTCAACAGTAAAATAGTCAGAGGGTGATATTGCTCTAATATCATGTTGTAGATTTTCAGATATGAAATGGGGGAAAGGAAACGACGAAGGTTGTGAATTGTGATTATGATTTTTATTACAAAAGTCTAAGCACTAATCTTTATTCATATTGATACTAGACTCCTGTTATTAATTATTAATTAAAATTGGAAATTAATACCAACAGTTGCTAGACTACTAATCCCAATTGAATATGAACACAAAATATGGAAATCGATCCTAAAAGATAATCTAAGATATTCTAAATTACTGAAAGTTACAATTACACAACCCAGATATTGTGTGATATTTTCCGTATATTTAACATTTAAAATGTAGTTATGAAAGATGGATTCCTCTCAATTTTGTTATTGAGGTGCACTCAGAGATGATTATTGTGATAAATAATGCCTCTTTCCTCTCTCATGGTTTGAGTGCAGCATGTAAAAGATGCTGGAACTGAAAATGTCTTTTTTCTTGAATGTTAATGTTCATTGTGTTTGTTACTCTGATAAAAGGTGCTAAAATTTTATAACACCTCACTTGCTTACAACAGTCGAACCATCTTGGAAAAGAAGTTGGCTGATGCCGAGGTCTCCGAAGAAGATCAAAACAACTTACTTAAATTTTTAGAGAAAAAGGAAACCGAATATATGCGCCTTCAAAGAGCCAAGATGGGTGTTGATGATTTTGAGTTATTGACTATGATTGGAAAAGGTGCATTTGGGGAGGTATGTTTACAATTGTATGTGATGAGTAATGAGTAATATGACATGGCTGATTATGCTTTCTTCTGGTTTATGGTTATTTTCTTTTATGTATAAACTTAAATGTAATGGTGGGTCGTATTATAGTGTCTATGTTCATCAAAATTTGAAATCTAATATTTTTCTTCTTTGTACTTTGGTATATATTATTCATTCTGTTCGTTCTTTTGATTCATTATGTGCATCTTGATATTACCATTGATGTGATTTTGCAGTGAGATATACATAATAAAATATTGTAAATTGTAATCAGTAACGTGAGCTACAAAAGCGTCTATAGCCTCAGGATATTATTGTAATAATTTTTGTGATGTTTTTAGTTATAATTTTTTTAGGGATCTCAATATATTTTCTCTATTAAAGCCTCGCATATTATTGTAATACTAATATGGTGTTATGAGAATAATTTGGGTTTATAATTGATCTAGGAATCACCCCATCTCTTACACTATATAACCTTTCTGCTTTGTTGAAATGGGATTAAATTCCAAATGAATCTAGCTCACTGGTACTGAAAGAGTCTGTAGATTGTATTTTGCTGAAACATCCACTTTTTCTTGAACCACATGCTCATTCTTAGACTTTTCTGTGTTTAAAAGCTGCCAGAATATCCCAACTGATTTTGTTTTCGTTTTTGTATGTTTCCTTTATTTGCCTTTGTCTGAAACAATCTGTCTCTTCCTAAAATTTGAAATCTTTGCAGGTCAGAGTTTGCAGAGAGAAGACTACTGATCATGTATACGCAATGAAAAAACTAAAGAAATCAGAGATGCTTCGCAGAGGACAGGTTTATAGTCATTTGTCTTTCTATATGATGTTATTCAAGAGAGTGACAGTTTTTATGCATAAGTTTAATAAAGTCATCATGATTCATACTCATTCCCTTTATTGTAGGTTGAACATGTCAAAGCAGAAAGGAATCTCCTTGCAGAGGTTGACAGCAATTGCATTGTCAAACTTTATTGCTCTTTCCAGGATGACGAGTATCTTTATCTTATTATGGAGTATCTACCGGGTGGAGATATGATGACTCTACTTATGAGAAAGGATACCTTGACTGAAGATGAAGCCAGATTTTATGTAGGAGAAACTGTTCTGGCTATTGAATCTATACACAGGCACAATTATATACATAGGTATACATTTTTTTTTTGTTGGATTAATTTCGAATGGAGACCAGTATAAGTTTAAGTTAACTTCCAGAACACACTGCTATTACTCTTGTCATGATTGCTAGCAAAATCATTTTAAAATCATCCAATGCTGGAAAATGTTCAATGTACGGAGTCATGAATGGAGTCATATTTATCATGATCACTAAGTATAGGTTTATCTTTTCAATGTTGTGTTGCAGGGATATCAAGCCTGACAACTTATTACTTGATAGATATGGACACCTGAGATTGTCTGACTTTGGACTTTGTAAACCACTAGATTGTAGTACGCTTGAAGAAAAGGATTTTTCTGTGGGTCAGAATGTGAATGGATCTACACAGAATGAGGAGCGTTCAGCTCCAAAACGCACACAACAAGAACAACTGCAAAACTGGCAAAAGAACAGGAGGACGCTTGTAAGTTTACTACTATTATGTTTTGTTCTTGCTTTGTTAATTGAGAGTAGTGTAGTTGCAAAACTTGATGTACCTGTTAAACCCTCTCTGCCTGCCCAACCAAAAAAAGAAAAGAAAAAACAAATTGCTGATTTCTACTGTTGAGGGTATCTATATGGAAACACCTTTCTTTACTTAATGTGTTTAAAATTCTGTTCCTTTTGTAATTGTGACTGTATAAATGTTCTAGGCTTATTCCACTGTTGGTACACCGGATTATATTGCGCCAGAAGTTCTTTTGAAGAAAGGGTATGGGATGGAATGTGATTGGTGAGTTTTCTGCATGTTGGCCCATTTAAATCATACTATCTGAGTTTATTCTTTTCATTCTTAACTGAGTGATATATGTTCATTAAGTTTCAACGTATTTTGACATTCAAGTTTCTTACTTCATTATTTGTTCCGGACTTATTTCTTCCACTTTTTGTTTTGTTTCCTATTCAATAATGATATTTTTTTGAAAACATCGATCATATTGGATTTGCTCCATTTATATTGGACTTGTGAATAAACTCCAATAAGATCAGAGTTAAATGTTTTATTATGACAGAACGGTGGTTGTTATTAAATTCACAGGTGGTCACTCGGTGCTATCATGTATGAAATGTTGGTGGGATATCCACCTTTTTATTCTGATGATCCAATGACAACATGTAGGAAGGTAATCTTTCTTGATCCAAATGATTCTTGCTACTAATGATTGTTTGACATTTACTTTTGTTTTTATAACCCACTACAGGATACTCTTACTATTAATTATGACCTGTGAAGTTATTGAATTTGATTTTTTAGATTTCAGTTAAGATGTTTGTCGCCTCTTTGTATTTGTTGTTTCTTTCAAAGTCTCTCATTCTACGTCAAATCGGTGGCTAGATTGGTCACACTCATTGATAAGTTCAGTTTCATAAGTCCTGTTTAATATCTCTTGACATGTTCAGTGATCGTACCTTCTTTGGACAAGACCTACATGATACCAGGGATCATACTTCAGATTAAAAATCCACTGCATTGCAGTATGTAAAAAATAAAATGTGTGCCATATCACTTATATGATAATAGTCATGAGGCTGAAAGTACTTTTCCTCTAGTCATTAATTCCTTTGGTAGAACTCTTCCTATAGTCCTTTATTTCTCTGGCCGAGTTTGCAAAATAAACTTAAACGCAACAACATATGTCTTTTTTTCCTCTTGCCTCCGAAGCTTCTTTTACCACATCACCTGTTTCCCCTTCAGATATTTCATGTGAACTGCCAAACTTTAATCTGTTTTCTTGTTTAAGATGGGTATCATGGGTTTGATAGTGTAGGGGATCATGACCCATTCATACTTAGATGAATCTTTAACCGGCTGTAGCCTTAACTGGTTGATCATTTAGAATTAAAAAGCAACTGCTTCTTTTCAAAAGAAATGAAACTTGTAATTATGGACTTCAGTATCAAAAGTAAGGATGCTGGAAACATGCTGTTATGGACTTCAGTATCAAAAGTAAGGATGCTGGAAAAAAGCCGTTGAAAGACAACCAGACTGAAACTAACTACTTAATTCAAGATTTTCTTTTCACGCATTACTAATAGTTAAGTTTTTCTACTTCATTTTAGCATGGTATTTTTTTCATACTTCATCTGATGTATTTTGACAAGTTTAATTTTAAAATGGATTAGGCTTCTCTAAGATGCTAGGTGTACACTTTCCATAATGTGCAGAGTCGATCCTACCTATATTATAATGGCGATGGCGATGCTTTAGAGTGAAACCTTCTCTCTAGAGTAACCAAGTCCAATTAACATAATAATTTAGATCCTGTTTGGTATATTCTTTTCCTGTTTTATGCCACCTTCTGTTCACTATATTTCATGTTTTCAAAGAACACAATGGAAATAGAAATGGAACAAAATGATATTTTTCTAACTAAAAGTAAAACAAGATATGAAAAAATTTAAACAGAAACCAAACAGACGGAGTTTTTCTTTTTAAAACAAATTTATTGAGCATGATAATTTTATCTTGGTATCTCTTTATCGCAGATAGTGAACTGGAAATCTCATTTGAAATTTCCTGAGGAAGCTGGACTATCGCCTGAGGCTAAAGATCTTATTAGTAGACTTTTATGTAATGTCAACCATAGGCTGGGATCAAAAGGTGCTGATGAAATAAAGGTGTTGTACTTGTACAGTGTGTTCCTCTTTGAATTATTTTTTACATTTTATATTTCAATATTGAGTTTATCTTTATGTTGCATTCCTCTTCAGGCTCATCGGTTCTTCAAAGGTGTTGAATGGGATAAACTATATCAAATTGAAGCTGCATTTATACCCGAGGTCAATGATGAATTAGATACTCAGAATTTTGAAAAGTTTGATGAGGTATATTAGTCTATCATTTTCTTGCTTATTTTGTATAGATATTTTTCTGCCATTTTCATTGTCCATTTTTTCTCATTTTACCTTTTGCACCTGCAGGCTGACAGCCAAACTCGACCGTCGTCAAAAGCTGGTCCATGGAGGAAGGTAATCTTTGATGTTCCCTCTGCTGGAAATTTTCACCAAGTTATCTGTTGAGTTAGTGCTTGAATAACCTATTATTGGTGATATGATGATCAAGTAGTATTCTGTTAAATCCCTAAATTTTTGCAATATAAGGAAAAGCAAAGAAAATCAATAGTTGTCATTGTTTGTGCTTTTGAATTACTTATATGGAAATTATGGTATGTCTCTTCTGTTTTAGAAATTAATTTCCTTTCACTTGCATGTCCATGAGTAGGCTGTTGATATGCCTTTTAGTTGTTATGAGGTGATTGGTGGTTGAGAAGGTATAAACCATAGGCAGGGCCGTATTGTAAGAAATGTCTTGTTAACTCTCGAACTGGCTTGGGATTCCCATATAAGAAATTTTATTGCCCTCCTTTTTTTAGGTAGATTTTGACTTTTGAAGTCACTTGAATAATTTTAAAGTGAACTTGCTCTTCTTCAGAGTCATGATATGAATAAATTTATCAGTGTTGTGGTACAGCTAGTATACTATAATAATATGTGAGAATAGACTGTTATTTGAATTCTTAGGAAGCTGAAATTATGACTCTCTACTTGGGCCTTGGAACATGTATTATTGAGCTTGCTAAAATGTTCATGCTAATTCAATAATATATGTTTAACTTTCTGAATATAAAATCACTATTCAACATGTATTAGGGTTGTATGTATTTGCGCGGATCTGAAATAACGACTTTATATTCAACAGCACTCGTGTCAGATTTTGTGTTTAACTTCCTTTTAGCACTGGCCAACAAATATATCTTCCTCAAGTTCCAATTGTTTTTTATTGTCTGTGAACTATATTTGACAACAAAGTTTAATTATTTTTTTTCTCACTGGCTTACAGAATAGTTCTCAATCTTCAAATTTTTAATTTCTTACCTACAGCTGTTCTCCACCCCCATCCATTTCCTTTTTCTTATTCTTTTGTTGTTTGACGGGATGTTGCAGATGCTTTCATCAAAAGACTTAAATTTTGTTGGATACACATATAAGAACTTTGAAATTGTCAACGATTATCAAGTTCCTGGGATGGGTACGTTTCTTTTTTCTCTTTCCACTCATGCATATTATTTTATATAATGTTTATTTCCTTTGAAGTGTACTTTCGTTTGGGATGAAGTATATTAAGAGAAAAAGGTCACTGTTAAAGATATATGTTTATTTGTTTATTCTTTTAAGATAATAGAAGAAAGGAAATGCTTAGAATGACAAATTGTATTAGTTGATGTAAATATTGTTTTTACAGAAGACAATGCACCTCATTTGTTATAGATTAAAAAAAGTGATTTTTACTTTATATTTTAAAAAATGATTTTTATGAAAACTTACTTAAAAATAGTAGAAGCTATTTCGAACTCATTTGTTATTAAATTAAAAGAGTAATTTTGACATTCATCAATTTAGATATTCATTGTTACGGATTTTCTATGTTTATTTTTGGAATATTCATTGTTAGAGATTTAACATGATAAAAATCACATATTTTTTGAAAAAGATATCTCTTGAAAATGGTTTTTATGAGAAACTATTGAAAATAGCTTCTCATTTTAAGCATTTTTTTAATTTCATTATCCAAAAATAGCCATAGTAAAATGATGAAATACTTTTTTTTTTAAGATAAAATGATGAAATACTTAAAATGTCTTTTTATGTGAAACTGTTTAAACCAATTTCTCATCTGAAGCTTTCTTTAAAAAGTTCTTTGTTAAAATTATAACAATAAAATGAAACTCTATAAAAATCCTTTTTTTTTAAAAAAAAGACTATAACAAACTGGCTCTACATCAGTGATTGTCGCGACCAAACATCAACTGGGATTATTGAGGTTGGATTCGGGGGTGCATCCGGGGTAACTGGGGCCTAATTCTATGAGATTATAGTGAATGAATGCATTTTTTTATAGCATGGACCATATTGCATATGAGATAATTGGAATCAAAGTTAGACGAATTTATCTAAGCCTTTTAAAACAGGTTTTGAGAGAGAAAGGATGGGTAAAACTTTTACATAGCTGATTACAAGAAAAGAATCATGGAGATAATGGCATCATTACAATAAGCTCCATATTTTGGAAACTCGACATCATAACAGTGACGAGACTGATCATAAATTATGGCACCACCCTAGAAACGTGTTAAGGTTTTAGGGTTTAGTCTGTTAGGTATAGAGGGAGAAAGGAGGAACACTCATGAATACAATTATATTCAACTTACTCCTTAAGGATAATCTAATTAAGATAAATGACATATTTTATGATAGAATAATGATATGGTAAAATATTTTTAAGATACCTTACAATTACAATGTTGGATGATCAGAAGTCCTCTAACAGTGAAAGAAATGACATAATACATTTGTTGGTAACTGAACATAAATGCAAATAGAGCTTAGTTAATCTACATGACTACACGGACAACCATTATATGCAAAACTTGGTCCAGATGAAGAAATTTGACCTTATGATTCATTCCATCTTCTGTTGTTGGAAGGCCACGATAGATCATTGGAACAATATATCAAACCACAGTTTCACATCAATGCTGTTATAATGTCATTTTAGGCAGGGTTGTGGAAGATAAATTGGCAGGGTTATGTTGAAAAGTAAAATCGTTTTATTTTTGGTTTGTTTGGGGTGCTGGTTGGATTTTACATTCAAGAATATATTGCACTTTTGTGTTGACTTTGCCATCCTTTTGCGTTACAGCTGAGCTGAAGAAGAAGCCCTCCAAATCAAAGAGACCATCCATTAAGTCGCTTTTCGGTAGGCTCGTACATCTTTGTGGCTATTTGATTCTTTCAAACTGTTTTCTTAGTTCATGATGCTCTATGTATATCTCTGTTTCTTGCATGTAACCATAAATCTTTTCATCTAATCATACTGGCTAACAAATATTATAGATTCCGAGTCAGAGACGTCAGAGTTGTATGAGGTTTCTGATACATCTGCAAGTGATCGACCTGCTCAAGGAAGCTTTTTGAATCTTTTGCCACCCAAGTTAGAGGCATCTCATAGTGAGAGGAATCTTACTCATAAGTCCTAACAAGGCAATCTCATGATCTATCCAGTCAAACAGTGTAGGTATCATAACTCATGCATATATTTGAGAATTCCCGTATTTTAAAAGTCACTCTCAATGCAATTCCACATTTGGATTTGTTATTGGTTACACTAATTAATGGTTATGAGAAAAGGCGAGAAGAAAGTGCTGTGTCTTGAATCAAGTAATTAACCTCGAGCAAGCTGGCTTGGACAAGTCTTTTCACAACTGTTGAATTGTAAATTCTTACTGTTTATTGTCAAATATGCTATACTGTAAACAGATTCCTGATGTCACTGAGTTGTGGATACTCTCTGTAATTCATTCATGTTCTCTTTAACATTAATGATAGCAAAGCATTTGTCTGTAAGGCTGGAGTCTAATGGGCGACAAGTAATTTTGTTGTATAAAACCTGCATTAAATTTAAATCTATCAGTGTTCATTTTGATACAAATCTTAAAATTCGAATCTTTCTTGGTATTTATTTTCTTTTCGTACATCTAATCTAATAGTATTTTTCAGGTAGATTAGTGTTTCTATGAAAGGGTGAGAGGAGTATTTCTATGATCAAAATTGTGTTGTATTGCAATTTATGATATTGTAGAGAATCGCAGTTAATTGCTGATACAACCTTAATTAAAATCATAAAGACATAAAAAAGCATATAATAGTGTGATCCAAATCACTTTCATGACCTATTTTTTGAGACCCTGTATGTATATTACATTATGACTGGTTCCTTTTGCAAAGTTTGAACATTTGGTTACTTTACACACTGCACTATTTTTATTTTTTGCACTTGGAACGGTTCCATCACGTGCTTTCCCATTCTTTAACTAAATATAGAATGAGCTCTGGATTCATATACCATTTTTATTGTGCCCCTTGTTGTTTAAAGCATACTATACAAATCGGCAAGCTTACAAATCAATCGATAATTAGAGCTATATGTTCTTTATTGACCAAGAGAGATCCATTTGAATAAAGACTAAGCAATAAGGTTTGTATATTAAACTGTCCTTGTAGCTTGGTAAAATAACTTATGGTCGTTCAAACCCCCTACAGCCAGAATAAATTAACATATAGACATCACTTTCACCTAAAAGATGGTTTAATGATTAGCCTTATAAAATTGATATATTAATAGTTTAATCAATGGCTTACCGAAGGTGTTAATCCAGTGGTTTTGTTAGGCATTGGTATCTTATTACTCAAATATATAAACTTTTTACCACTCTAAACGGTTCTAACACAAGACTAAAATATTTTCAATGGATTTGGATTCACTGTAGTTACAAAAGGATGCAATGATTTCTTATCTGACTCTTCCTTCTTCTTGCGCCCCACCTTTTCCCCTCATTTTACCCCTATTCAATTTCTATAATCTGAAGCGTAGTTACGGAATTTTGAATTGTAGAGTTCAAAAACTATCAAAACTCAAAGGATCAAGCATTTCGCCAATAGATCACATTCTAGTATTTTATTAGTTTGACATATAGTATCCGAATACAACATAACATTTCAATTTATGTAATCGGAACTATGGCAAACCCTCGTGACACCAGTTTTTTTTAACAATATTAGATTTTCATTATATTGACACATTTTAGATTATATAAACTGAATGTGTAAAATATATATATGTGTCCGGTATTAGGACAGAGAGCACACATTATACGCAAAACATAATGGTTGGCACATAATTTATGCCTATTAACAACACACATCAAAACATAACACAACATAATATTATACATGCATAACAAAATATTCAAAATGAAATATCCATAATTACAAAGGCATAAACCCTACTGGATACCTACGCCCTTAGCCCCCTCTTTCCGCAACGGTAAAGCATCCTTCCTCGAATACTTTCACCTACATACTTTTTTATGTAAATTATTTATGACTACTTTTTTAAACACAGCTTTTTAACTCTCATAAGCATTTTTTTTGTGTGTGTGTACGGGTAGTGGTATATTCCTACACTAGTTAAATATAAGATGCCGATACGTCATAGTAATATAGAAAAGTCCAAACATCCCTCTTCAAACTATATGCCTCACCTTGAAAACCAACTCCAACGTTAAGCCATGTATGATTAATATTAAAAGGGAGGAAATTAGGTGTTCATCAATAGGTTTCATTTGTCTTTTTTGGTAACAATTGGTGTTATTTCACTTATTTGTCTTTGTTCATCAATTATAATATATTGTTACGTTGAATAGTTTTTTCAATTAAGCTAAAATTGAAGAGATCTCATTCGTACTATTGAAAGCACAGTTTATGTAAAGAATTATGTTATGGAAAATCTATGTGCATCAAGGATCTTAGGTACACAACACACAACAAAGAAATAATAAGAGAACACACAAATATTTACGTGGGTCAGTACCTCTTATCTATGTCAACATAAACGTACGTCTCGACCAAATTGTTTCATTATATGATTACAACTCAAATACTGTCTCACACACTTACAACATGTTTGGAACCACATATAAAGGCGCTAAGCACACATTTACTCTTAAGCTTGAATTCGTAGCTTTACAAAATTCACGGCAAACACATAGGAAAGTGATAAACTATAGAAGGGAAACATATATCCAATTCCAAACAATAACATGTACCCAGTCTCTTACTATAATAATGTTTCAAAGCTTCATAAGACCTCCTATTTATAGAAGATGATAATAGCTTTCGTATTGCAATTCTTCTACCGCTCTTACTCGACATTCTTCGTCTTATCCATCTTTCAGATTGAAATTTCTCGTTGAATCATAATTGCTTGGAGGCTAACTCTTGTGCTGATTTTCTTGCCAACTTGGATCACCATTGTTCCTTCTCTTGCACGATTCTTCGATCTCCTTGTTTATCTTTAGCTAACAAGCTTCGGTTTGATGTAATGGTGGTATACTATATACCCCTAGATTTGTTCCGTAGTCTTTTGTAATAATAGCTTTCCTTCATGAATGTGACATAGTAAGTACTAATTATCTCACATTTTAACAAAGTTTTCACTTCATGAAAGTTCTCCAAAAAATTATCTTTCCACCCCTTGAATCTTATCTATTGAGTATCCACTTTTTGCAATAATAATTATTGTTGTCTAAAAATTGTAATTGTTTTCCTAACCTATATGATATAAGTATAGTAAATAAATACAGCACACGAATGTCTAACTATAAGTTTTTTAGTATTATTGTCAAAAAGAAGTTGATAAATTTGGAGTATCAAAAGCTTGATAACGTTAGCATCATTACTTTAATTAGTTAATATAATTATAATTAATATAATAATGGGAAAATCACTGCCAATTCGACGTGTAATGATTAACTTCTAGTGACTTGTCTTTTTCCAAATGGCTTGATTATGCCGGCCATCAACAGGAATTGGCAAGTCTATTGACAACACCACAATTCTATTTAATTTAATTTAGTTTAATAAATTTTAATTATTTGGTCATGAAACTTCCCCTTATAAAGTAACATAATCCTCTTCTTGAAAACCCTCTCTCACATTCACACCCCAACTCATCCTTTTTTGTCTTTCTATTTCTTTGTATTTTGTTTTGCTACATATTAATTTTCATAACATAGTAGCTATAGATTTTAAGCATTAATTTGATATCTTTGTTTCTATGATGAAAGTAGGATTTGAAGTCCTTCATGCAAATCCAAGCATGATTCATCCACACATGCATGAAACATGGGACTATACAATCATTACAAATGACTTATTATTGCCACCTGCAATCCAAACAAATCCTTATCCAAAACCACTAACAGAAAATCACTCCCTAAACATGGGAGGACAGAATAATGAGGTATGTGATTGGGTTGAACACATTACTAAACACTTTGTTGAAGATCACCTACCAAATAACACTTCTGATAATAATAATAGTTACAATAATCTTCATCAGATTGAAACAAACACCTCAGATTTAATTCAAAACCATAACAGTAATAGTGGTTATGAATGTGATCAAGGGTTGAATTTGATAACCCTTCTAATGGAATGTGCCGTGGCAATTTCAGTTGAAAATCATGGTGAAGCTCATAGAATGTTACTCGAGTTAACACAATTAGCTTCACCTTACAAAACATCATGTGCTGAACGTGTTGTTGCTTATTTTGCAAAAGCTATGATTAGTAGAGTGATGAATACATGGCTTGGAGCATGTTCTCCTTTGATTGATCATAGAACCATTCATTCTTCTCTACAAGTGTTCAACAATATTTCCCCTTTCATCAAATTTTCACATTTTACTTCAAACCAAGCGATTCTCGAAGCCGTGAACCGTTGTAACAGCATTCACATCATTGATTTGGATATCATGCAAGGGCTTCAATGGCCTGCTTTTTTTCACATACTCGCAACTCGAATGGAGGGTCGACCTTCAGTTCGAATGACGGGGATGGGAGCATCAATGGAACTTCTTGTTGAGACAGGGAAAAGTCTTTCGAATTTCGCAAGAAGACTTGGTTTGTATTTGGAATTCTACCCTATAGCATGTAAATTTGGTGAAGTTGTTGATGTTTCCATGTTACAAATTAGGCCTAACGAGACACTTGCAGTTCATTGGTTGCAGCATTCTTTGTATGATTCAACTGGACCTGATTGGAAAACTTTGAGACTTGTCGAAGAATTGGAACCAAGAATCATAACTTTGGTAGAACAAGATGTTAACATTGGAGGGTCATTTTTGGACCGTTTTGTTGGTTCATTGCATTACTATTCCACCCTTTTTGATTCTCTTGGATCATATTTGCATAGTGATGATTCTAACAGGAACATTGTTGAACATGGTCTTCTATCTAAAGAGATCAACAATATATTAGCAATTGGTGGACCTAAAAGAAGTGGTGAAGAAAAGTTTAGGCTTTGGAGAAGTGAACTTGTTGCAAGAAATAGTTTTGAGCAGGTTCCAATGAGTGCTAATTCAATGGCTCAAGCACAGTTGATATTGAACATGTATTCACCAGCTCATGGTTATAGTCTTGCTCAAGTTGATGGCATGTTAAGGCTTGGTTGGAAAGATACTAGTTTGTATACAGCTTCTTCTTGGACTTGTAGAACTTCTAGGTAGCTTTGTTTAAGGTTGTAAGGTAGATAATTGAGTTGTAAATTGAGCAAATTTATTAGAAGTGATTTGATTGTAAACAATTATTATTCTGTAACCATATATACATGATTTATTTATACATGTTTAAATGTTAAGGGAGTTCGAGTTCTATAGACTGAAAGAAAGCATCACAGCAGTGTTAGCGTTTTGTTGGAACCACTTTTAGACTTCTATGTGTAGTCAAGCAATCACCCTCACATGGTTTCTCTTATTGCCCTCTTTCATAATACCTAAAGTTAGTAGTTTTCACTTTTCAAAACCTTTTTCTCATTCTTAGCAAGTGCAACACACAAAATTCAACAAGAAATTCATAATTATGAGCAGGAAGGAACAACCATCATTCGAAAATTATTTGAAGCAATTTGAGTTTTAGCCGGAAAGGACCGCGATGAAAAGCAATTGAAAATTTAATTTCAATTTAAGGGTACTTTGATCATTTCGGGGTGTAACCAGACTTTTAAGCGGTGTTATTAGGAAAAATTCATATTTTATTTTGAGCACATATTTTTTAATATAGAGAAATACTTATTTAGGGACAAACCTAAATGTAAAAGGCTTGGACACACTCACACAAATGCTCTTTTTTTTAAAGATAAATTGATTTAATGATGTGACTAATTTATTTATCATTTAGTTTTATTTAGGCTAAAATGCACTTTTGGCCCCCCAAGTTTCACAAACTTGCGATTTTGGCCCCCCAAGTTTGAAAATAGCACTTTTACCCCCCTAAGTTTCACCCCCTTTGCAAAACCATGGTCCCCCTTGATTTTGACTCGGTCAAAGCTGATGTGGCACTTATTTTTATTGTTTTTTGTTGAGGTGGATATTATTAAAAGCAAATCATTTCCAGCTCTGATTATTTGAAATAAAAATAAAAGGAAAAAACCAAAATAGAATCAAAGGTCACATGCCCATTCCAATTCCAAATCAAAAGACAAAATCAAATTGGGAATTAGGTTTTCTGGGTTCTGCATACAATTCTCTTTCTCATCTCAATCAAACACGAAACCATCTCAATCAAACAGAAGAAGATGACGAAACCATCTCCAAAAACAAAAGCGAAATCGAAATCGAAAGGCAAAGATTCAGTTTCGAATCAAAACACGAAATCGAAAGGCACGAGTTCGAAGAAGACAGATGCGAAGAAGTGCGATTCCATGAAGCTGATGAGTGATGCGATGAAGGAAAATGATGGAAGGAATGCCATAGCTTTGTTTGATGGAACAAGACAGAAGCAAGGAGAAAACACGAGTACAGTGAAGATGCCTGACAAATTTGTATCAAAGTAAGTTTTTTTAGGGTTTTGAAATAAATATAGTTGTTGACACTGTTAAATTATGTATTTATGGTTTAGGGTCATTTCTTTATTATTTGTTACTTTGTCCTATTTGTTTTAGGGTAGTGGACCACATACTACAGATTAGATTCCACCACAAGGGTTATTTCACATGTGACCCTGTAATTGACTATAAAAGTGGTGAAGTGTATGAGTTGGAAGGTGGTTGGGACATAGATGAGATTACTCTAATTGATTTTGACAAACTTGTCCAAAAGAGACTAGGGTACTCAACTGACTATAAACTTTGGTATACATATCCTGAGAAAGGGTTGGTGGATGGTCTTAAGTTGCTTAAAACTGATAAGGGTGTCATTAGGTTCATTAATGAATTCACTGGGTTAGAATATGCTGACATATACATAGAGAACACATCACCAGATTTTCAGATACCTATTGAAGATTATGAAGTGCATGATGAGGGTGGTGTTGAATTAGATGAAGAAGATGCCTCTGATGCTGATTATGAATGCTCTAATGAAGGATCTACTGGAGGGGTAGATGAAGGATCTATTGGAGGGGTAGATGAAGGATCTGTTGGAGGAGTAGATGAGGGTAGCAGTGATAATGTTTCACTTGATGACAGTGACTACGATGAGGCATGGGAATGGACTAATGTTTTGCCAGATGAAACTGTGAATCCTATTGTTGAGGAAAATAACAATACTGCTATTGTTGAAGAAACTGTGGATGCTGCTCAGTGTTCAAAGAATCCTAATCCCACAACAATTTCTGACTTTGAAGAAGAAGAAGAAGATGGTGATTCTTCATATCTTGATAGCCCAGTTTCAAGTGAAGATGAAGCTGGTAAGAAGGTATATCCAAAGTTTAAGTTAGATGATAATGGTGTTAAGTTTCAGTTAACACAGATTTTTAGCAGTGCTGAGTTATTTAAAGCTGCTGTTAAGGAATATGCTCTGCAACATAGAAAAAATTTGTATTTGCAGAAGAATGAAAAGAAAAGGATTGTGGTGAAGTGTAGGAAAGGATGTCCTTTTCATCTTAGGGTTAGTAAGACTTCACAGAATAACTACTTTCAAGTTGTTAGTTACAATGCTGCACATAAATGTCATAGAGGTGCAAAAAACAGACAGTTGAAAACCAAGTTGGTTGCATCAAAGTTTGTTACTATTTTGAGGCATACCTCTAATATGAAAGTGAAGGCTTTCCAAGAGGAATGCAAAACTAGGTGGGCTGTTATGTTAAGCAAGTTTCAAGTTTATAGGGCAAAAGTGAAGGCTTTAGAAATGATACAGGGTGCAATAACTGAGCAGTATAAACACCTTAGGAGCTATGCAACTGAATTGATGAGGAGTAACCCAGGTAGTTCAGTGATTATCAAGAGTCAAGTTGGAGTTGATGGACCAGTTTTTGAGAGGATCTATGTGTGCTTTTATGCCTGCAAAAAAGCTTTTGCTTCTACTTGCAGACCTTTAATAGGCATGGATGGGTGCTTCTTGAAAGGTAATTATGTTTTGAACCTTATAATGCTTGCTGAATTTATGTAAAGTATTGATGTTATGTTTCTAATATATATGACTTTTTCAAAGGTACTTATGGGGGGCAACTACTGGCAGCTGTGGGAAAGGATGGCAATAACCAGATGATGCCTATAGCATTTGCTGTTGTTGAAGCTGAGACAAAAGACTCATGGGCTTGGTTCATTAATAACTTAATGGAAGATTTAAATAGCATTCAATATAAGAGATGGTCTTTCATATCAGACCAACAAAAGGTAATAACTAACAATTGATGGTCTTTATGACAATGTTGAATAATCTTGATTTGTAACATTGTTGAGTGAATGTTGTAGGGATTGGTGCCAACAATTGCTGGTCTTTATGACAATGTTGAACATAGGTTTTGTGTCAAACATTTATATGGTAACTGGAGAAAGAGGTATCCAGGTGATCATTTGAAGGAAGCATTTTGGGGTGCAGCCAGAGCAACTACAATGACTGAGTTCACTAAGGCAATGTATAAGCTGAAAAAAATGAGTGAGCCTGGATGGGAGGAGTTATCTCAGTATCCACCTGGTATGTGGTCTAGAGCAGGTTATAGTACTCACACATGTTGTGACTTACAAGTGAACAACATGTGTGAGGCATTCAATAGTGCTATTTTAGAGTATAGGGAAAAACCAATAATTTCACAAATTGAGGGATTGAAATTTTACATGACAAATAGGATTGTGAAACTTAGAGATTATATGGTTAGATATGAAGATGAGTGTTAGTTGAGTAACAAAAGTAAGTATTTTTCAATTATCGTCTCCTCAGGGATTAGGTGCGCTATCTCGAACCATTCAACAATCGATATCGTTTTGAGTTAGGGTTTCTTTACTTGGTTGCATATAAACTAAAGTAATGTAAAAGCGGAAATAACACGACAAATAATAGGGAATAAAAGCGTTGGAATAGAAGTTCGTCAATCTTGCATCGAATATAATCTAAAAATCACATGCATATGAATTTTAGCGTTTTAGCGAAAATATCACGTATCACTCAACAACGTCATTCGTGTCCAAATAACGTCGTGAGATCGATCGTATCGTTTAATCGACGATTTTCCAATCAATCAAACGATCCGAAAGCATTACGTTCCGATATTTAATGCGATTATCAAAACCCAAATCCATTTCTAGATTTTCTTATTTTGATAGAAGATTATTCTAAACATATATAGATTCAAAAGTATTTGTCAATAACAATTGAATCAAGCATGAGAGTGAAAAGCAAGAATAACTTCAAAAACACATAAATTGCTAAAATCATATTTTTGCATAATCATGGATTACATCTAAGCTAGAAAGAGTAGTTCCAATCCCAACAAAGGGAAGTTAGTTGTTCATTTTCATGACAACTATACAAAAGAGTAGAGAAAAGATGAAGATCATAACCTAAGTCTTGATTTCCCAAAGCCTTTGGTTGATTTCACAATCCAATCACTTTTGCTCCTTGAAGATCATAGCTTCTAGCCCTATTTTATCTCTTAAAACTAAATCCTAAATATTACTGAACGAAATTAAAAAGCTATCTATGAATAATATATCAAAAAAAAACTGAAACAAAGCTTAAATACTAAAAGCTGAAAATGACATCTCGCCCGGCGAGATACTAAAAGTTCACCAGTGGTTTTCAGCCACGTCTTCAAATCTCCTTAAACCGCCTTGGCTCGCTGAGCGAGGGTGAATCTCGCTGAGCGAAATCAAGTTCCTCTGTTTCTGAAAATCCCTGCCTAAGCTCGTCATTCTCTTGCCATGAGTTCGCTGGGCGAGTTGCCATATTCAAATTTTCATTTTTCTTTGCTCAAATCATGTCCTGGCTTGCATTTTCCTGCATAAATGGATGGGGAAAGAAGTAAAAGCATAATTGGGCATTTGATAAGTGATTATGAGCTTTTCCCATGATAACTTGCAAAACAAGCTACTTAAGTGCTTAAATTAACTATGCTTTTTAACTCATTTTTGGCACTTATCACTCTCCCCAACTTAAATCTTTGTTTGTCCTCAAACAAAGGACTCAAACAAATGGAAAAAATCAAGGCTTTGGACAAAAGTACAATACATGCAAAGAAATGAAAAGTTTTCAGATGACAAAATTCAAATGTGGATTGCGCGGGCAAGTATGAAGTTTCTCATTAATCTAGATATATACTATGAATGTGGCATAAGTCCTAAACACAAAATTCACATCACACAATTCAAGTCAATAACATAATTAACAATGAACCACACCTAACACACTTCTTTGAAAGTAAATAAGCAATTTGAAATCATGAAGTGAGGGTTTTGAACACTCATCCGGCAATTCAGCTTACATCTAGATTAAGTTATGTGTCCATCCAAATATCATCTCAAAAAGCACAAAAGCATAGATCAAAAGGTCTTTGAGGGTTGTAACTTGGCTTGGTTTCCAAAAGAAATGTCATATGTGGGAAAAATTGAATTCAAATGGCCAAGCATAGAGGAACATTCTTTCTAATTACACAACTTCCTCCTTTTTCATTATCAACCCTTGGTGATTTACAAGAATTACTTTGATCTTGACAACTTTTTGATTTATTGAATTTTTCTCTTTTTTCTTTTCTTTTTCTTTGTTCATTTTCTTTCTTTTTTTTTTCTTTTTCTTTCTTTTTTTCTTGTTGTCAAGATCAATTTCAAAATTCACCATTACTTGACATAAACTACCTCCCTTTTCTCACCAACTTATTCAAAATGATACCTTAATTGAATGTTCCTTTATCATTAGGCAAAGGACAAATAAACATGATGGTTAAGGGTTCAAAATGAATGTAAAATATCAGAATCCAATAGTGATTTAACTATGAACTGGATTTTGAAAAACTTGGGCAAATTCACTAAGCATTGTGCTTATGAATATTGACAGTTCATAGTTAAGGATTCTGATTCATTAGGCTCAATGGGGTTAACAAATACTCACTTCTCACAGGGTAGGCTTTTTGTGGTCAAGTGTTTTTACTCATTTTCAAAACAATGCCTTGATCATTTTTGTGCTTTCATACAATTCAAAACAATTATCAGATTTAACATAAAACAACCGAGTAAAACAATGAATGCCGATCTCCTGCATATATGTACAATGACTTTGAGGATTCCTCACATTTTTGGCTAGTCCTAATTGGCTCACATAATAAGCATGTTATCGCGTAAAATTGTATGAGATAAATGGTGTGTAAAGTACCCATTTCAAATTCAAGTACACATCTAGAAAAGCAAGAAACAAGTAACTTGGCTTTGCACTTTGAAACAATTTCTATCATTATCATTATCATGCATCTGATACTTTGATGTTAAAGAGCTTATCAGTAAGCTTCGCTCAGCGAAGTAATGTCTCGCTCCGTGAGAATGACAGGTTGCAGAATTTTCAAAAATGCAGCATTTCAAAAGACTTGTCAATTTTAGCTTCACCTATAGTTACTAAAAAGCAGTAATAAGGCATAAATACTTACAAAGTTGGGTTGCCTCCCAACAAGCGCTTGTTTTACGTCGTTAGCTCGACGCCTGATTCGTTAGGGTGGCCAAAATGAGACGGAACGCACATCAGCCTTTGTATTCCTTTGCTTTGGGAGGAATTCCATGAACTTGAAGTATAGCTGATGTGGAGTCCATAACCTCCCTATCCAGAGTTTGTTGAGCAAGGAACATATGTCATCTATTACAAACTCAAATTCTGCCTTGCTCACTTTCATTCCTTTCTTTTCACAAGTTTCTTCCTTGTTAAGAAACTGTTACGTTTTCTCAATATCCATCACTTCTTCACTATCAACAGTTCTGGCCTCTTCAGAATCTGACCTTTCTTGAGGAAGTTCTACTTCGTGTGGTATTTCTATTTCTTCCACTAATTTCCTTATACCACATCCTTCAAACATTGTCTCTTCCTCACTCTCATCAACATCGTCTTCAACAATCTCTCCGAATTCAAAAGTGGATTGATTGTTGGTCTGAACATCCATGATTCTTGGTAGAAAATTTAATTGAACTTGCAAAATCTCCAATTGACATGATAAAGCTCTCAATCTATGGTTGGTATTTTGCATGTTGATCATGGATTGTTGCATGAACATATTCAAAGTATTTTTCGTTCTTGCCATTTGTTCATCTTCAGACGGATATTGTTGATACTGTTGATAGGATTCATACTCAAATGGAGTATAGAAGTTGAAATAATCATGATGATCAGCCATGATTTCCTTTATGTTGAGAATCTGAAACGAGTGTAACTAACAAGAAACTTTTATTTGTATAACAAAGAGGGTTAATGCACACAAAATTTAATAATGTACAAAAGAGAAGAAAAATATTAACAAGAATATATACAAAAAGCTCAAATCAATATAAATTATTGCGATGCTCAAAATATCTAAACATCAATCCCCGGCAACGGCTCCATTTTGTTAGTTGAGTAACAAAAGTAAGTATTTTTCAATTATCGTCTCCTCAGGGATTAGGTGCGCTATCTCGAACCATTCAACAATCGATATCGTTTTGAGTTAGGGTTTCTTTACTTGGTTGCATATAAACTAAAGTAATGTAAAAGCGGAAATAACACGACAAATAATAGGGAATAAAAGCGTTGGAATAGGAGTTCGTCAATCTTGCATCGAATATAATCTAAAAATCACATGCATATGAATTTTAGCGTTTTAGCGAAAATATCACGTATCACTCAACAACGTCATTCGTGTCCAAATAACGTCGTGAGATCGATCGTATCGTTTAATCGACGATTTCCCAATCAATCAAACGATCCGAAAGCATTACGTTCCGATACTTAATGCGATTATCAAAACCCAAATCCATTTCTAGATTTTCTTATTTTGATAGAAGATTATTCTAAACATAGATTCAAAAGTATTTGTCAATAACAATTGAATCAAGCATGAGAGTGAAAAGCAAGAATAACTTCAAAAACACATAAATTGCTAAAATCATATTTTTGCATAATCATGGATTACATCTAAGCTAGAAAGAGTAGTTCCAATCCCAACAAAGGGAAGTTAGTTGTTCATTTTCATGACAACTATACAAAAGAGTAGAGAAAAGATGAAGATCATAACCTAAGTCTTGATTTCCCAAAGCCTTTGGTTGATTTCACAATCCAATCACTTTTGCTCCTTGAAGATCATAGCTTCTAGCCCTATTTTATCTCTTAAAACTAAATCCTAAATATTACTGAACGAAATTAAAAAGCTATCTATGAATAATATATCAAAAAAAACTGAAACAAAGCTTAAATACTAAAAGCTGAAAATGACATCTCGCCCGGCGAGATTTTTCTCGCCCGGCGAGATACTAAAAGTTCACCAGTGGTTTTCAGCCACGTCTTCAAATCTCCTTAAACCGCCTTGGCTCGCTGAGCGAGGGTGAATCTCGCTGAGCGAAATCAAGTTCCTCTGTTTCTGAAAATCCCTGCCTAAGCTCGTCATTCTCTCGCCATGAGTTCGCTGGGCGAGTTGCCATATTCAAATTTTCATTTTTCTTTGCTCAAATCATGTCCTGGCTTGCATTTTCCTGCATAAATGGATGGGGAAAGAAGTAAAAGCATAATTGGGCATTTGATAAGTGATTATGAGCTTTTCCCATGATAACTTGCAAAACAAGCTACTTAAGTGCTTAAATTAACTATGCTTTTTAACTCATTTTTGGCACTTATCAGTGAGGTATGTCCTGTGATTCACAAGAGATTGGATGTCTTTAAAAAAGATGCTGATAGTTGGTCTCCAAACTGGTCTGGTGATAAGGATTACTCCATATTTGGAGTATCTAATGGTACTGATAGTTATGTTGTTAACCTCAAAGAAAAATCATGTGCTTGTAGAAAGTGGCAACTCACTGGTATACCATGCTGTCATGCTATTGCTTGTATGTGGTTTAACAACCAAAATCCTGATGATTATGTTGCACATTGGTACATGTTAGTAATATGATAACATTGTAATTTATGATTATGATGCACATTGATTAACATGTAATTTCTGATTATGTTGCACATTGATTAACATTGTAGGAAATCAACATTTCTTGACACTTATAACAATCTGATACTGCCCTACAATGGACCTAAGTTGTGGCCCATTGTGGATTCTGAACCACTTCACCCACCATATGTCAGAAGGGCACCTGGTAGGCCTAAAAAACTGAGAAGAAAGACAAATGATGAACCTAAAAATTCAACAAGGATGAAAAGAGACCAAGATACTGTGAGGTGCAGTAGGTGTCACGTATTGGGTCACAACCAAAGGAGTTGTAAGGGAAAGTCTGCAGCTGATAGGATGATCCCAAAGGGTGGGAACAAGGTATGCTAATATATGCAAACTGTTAATCAAGGTTTTTTTTTATTGTTAATGACTGTGTTGATGTATGTTATTATTTGACTATATAGGATAACACAAAAATCAAGCAACCTGGTTCTTCATCTGGCACCAAAACTGGGACCAAAGAAAGCAGCAAAACTGGGACCAAAGCTACCACAAAAACAGTCACAACAACTGGCCCCAAATCTGTGCAAGCTGATTATGTGCAAACTGGTTCTCAACCTGTGCAGTCTCAAACTGTGTCTGCTAATGTTCAATCACCAAGGAGGAGTGCTAGAAAGAGGAAATTTGATGAGTTTGAGGCATCTGGGACTCAACATTCTGTCAATAAGCCATAGATGGATTGTTATGTAATATGCTATCTTTTTTTGGATTTCAAAGCACATATGTTGCTTAAGACTCCTTAGTGGTTTTTGGTTTTTGGATTTTGCTGGTAGCACACATTATGTAATATGCTATCTTTTTTTTTGAATTTTGGTTGCAAACAACATTCTGCAAGCACTTCTGCTGCTAGCACTTATTTTGTGTTGCTTAATCTGGTTGTAAACAACTTATGTTATAAGCATTTATGCTAAAACAACTTATTATGTGTTGCTTAATTTGGTTGTAAACAACTTATGGCTTAAAGGCTAAAGGCTAATTTTTTGCAGTAAACAAAAACTTATGCAGTAAAGCACCAAAACTTGTAAACAACTTATGCAATAAAGGCCAATTTAAAGAAGTGCTTATGCAGTAAACAACTTATGCAGGAAGCACTTATTTTTTCAGTAAGCACCAAATCTTGGATTCAAATTACAACACAACTACAATACTTAATTCATTAATTTTCATTCAATTGTGATAACAGAGTCATACAATACATAGATGAATTCAGATTACAACAAATTGAGCGACACATTTTTTAACTTAACCAAATACAACCCAATAACCGAATAATAACTGAAACAAATTGATGGTCTAATGCCAATCAATAGCTACTTGAATAATATTACAAAAAGGCACAACACAACAATTATCCCTACCACATACAACCCAGTAACCAATTTTTTTCCCTCTTAATCAATTCATTGTTTTTCTTCAAAAGGGCCCTGATAATTTTCTTCTGCCTTTCTGGAACTTCAACATCATACCAATTAAAAAATTTGCATTTCCTTGAGTACCCATTGAATTTTCCACACCCGTAAAACCTTCTCCCAGGATTTTCATCTGTCCAAGAAGTTACCAATGGAGAATCAACTCCACAAAAGCATATAACCTTCCCTGTTCGTTTTCCATAAGAAGATGAATTCGATTTATCACAATCATGAGCCATGAAAACGAAAGAGAAAAGGGTTTGAATAGAAAAAGAAAGGAATCAGTAAGAGGAACAGTAAGAGAAACGAAGATGAACAAGACGAGGAAAGGCAAGGAAGAGGAAGACGAAGACGAACAAGACGAGGAAAGGCAAGGAAGAGGAGAAACGATGATGAGAAGAAATAGGAATGGAGATTTGGATTTGGGTGTGCATGATAATGGAGAAGAAGATAAGAAGGACAAATATATCCGTTTTACAACGGTCACGTGAGCCCTTTTTTTTTTGTACCACATTCTCTATTCCCTGCTTATGTGTCAATTGGTTTTTGAAAATAAGTGTCACATCAGCTTTGACCGAGTCAAAATCAAGGGGGACCATGGTTTTGCAAAGGGGGTGAAACTTAGGGGGGTAAAAGTGCTATTTTCAAACTTGGGGGGCCAAAATCGCAAGTTTATGAAACTTGAGGGGCCAAAAGTGCATTTTAGACTTTTATTTATTATTATGCGTGTGCCCAAATAATTTTATTTGTGTTTGTATCTATGTAAGTCTTTCTCAACATACTTCTTATTTTTTATTACAAAAATATAATATTTCCTAATATTAATTAACAAACGTGTAAATGAGCCCCTAAAAAAGATGTGTAAATGAGAGTATAAGACATGGAAAAATGCAAACAATAAATAATATACTTTAGTCAAGAAATAAAATAAATATACTATATTGCACCAAAAAAACTATTTTTACACAAAAAACTAAGATATAACCAAGAAAATAATATATCAATAGGACAATTATATATATATATATATATATATATATATATATATATATAAACTATTTTCACACAAAAAACTAAGATATAACCAAGAAAATAATATATAAAAGTTCAAATCTATTCAAAAAGGTTGTAAAATGAATAACAATTTTTCTTTGTCCATTTCTTATAATAAAAATATTTCTTTTTCGCAAAAAGAAATTTAGTTTGTTATTGTATAAAACTTATTATCAAATTTGCCATATATAAAAAAAAATATTTCGTTTCATCACTGTATTTTTTTTAAAAAAAGTGAAAATGGTTATATGTGAAAAATATCGAATCAAAATAGTTTATTAACGTTCACATAAAAAATTTACATTGGATACTTTTTGTATAATAAAAACAGTTTTTTGACCATAAAAAAAAGACAAAGTTATTTTCCAGTTTTTATTATTTGAAATAAAACAGACAAAGTTACTTAAATAAAAAAGACAATAAAAGTGAAAGAATAAAAGTTACCCTAAAAAGATAAAGAAGAAAGCAATCCTGAAGACTTTATCCTTACACAAAAGTCATGAACATCATCAAATGCTTTGACAAATAAAAAGAAGAAAATTGACTTGAGAATCAAATACACAAAAAGTGGATAAAGAAAATATATATTAAAAAACAATAAAAATATGGAAAATAGCTTTTGTCTACTATTGACAGCCCAAAGGTGGAGAAGGAAATGGATAACCTTCAATCCTCATGTTACTCGACTTTTTCACTAAAAATTCTAATTGTGAAAAAGAAAAATTAAAACAGTTTAATTTTTTAAAACACTTAAATACATTTCTTTATGAGTTTTTTTTTTATGATTCTTAATTTAATTGCTTATTTTTTTAAAATCTATAATTTTTTTAGGAGAGATTTCAATCTAGAATTTTTAAATTATAGAAGCATATCTATAAATAAAAATTTAACTCAATTGTTAGGGATAATACACTGTAATACTGTAGATGCCAAAGTTTGAACTCCAAACATTTGAAATATTCATCTTTAAAATGTGAATTTTTAGCCAATAGATTACTTGACAGAAAAATTTTTAAAAAAATTACTTAAATTTTGTCCTTTTATCAATTACATGTTATAAGTAAAAAGTTTTCGTCTTTTTTTTTTATAAAAGTACAAAGTTTTCATCGTTGTTTAACTACTCATTTATATTATATAATATGTGATGCACATACAAGGTGAATTTTCGTGTTCAACTAAATTTTCTTTTTGATTGTAACTTTTTGTGTGTGTAAATAGAGTATCATTTGAGAACAATTTTAAATATTAATCTTTCGAGTTGGATAAAACTGCTCGGTTTGATAAAACTCTTTTAGCAAAAATTCAACATTGATTCACCTTTACTTAAGTTGGAAGAGATCGATTTTATTTTTGTCTTTTAATTTAATGCGTTAAAAAATAAAAAAGAAATAAAAAAATATAAAAAAGTTGAATTAAAATAAAATAAGGGAAATGTTAACGAGTGCTTCAGACACTCTTTAAAACATTTAAATAGTAACTTTTTATAAAAATATGTGTAATCAATATATTAAAAATCAAAATATTTAACTTTTATATAAAACAATTTCTTTTTTTAAAATTCTTAAAAAGAGTTACACTCGTTAACCACACCGATAAAATAAAATAAAAAGACAGCCTAAAAAAAGAGAAAGAAAAAACAATAATCACATTCATTCACAGAGAACAGAAGCATTATTATTTCTGTTGTCATTCATTCTCTGTCTTTAACTTTCTCTCTCCTCTTTCTCTCTCTTCACACCAAACATTAACAAGACCCACTTCCTCCGTTCATCTCCAAACTTGTGAAACTACTTTTGTCTGTTCCTCTTTCATCCAGCACACCACAGATACCACCTCTTTTCCTACCTTATTTTGTTTTGCCAAAAAAAAAAATAATTTTTTTATTTTATATTTTTCCCTTTGTTGTTCTTGGTATTAAGTAATTCTTGGATGATTGGTTTTGGTTCTTTTGGGGGTGAAGGAATGTAGTTGGAAAAAGTGGTTCTTTTGAATAATTCCTCATTGAGGATGTTTCAAATTTCTTAAATTTGATTCATTACCCCCAATTTGCATTTAATCTTGATTATTAGATTGTGAATTTTTGGTGGATTTTGGAAGAAAGATAGGATTTTTATTGATTCAGGTGAAAGAATCTGTGGAGAATCAATCAATTTGGTTCTTTTTCCTTCCTCTGTTTGAATTTGTCCACGATCAAGGGCTGAATTGAAAATTTGAAGGTGATTTTATCATGGATCATGTGATTGGTGGAAAGTTTAAACTTGGAAGGAAAATTGGGAGTGGCTCTTTTGGAGAGCTCTATTTAGGTTTGTTCATCTTTATTCCCTTTTTTGTTTTTAATTCATTTATTAGGGTACATTGTATTGTAATTGTATTGTTTTGTTAATATTAACATGTTCATTCTATTGTTTCTTATATCAGCTGTTAATATACAAACTGGAGAGGAGGTGGCTGTTAAGCTGGTATGTGAAGTTCTCTCAATCATTTGACTCATTTTTTATTTTTGAATTCCTTCATGAATTTCTAGAATTTGATTGATGTTTTTTTTCATAGTGGTTCTGGATGTATTTTTAGGATATTATCTTAACTATTTAGGGTCATTGATGATCCATGAAATTGAGCATGCATGCGATATCATTTATGGAAAGAAATGGCATGAGAGATGCTTTAAATGTTAACTTTTGGTCACTTTATGTTTATCCTCACAATTCTGTTTTGCAGCTGCTGGATGCTCACTTTGTTTCATATTTTTACAATACTTTTTCTGTTGCATTGTTGATCACATTTTGCTAGTTTTTGAGAGGATTTTTCTGTTATCAGTTAGTGGTGGTACTTCATGTGACAAACTATGTTTTTCCAATTTCTAATCGTCTCAGTGTTCTGTCAAAAATATTCCAGGAATCTGTGAAGACCAGGCATCCACAGCTTCACTATGAGTCAAAACTGTATATGATTCTTCAAGGAGGAACTGGAATTCCCCACCTCAAATGGTTTGGAGTTGAGGGAGAGTACAATGTCATGGTCATCGACCTTCTTGGACCCAGTCTGGAAGATTTATTCAATTATTGTAACCGGAAATTCACTTTGAAGTCAGTGTTGATGCTTGCTGATCAATTAGTAAGTCTATCTGTCAAGTTGGCAAAAATTATTTAATAAGGTTCTTTACATAATGGTACTAATAGCTTATTTGCCTCATACTTTTGTTTGTTTTTTCAGATTAACAGAGTTGAATACATGCATTCAAGAGGCTTTCTTCACCGCGACATAAAGCCAGACAATTTTCTGATGGGCCTCGGACGTAAAGCAAATCAAGTATACTATTATTTTATGCTGAAGATTTCTTATTTTTTTAATTCCCTTGTCTATTGCGGATTCAATATGCCTTTTGAAAAGTTTGATAGAGGGGTATGGGAGAAGCCTAAATTATCTATATGTGATTATTATTGACCTAGAAAAGAATTATGATAGGGTGTCTGTAGACAAGTATAACACATGGTAGGGCCCATTTTAAGCTATTATCTTTTTTCTTTGGTATTAAATGTTCTTACTAGCATATCCAGGAGGTAATGCTGCCATATATTTTCTTGTGTGGGTTATATAGTCATAGTTGAAGAGTCTAAAAAGGAATAAATGGTAAACTAGAGTTGTGAAGAGAAGCTTAAAATCACATGATTTATGATTAAATATAAGAAAATCTTGGAGTACATTTGTTGAGTCCCGCATTGGATATGGTATGACCTGAATATTAAGAGGGGAATATTGGAGGTCATATTATGCCACAACACAAGGTGCACTAGTTTCGGCCTCTTGAATCTGTCATACGAAGCGACGAAGAAATGGAGAAAGATATAAATCATAGGATTCAAGTGAGTTGGATGAAATGGAGAAATATTTCAGTTGTTATTTGTGTTTGAAAGGTACCTCTCAAAAGTTTGAAGGAAATAAAGTTCCAACAAGAGAAGTCAAGTGTTTTAGAGATGAGAATGTTGCAGTGGATGAGCGGACATACAAGAAAAGATATGATTATGCAATGGAATAACACCTGTTAGGACTATGAATTTACAACACAAGAGAGAGTAGGAAAAACACTTTTTACCGAAAAGATGATAGAATCTTGTCTAACATGTGAGGAGTCTAATAGAAAACCCTAGTAAAAAAATATTAGGATTATGAATTTATAACACAAGAAAGAGTAGGAAAAACATTTATTACCGAAAAGATGATAGAATCTTGTCTAACATGTAAGGAGTCTAATAGAAACCCTAGTAAAAAACTAGGCTAAAATATTTAAATGGTCCCTGCAAATATAGCGAGTTTGGCTTTTCGTCCCTTGTAAAAAAAAAATTTGAAATCCGTCCTTGCAAAATTTTTTGTTTTTTAAAATGGTCCCTGGCCCCATTTAAGCTGCAAGGTGGCACACTGATGCATATGTGGCACACGCTGACTGAGCATAAGTGGCCCCGTGGCATGTGACGTGGCAGTTTATTATTTTTAAAATTAAAAAACAGATTTTTAATTTGGAAGATTCATCAAAGCTCCTCAAACCCAGAAAAGCTCATAAACACACACAGAACAGTGTTCATCTTCAACCTCAAAATCCTCCTTCTTCACCCTTAAAAGCTCATAAAACCCAGCAAAATCCTTATTCCTATATTTTTTCAGAAAAACATTTTCATCAAAACCTTATCCCATCTTCACCAAAACCTTCTCCAACTGCACAGGGACATTGAATTTTTATCCCAAAACAAAACTTATGTGTTGCCTTCCCTCTCAAACCACCCTCTCTTCTCCACTTTTCACCTAAATTGTTATGCCTCTGTCTCAACTGTCTCCGACGACAACACAACAACAACGCTAACAACCGTGATGGGATTCGATGCTCCACGAATTCGTCACCGGCGCTATCAAACAATTCGATTCCCGTGATTCTGGTGACGATAACGACGAAGGTTGGAACAACAACAACAACAAAATTGAAACAACAACAAAGACTACGGTTACGAATTCAGGTCGATTGGAACAACAACAAAAAGCCAGTGGCATAATCTTAGACAATGAAGGTGAAGAAACTCGTCTTTGATGAATTCGAAATCTAAAGCGCTAAACCTGGAGGCGGCGAATCTATAAGTCTCGACTTTGATTCGCGGCTTGAGGCGTTCAGATCTGGGTTTCTAAAACTCGGTGTTCAGATCAGGTTTTCTAAACATAAAGAAGGAGGAGATTGAGAAGTTTGAAAGAGGTGATTTTTTTTAAGGAATAAGAAGAGGTTTGAGAGCCTCTAAAAAAAAAAAAAAAGGTTTGAGAGTGTTATTTTAATTGGAGCAGAGCCAAAAAGCTTCATGAAGAAGATGAAGCTATCTGGTTTAATATAATGATTTTATCAATTTATTTATTTTATAAATGTTAAAATAAATTATTAAAATGCTTTTTAATTTTTAATAATAAAAATATACCAAGTCAGCATTAGTGACACAGTCAGCACTTGCCACATCTGTTCAAAGGTGCCAAATCAGCGTCAAATCAGTAAGGAAGTGGGGCCAAGGACCATTTTAAAAAACAAAACATTTTGCAAGGACAGATTTCAACATTTTTTTTTATAGGGACCAAAACCCAAATGCGCTATATTTGCAAGGACCTTTCATATATTTTAGCCAAAAAACTATTAGGATTATGAACTGACAACACAAGAGAGAGTAGGAAAAACACTTATTACCGAAAAGATGATAGAATCTTGTCTAACATGTGAGGAGTCTAATAGAAACCCTTGTAAAAAACTATTAGGATTATGAATTTACAACACAAGAGAGAGTAGTAAAAACACTAATTACCGAAAAGATGATAGAATCTTGTCTAACATGTGAGGAGTCTAATAGAAACCCTAGTAAAAAAAGTTGATGTTAGAAACCTTGAAAAGAACTGAGCAACAGAAAAGATGATTTTTATTGATTGAATTGAACTGAGTATATAGTTAGTGATTCAATAATAGTATCTACAGTTTCTGTATTATATTGATATTGATAGCGGCACTTCTACTTGTATCTGTTAGACATGTTAGATTCCGTTACATAGTGCAATCAAGCAACTGCAAGTTAGGCAGACTCTATAACTAACATTTTAGTTGCAATCAAGCAGCTGCTAGTTAGTTTTTGACAGAATGCAACGGCGTCATTTGTTTCATGGTGTTAATGGTTGTGTAGTTTGGATGATTTTGGTTTTTATTTTCCTGTCTTTGATATAAATAAAGAGTTACTCATTATAATGAGTCTTCGGCATTTAAAAACATCAAAATACAAGCTTGGTTGAGTAACATTTGAATTGGCAGTTTCCTGTTTTCCATGTTTGTCCTTGAGTTTTTCAAGGGTACCCTCACTTCTTCCTGGACCTTTCCTTTAAAATCCTAAGTTCACCAGTCATTTTGTTTATTTTCATATCACATCTATTGGTTTACTTCATAATCTATCATAGTAATATTTACTTTTTGGGAGGGGTTGTTTCTCCTTTAGTTCAACGACTTACGCTGTAGATACTGTTGCCGTTCATAGCATAGATCCCTGCACAACAAATTTAGGAAATAAATGTACTGCCCTTGAGTATAATGTTGAGTTGGTCTTACTTGAGAAAATGTCTGTTTTGACATGTGCACACATTTTGGCATGCAAGTGACTTTATGTTGGTATCAGTTTATTGATTTCATCCTGGCATACAGCCATACAGTGCTAATTATAACATGATTAACTTACAGCGAGACTAGATTACCTAGCGTTAACACAATGAAATGAAGCCTAACTAAACTTAACCGTTTGTATCCTTTAAAAGACTTCATTTTGTAGTCTCCTTGTTGGTCAAAGCAATTGGTTTCTTTAAGGGGTGGGAATTTCTTAATCGTCGGATATGCTAAGTTTGTGCAGCGCTGTTGAGTTAATATTCTTCCATTTTTTTATTTTATTTTATGGATGTTATAGGAGTATTGCTGTTTGTCTATCTTTTATTTCGATTTTTTTATTTATTTTAATAAATTTCTATTCTCTTGTCCAAAACTAAATATAATCGACTGATACATCACACTATCTCATTTCAGGTGTATGCCATTGACTTCGGCCTTGCGAAAAAATATAGGGATCTTCAGACTCATAGGCACATACCGTACAGGTTGGTTTTGTCCTCATAATTTAAGGAGGGTGCAATATTAGGTTAAGCTAAACAATTAGGCAAACTAAACCTTATATTGCCTAATAATTGCTTAGTTTTTTATTTTTTTTTTTCTACGCATTTGCATCCCTTTAATAGGCTGTTATGCCATTTTTCTACTGGAAATCATTACTTAAATGTAGATAATATTTTAGTATATTTCCCATAAAACAATATCAAACTTGGTCCCACAAATTCCCATTGATCTCAATATATTTCATAAGTGATATTTTTCTTCTTTGCTTAGGGAAAATAAGAACCTTACAGGCACGGCACGCTATGCAAGTGTCAACACTCATCTTGGAATCGGTAAGTGATATTTTATGTTGGTTTGTTCCTTTCTCGGTTAGGACTATTTAGTTCGAAATGAATTATTACATTATTAGGACTGAATGTGTTTTCTATATACTAATTGTGTGATTGTGGTGGCAGAACAAAGTCGAAGGGATGATCTGGAATCTCTTGGTTATGTGCTAATGTATTTCTTAAGAGGAAGGTTAGTTAATTGACAAATGCATCTTACAACTTTATAGTTTATTCACACTATCAACTTTGTTTCATACATTTTCCTTTTTTAGTCTTCCCTGGCAAGGACTGAGGGCTGGAAACAAAAAGCAAAAATATGATAAAATCAGTGAGACGAAGGTATCAACTCCAATAGAGGTAATTATGACTTGACTACCTGCATCTGTCAGTTTTTTTTTTTTTTTTTTTTTATGAAATTAAGTTAATACCAGTTATTGAGCACTATGGCATGTTTCTTGTATATTAGAAATTGGAATTAGCTAAACGCTCTCAAGTTGATGTTTGCTTTTTAATTATTTACCTATATTTCCTGCATTCAACTGTTAGCAAGTGTTATTTTCATAAAACTTTCCTCTTCATTTCCCTTCTGTCTCATGTAAAATCTTAATTTTATCGCTCTTGTTGATAGAATTACGTGCTTTTATAAAAATAGGTGCTCTGTAAATCATATCCCTCTGAGTTTGTATCATACTTCCACTATTGCCGTTCGTTGAGGTTTGAGGACAAACCAGATTATTCATATTTAAAGAGACTTTTCCGAGACCTTTTTATTCGAGAAGGTATGTTACCCAAAATATCTAATAGGGAAAATGTATTCAGTATATTTTGCTGGAAACTCGGTGGTTGTGAATTGATGTGGGCATTGATCATGCAGGCTATCAATTTGACTATGTTTTTGACTGGACTGTATTGAAGTATCCACAGAGTAGTGGCAGTTCTAGAGGACGGGTTAGTATTTTATCTATAGTTCTTGTTTTGTTTTTTTCCATTTTGTTGGTTGCTTACTGTGGTTGTTGTAACGACAGCATGGCACTGGCAAGGCAGCTATGCATGCAGCTACACCTGCACATAAAGCACAAAAGATTCCAGGTCTGTTGTCTTTCAGTTGAATAAGAATGAAATTTGTATCCTGCTAATATGTGCTGTGACAGAAAATAAATGTTTGAACTGAAAACGTTCAACTGAAGTTATCTTTTTCGTTGTTCTCATCAATAGTAAAACTATTGTACTGTTCTCAAAGTCTGATATATAATATTTGTTCATGCTATTTATTTCAGTTGGGAGAGAGATTCGGGAGAAATTATCTGGTGCTGTTGTTGAAGCATTCACCCAGAGGAACCGCGCAAATTCTAGTCCTCATCATGGTGAACACACCAGACATAGGACTTATGATGATGTGGCAATGCATAAGGATTTGGTAATACTCTTTCACAACAATAAGAATTTATAAATCATCATATGAAGTTTTCAAATGAGAATGTTGCTTCCTGTTTGGTTTGACAAGACGTTTTCTAGTTCCATTTGATGTTTTTTCACTTATAATTACAAAAATGTCCCTTTTTTTACCTTGTTTACCATTTGTAAATATTTGTAATAGAAATTATAAGCACAAAAAAATATTGCTTTCACCGTTTTATTTACAAATCTAAAAATAAGTAATGAAGTGAAAGAAAACAAGATTGTTTTTAATAATTTACAGTGAAAACAGAAAGTGTTTTGTCAAATCAAACAGACATATTCTCTGAATATTTAGTTAAGTCTTGAGTGTAACTATGCATTTGTTTATTGAGTTATTATTCTCATGTTTAACGTTATCTTATATTAACAGCACTATGCCCAACACAATTCAACTCGATATGGCAGCACTTCAAGAAGAGCCATGGTATCATCAAAGCCAAATTCCTCAGGTGACCATACTGGCAGGATGGCCACAAGTGGGGGCCGTCCATCTGGTGCACATAGAGTTCAACCTGTGTATGAGACGAAACAAGCAACTTTTGCGCGCAATGGGTCTATGAGAGGCCACCGTGATGATCCTTTGAGGAGCTTTGAGCTCCTCACTATCAGGAAGTAATCTCAAGGGTGTGTTATTTTGTTCTTCATTTCTAAATTTTGGCACACCTGGGATTTCAAGAAGCCTTATGGAAAGAAACAAAAGATTCAAGTTCATGGATATTATGAATTACCATTGAGGTCACAATGGCATGACATCCCGACATCATTTCTAGATCCCCTCAGATTGCTTCAGAAGATTCCTTAGCAGCTTTAATTTGTTCTTATAACGCGTCAAAGATGTAATTCAAAGAAAAGATTATTTTTATAAATAAGTATTGTACTGTATGAAACTTGAGTTGTAGCAAGTTTTGTGATATGCAATGTTAATTGTTTGTTGACAGTGAATGAAGTTTAACAAGGCTACTGTGCTGAATGATCGATGATGATATTTGAAGCAACGAATGATATGGTGCTGTAGGATTAAAAAACTGAGTTACCATATTCATAGCAGTTAAAAATAAAAAAATTGTTGTAACATTGCTGACTTATTATTTTTTTGTTAAAACAAGCCACTTGAACGGAAGAGTAGTTTAGTGCTGCATAACTTTCTGAGTTCTCGACAGCAATTGAATTTATGAAAATAAAAAGGACATAAAAAGTTCGATATATGTAGGATTATCATGATATAACTCATGAAAATGACCAAAATAGTCATAGTTTAGTTCGGAAAAAATATTTATGCTCGGTTCTGAAAAATGGTTTCAGTTCGGTTCGAAAACAACGAACCGGTTCACCGAACAATAACACCAGTTTGGTTTGGTTTTCTCGATCTGTAAGCATGATTCAGTTCAGTTCGGTTTTCTTCGCTAACCAAACCATGAACAGGCCTACACAAGCATTATCCATCTCGGTTTTGAATCCACTCCCCTAGATTACCCTAGCCAAAAACGTGAAAATTAAAAATGAAATACATCAAAAACTTCAAGGAGGATATACACAATGAACTTCTGAAATCCCAAGAAAACGTGGGAGTTCTGAAAAGAGTTCTAGTAGTTTACAACTGAGTTTGAGAATCACAATTCCAGACAAAAAGTTAGGGGTTTCTAAGGGCCGCCAAACGCTTCTCGATGTCATCAATTTCCGAGCTGCAATGGCATCAAATTTCAAAGGTCAAACAAACTGATAAAGAAAAAACAACAGCTAAAGAAGTTTCACAAAAGAAATGCACATGTATGCTAAACATAGATGTGGATTTGGAACTTCAAATGCACAATTCCAAGTAAATTCTTCAGACCTTATAAGTTGCATAATAGAAATTTATATCTTTAAACTTATGTCATTATCTCTCTTTTTTGAACTTTCTTTAAGATATAGAGGGGGGAAAACCTGTGATGAATGGGAAAAAGAAATTACTGTTGGATTGGATGGGTAGATACCTACTGACATTTTCAGTATTCATATCATCGTCTATACTTCCTTAAAGACTAAGGATGGAGGAAAAATGGTGACAGTAAAAAAATGCAGTATGGTATATACCTGCTGACATTTTCAGTATTCTTTGTTTTGATACTCCCTTTTGGAGCTGCTGATAACTGCCAGGAGTGTAAATAAAACAGAAATTAACTTGAGCACAAAACATACAGATTTAAAACAGAGTACAGACGATTGGACTACAGAGATTAATAACAACTAATTCCAACCTGTGAAGCAACATCCACGCCGATTTCATCGAGTACCTGCGAAAAAGTAAATAAAATTTCCATCAATTGTTTTTTGTAATTTTAAAAGTAAATGTCATCTCCGTAGAATCATATGTGCAACTTCCGCCCATCTATACTCTTACTTTCTATGAATTCAACATTATTCTTTCTAACCCTTGTCAATTTAGCTATTAGCCAACCAAAAATTTAGTCTTTTTAAGGTGCACTTGATTTGCTTAAAAATTAGGACAACACAGAATTGTTTCATGTTTGATATTAAAATAGTTAAGGACAAAACTAAACAAAAGATGAAGTCCTAGATAAATAAAAAATCGTGTAACTCATTAAACCAAGTGAGAGTTTCTTATATCAAGGATTACAACACTTAAAAGACAAACCTACATGTTTTATTTTTTACTCGACAGTCACACTCTTTCCCATTTCTCTCTTTCTAAGTGTGTGTGTGTGCGCGCGCATGCATGGGTGCATCTAAATATATGTTAATATTATACCTAGATACATTTGCAAATGTACTCCTACTTGTTTTTAGAAGTATATTAGCAAATCACAATTTTAGGAGTACTGAGTACATTAAAAAATTTTAAAGTTATAATTTGCTAACGCAGTCCAAAAAAACAAGTGGGACTATATTAGCGACCAGCTGACTAAAATACTCCCACATGTTCTTTAGAAAAAATATATTAGCAAGTTACACCAAAAAAACAAGTGGGACTATAATACCACAAAATTCAAAATTGTAACTTGCTAGCTTTTTCTTTTTACAAAATGTAACTTGCTAGCTTACTTGTTTTAAAGTGGCAGTACATTACTTGGTATACATAGAAGCAATAATTTTTGGGTCCTATGTCTTATGTTTGTGGTAAATAAAATAGTAAATTTAACATTATTTTGTCCAATACTTATGCATGATACAACATCACAAAATTGCTTGTGCTGAACAATGTTTACTAAAAAAACATATAGAACAAACAATTGTCATGTCACTCAACTGTTTGTCCTATGTTATACGTGTGTTATCCCTTGGGTGCATAAAATGCAACCTTATAACTCTTAAGAAGGAAATATTATGGTTTATAGGCCATGTACTTTTCTATTGATTTCAAAATTTTTTATGTCTAGGAGAATTGTAAGCTTGTCTCAGCTGAGTCACCTAACTGGATTATGGATTGCTAGCAAGCAATTAAAGCTAAGATTTAAATTTGGACCTGCATTTCCTAGCACTATTAATTCCTAAGGGACCGGAACACAAGATGTTATAGCATTTTTCCACGTAAATAGCTTAGTAAGAAATTAATTAACCGTGCCCAATGTATACCTGAGATTTTCAACAATTCTGGGAAATTAATCAGGTTTAAGCTCTGAAGAGATTTCAACACATTTAAAAAAAATATAACTGCAGTATGAAGAGTCCTTAGTACCTGATTTGTCAGATCTTCTGTCTCGTCTTCAGCTTCATCATTATCCAAGACATCATTGATGGCATCTGCCATCATTTCAGTCTGCACATAAATTACAGTCTGCCATTAGATGTGGAAAAACGAACGATGTTTCAAAATTTATGCTCACTTTGAAAAACAACTTACAGTTATATCCATTTGTGCTGATTGTTTCTGGAACTCTTGAATAATTTTGGCTTGCTTTGTAGGTGCCATTTGCTGCAAATAATTTCTTTAAATTCAGCACAACGTAAACGGATTGAAAAAATATGACATAACTAGAGAGTAATTTATGGATCCTAATGTCAATTTATGCAGCGTTAGGTGAAAGTTAAAAGAACAGCTAGTATATCAATTCTGCATTTCTGCCTTCCCAATGCATTATTCTCCTTTTAGCAAAAGAACAATCTCATCCTTCATGATCATTCATTGGAAACTTTGCAATCTTAAAAAGCCGGCAATAACCTATAAATACCAATTTTATCTCCTAACCCTTAACCTTGAACAAGCTTGGACACCATTCCATTAATAAACATCCAATTAAAATGCATCAATGCGTAAGACCTTCCGCAAAACAAAAGCCTTATTTTCTATCTTTTTCAGAGAGAGGTATCCAAATATTATCTTGCTATTGTAGCATGTATCGGGCCATGGACATCAAATATAATCAAAACATATGATAAATCATTTTACCTTATTCATAGCTTCCATTGCCTTACTAGCACCTTTCATGCCAGCAGAAATAGAAGACTGAGCATACAATGCCTGCATGAATAATAAGCATAGGTAAGAGAAAAAATCGCCCACCCCCTGATAACAAAGTACCAAAATTAGCATCAGATGGACCACCACTCGAGGAATGCACCTGTGTGTGAGTTGCTATGCCTCTCATTTGAGCTCGACTACCTTGAAGGTTAGCAATTTGTTGCCTAAGCCTGACCAACTGACGGGCTAAAATTTTAGTCGCAGCCTGCAAAAGGTGCATGATGACAACTTACGAGTGAAGAAAATATCAACAAATTTTAATAGAACTTATCTACATTCATAAGCACTAGCTAATACATAAACACTTATAGCTTATGAGTCTGTTTAGAAAAGTTTATGGAAACAACTTATGACATGTCCATAAATTTTTTTCAGCTTATTTCTATACGCTCTCCAAGATGACTTATGAAAGCAACTTATAACTTATATGAAAACAATTTGACTTTATTTTATCTTTTGTTACATTGATAAGCGTTTAATTTAAGTTGTTTATCCAAATAGAGCCTAAATCACATATATATAAAAAAGAAATGATATTTGTACAACCATTTTATAACAACTTTTGTGACAACTCTCTCTCATACTTACATTATATTTTAACTTTCTCTCTATTGCTTTGGTTTTCGTGCCAAAACATACATTTCTTTGTAAAAATATAGTTGTCACATAGGTTGTCAAACAAATGGATGTTCAAATAACACAACTCTAAAAAAAAACTAGAAACAAGATAGATGAATGTTTAAACCTCATTTCCCGTCTTAGCAGTTCTCTTTATCTCAGCAACTAGCTTCTTTTCCTAATCATAAAACACATGAGAAATTTAAACAATAGGATATACATACATAAATAGTAATGATCAGTTGTAATAGTAAATTAAGACAACATACTTCAAGTTGTAATGCTCCAATTTCCTTTTCTATGCCTGTGGAACATATAATTAATTAACACGAAAAAATGTTAATGTAATTGAGTAATGTAGTAGTGATCAGTAATTACATTACCTCTAGTGGCATTGGCCATTTCACGTTTACTCTCTCTCAGAACCTCTGCATGGATAGAGAGGGGGGGTGTTAATAGAAAAAGAGTTGTTTTAATCAAATCAAGCGAAATTGAATGAGGGTGGAAGGAACAGAAGAGAAGAACAAAAAACAGAACATGAGTGATCGAAGGAACCTTTTGGCTTAGGTTTCTTGGAGAAGATATTCAGATTCTTCATCATCGTATTTCTTGTCTCCAAATTCTTCACACTGATCGAATGAATGATAAGTGATTAACCAACAAACTCTCTTCTCTTCCTATGGATCTTTATTTTTTTTATACTTTCTCCATTCTACATTACTTTTTTATTTTATTTTTATGTTTGTTTATAGCTTATAATACCTCCATTCCTTTTTAATTGTCACTTTTTGACATTTTACACAAACCAAGACAATCAATAAATGTTATTACTTTTAATACAATAATTTATACTTTTACTATAATGACCTTATTCATTTAATATCTCATTTCATATATTTATCTCTCCGCAATAAATAACTAAGGGTAATATTGATAAAACAACATTTAATTTTGCATTGAGTTTACATGCTCACATGATTTAAAACAATAATTTTATCACAAACTTATAGTTTATTTTGCTAATTGTAACTTATTTTTAGACACTATTTCAATTAGTGTTTGAGTTTATATCTTATAAATTTTTCAAACATTTTTATCCATATTATTTTATCCGAAATCAATTTTTACTTTTATATTTTATTATAATTTAAAATAAAATAAGTATGTATTAAATACCAAGATATGAAATATCACATTTGACATCTATATTTACCCTTATTATTTTATCTAAAATCAATTATTACACTTTATAATTTATTATAATTTAAAATAAAATAAGTGTGTTTTTTTTTACAAGAATAAAATAAGTGTGTTAAATGTAGATATATGAAATATCACATTTGACATCATAAAAAAGAAACAAAAACCATGAATCGCTCGCTTCTTTCTCTATAGCATTTCCTTTGTCGTTGCCCGTTTCTACCATTGCTCTGGATCGTCCGTCATCTCTCATACCTACATCAATTATTGTCTATTGTCACGTTGTAGTTCGCTATTGTTCCTTCTCGTCTATAAATAAAATAAAATTTTAGCAAATAAAATTAATTAATAATAATGTATAAAAGATATATTAAATTAATAAATTTAAATAAAATTTATAAATACTCAACTATTAATTTTATTATAAATTAAAAATGTTTTTTATATTTATGAGATAACTGATCAGTTAATTTTACGAATTATTTTAGTAACAGATAGCTCAAAATCAATTACTCCCTCCGGTCCTTATATATAAGAAAATTTTCAAAAAACTTTTTGGTCCTATTTATAAGAAAATATCACAACTTTTAAGGTGTAGTTATTGTTTAAAAGACTTTTCTAGGCCTAATTTAATGTTTGTCTTTTTAATATTTGTGAATGTATTTAATGTTTCACAATTATTTATGAGGTTATAGTTGTAAAAATATTAAAAATTATATTAATTTATGATTGTATTGGTTTTCATATTTTTTTTTTGTGACCTGAGAAGTATTTATTGTTATATCACAAACCAAACATACATTTTAGAAACATTTAGTTTGAGGAGACATTTACCTTCCTCCAAAATAGTATATTGATGAAAATGAAGACAAATAACCGTTAAGAAAAAAAGCTTATATATAGCATCATGATAGTATTGTTCTGTTCTAACATCAATCACAATCTCAATCATTGTTCCATTTTGCGGATTATTCTATTCAACACTCATTCCCTTCTCTCTCTTCCTCACAATCTGCCAAATTTTCCATTCACCATTTCTCAAATCGCAAAGGTACTTTCCTTTTTCCTCAACTGGGTATTTTCAGAATCTTCTTAGAGATGCAGGATCAGATATAATCGGTAACGATGAAATTGACCCTTTTGATTTTTTTCTCTATCATGGGAGAAAAAAATTAATTTTTTTTGTTGGGTTTGTTTTCAATGTGCAGAAAATGATCGTGATGGGTCTATAGCAAATAACAACATTGTTTGAATTGAAGAGGGTGGAGAAGTAGATGATTGGTTGTTTTGGATTGTGGAGTGTTCTTATGAAGCGTTCTGGAACTACTGAGTTGAATGATTTCTACCCCATTCGACCAGAATGCAAAGCTGATGTTCCAACAACTCGTTTTAAACCAAGGGTGAAGCTTTTGTTTTTATCCCAAATGCACTTCTATATCAAATGTTTCATTGTATGTTTGTACCCTTTTGGATGTGTTCTTTTTTTGGTCAAGTAGCCTAGTGGCCAAAGTTTCACCCCCTAAGGTGAATAAGTGGGGAATCCATGATTCGAACCCCGGACATATTTCAATTTTGGATGTGTCAAGCAATGCCCTAATAAATAGTATGCTATTGCATGATTGAAAATTTATGCTAAGATCAATATTGTCAATCTTGTATCACACGAAACAGCGGTTTGTTAGAAGTACAATTTGATAACACGTTTTATCACATTCCCACTATAACTGCTATTTGATGACAGTTTGTACTAAAATGATGTATGTATCATCGAACTATAACAAATTTTCAAAATTTGCTATGCTAAAGCAACCATTTGACAACATTGGCTGTGAGTATCTCCAATTGTGAACTTCATTGGAGGTTTTTTAACTCTTTTTTGGTAGGCCTGCTATGACACTTCATATTTCAGAACACTTACCAACTTGTTAGTCTAATGTTGTAACTCTTTAAGAACTCAAAACGAATCCCACAAGTTATCTTCGATCCCACAAATATTGTTATTATATATACTTGAGCGAGTTGGTGGTTTTATTTCTCTATATTTTTTTCTTTGCCGTTTTGATTAAAATAAATCTTGTGATTTATACATTGTTTTTTATTCCGCAGTCTGGCAAGACTTTAAGTGCAAGAAGATGGAATTCAGCATTTAATGAAGAAGGTCGTTTGGATATTGCAAAAGTTCTGAGACGAATACAGCGAGGGGTAACTTATATTCTTTACTCATATATCGTTTATCATTGAATTGCTGGTCTGGTTGTGTGTTTTTCTGTATGTTTGTGGGTTTATAATTATTCTGATAACTACTGTTTAATTGTATGGTGATTCTTTGTCAATAGTTTGTAGACTGTAGTGATACTCCCTCCTTCCACTTGCATCAGACATTTTTCTATGTGAAAGAGGCAGTATATCATGTGATTCATTATAACCATTTGATGTGCTGTGTGTTTTTATGACAACACATGTCAGTAAAAGTTACAATCAATCATTGTCATATATGTGTGTGTGTGTGTGTGTGTTATTACTTATTACTATAGTGTTTCTGTTCCTTCTGATTTGTGCTTATGCTGTGTTTCTTTCTGTAAATTATGTAGGGTGTCCATCCTTCAATCAAAGGGGAGGTATGGGAGTTCTTACTAGGTTGTTATGATCCTAACAGTACATCTGAAGAACGGAATGAGCTCAAGCAACGCCGGAGGTATATTTTCAATTAAATATGTTTCTGTAGGATTATAAGCTATAACATAAGATCAAGAGGAATAAAATAATATGTTTCTGTTCATAGTATATGGCTATATGCACAAGATAAATTCTCTTGTTTCCTGCTGTTGCCATTGCCTTTTTGTCCTAATCATTGTGGTTATTTCCTATTTCTATTTCTGCGATTGTGACCATTGCTACTACTGCACCGTTGTATTATACGAGACTAAAATTTTTACCTCTTGGATGGCCATGCTTCCTATCAAGTGTATGCTTGGTGCTTCATATTATATGGCTATATACACAAGATAAATTCTCGTGTTCAAATTATAGGGTGTTAATAATACAAATGCAAAATAGAGAATGGGAACAACAATGGAGGCTAGGGTTTCATAGAATACCAATAGCTTGTCAAAATAAGGGGTTACAATAGAGAATATATGGTAAAACATAAAATACTAAACTACCCATAATCCCTTGGCCCAATTAATTTTACAAAAGGCTTATAACTTATTATCTAACACAGGGTTTCAGATAAAGAGGGAAAAGAAAGAATAAAGACTTTCAATTATGATCATGGTTTGATATGATTGCTGATTATGATTTTATGTAAAAAGATTAAACACTAACCCTTATATTTATTCTAGACAAGATTCTAATTCCTAGTTGAGTAGCAAAACAAATTATGATAATAACAAAGAAATATGGAAACTAGTCTTGAGAGATACTCTAAGAAAGTCTAAGACAAGCAACTAATCCGATTTCGAAGGGATTTTGTATAGTTCAGGATTCTACTCACGATCCATATCGGTAAGGCAGAGCAAAATCGCAAAATCGTGGGTTTTAGGATTCTGATCGGGAATTTAACAACAATGGTCTAAAGTACTCTAACATAATATCAAGATCTTTACATGTCTTTTAACAATTCGATCTCCCATAGAATGTGAGCATAATATTGGGTAGCTTCCCATGTTTCCTCCTAATAATCTTGTACTGATTTTTCTAATAGGCATCTGGTGGGACAAATTTTTTAGGGTGTTAATCCCAAGTTTTTTCCTCCTTTTTTTTATCTTTATTTTGATTGAATACAAACAAAGCATGAAATCTTTAATCCAGGGGGCAGTATGATATGTGGAAAGCTGAATGTCAAAAGATAGTCCCAGTCCTTGGTAGTGGGAAATTTGTTACAACACCCCTCGTCGGTGATGATGGCCAGCCAATAGATCCTTCTTTGGTAAGCATCAAGACTTCAGATAAGAAAGTTGTGCAGTGGCTGCAGTTATTACATCAGATTGGTAAGTATATGATGCTGCATAAAAACTCCATTATATTTTTTAGGAGAACGCCAATGAGGGCCGTAAGAGCATTGGTTAATGTTGAAATATATACTACTTCCTTTAATTATTATTTTATTTTAATGGTTGTTTATTTTTCATTATGTCACTCCTTAAATTAAGGAGTTAATTAGTTGTATTCTCTCCTATAAAAGGAGCACCATTCTCATTGAAAAAACAACTCTCAAGTTATAGAGTAATTTCTACATGGTATCAGAGCCTATCCAAGATCTACCGTTGGTATTCCGCATTGCCACGTTTCATGCCCATTGGGTCTGAGCGTGAGAGGGTGTGTTGGAAATCCCGCCCCGAGCGTGAGGGGGTGTGTTGGTAATCCCACCTTAATTGCGATCTGCCCCTAGTTGCCTTGTGTTGGCTTGTCTTTGAGGGGGTGGATTTAGTCTCACATCGGTTAGATAGGACGCTTGATAAGAGTTTATAAAGAGGAGGCACTCCTCACCTTACAAGCCGGTTTTGTAAGGATGAGTTAGGCCACAAATTTCAACATGGTATCAGAGCCTATCCAAGATCTACCATTGGGATTCCGCATTGCCACGCTTCATGCCCATTGGGTCTGAGCGTGAGGGGGTGTGTTGGAAATCCCACCCCGAGCGTGAGGGGGTGTGTTGGAAATCCCACCTTAATTGCGATCTGCCCCTAGTTGCCTTATGTTGGCTTGTCTTTTTAATAAACTAAAAGAAGTAACTTTGTATAAAAATTGGTGTAATTATTACATTCGCAAAAGTCAAAACTTGTATCTTCAAGGCAAATTTTCCTTTTATGGAATCCTTAACCGATGCCCTTAAGGCACTCGTTAGCAAAATCCTATTTTTTTTTATTATGCTTGGTTTAATAAGCATAGTAAGCATCTGTAATGGCAATTGATTATTTTGCATTGTAGGTCTGGATGTTGTTCGAACAGACCGAGCACTTGTCTTTTATGAAAGTGAAGCTAATCAAGCAAAACTTTGGGATGTTCTATCGATTTATGCTTGGTTGGACAATGATATTGGCTACGTACAAGGTAGATGCCTATACCTTTCAATTTTTTAATGTTAAAGTGCAAGAGCTTAAGAAATTTCAGATATTCGTAATGGATTATTTCATTTGCAGGAATGAATGATATTTGCTCACCTTTGGTTATTCTTATTGAGAATGAAGCAGATTGCTTTTGGTGCTTTGACCGTGCGATGCGAAGGATGGTAGGCTAGATAACACACTAAGATGAACATTATGTTGCTCAACAGAAAAAGAATTACTGTTCAGTTTGATAACATTAGGCCTTTAAATCTGTTGTTGCTGATTTTGTTTTCATTTGAAGGCTGAAAAATATTTAATCTCCATCTATGAGGGTGGCCTTGTTTGATAGGAGAAAAAATATTTTATTCTTATTTATTTTTTTCACCTTTAATTAGCATGCCACTTTGTTTTCCCTTTATTGCATGTTTTTGAAGTTTTGTGTCGGAAACACCACAACAACAATATTTTATTCTTTTCACCGTTTCTTATGCAAATATCTGAAAATAGAAAACAAAGTAAAAAGGTGGCACTTTTGTAATGTAAAGTAAAACAGAACCTTTTCTCAAACCAAATAGACCCGTTGTTTTTACTTTTTACATTCCTGCCTATGTCCCATAACAGAGAGAGAACTTCAGGTGCACTGCAACTTCAATGGGGGTGCAATCTCAGTTGGGCACACTCTCACAGATAATGAAAACAGTTGATCCCAAACTTCATCATCACCTTGGTATGTAAAGCTTGTTTTTGAAACTTCTAATATGCATGAGTAATAGTTTCATGGTTCAGATTCTTCTAATCTTTATTTCCAATCAGAGTCATATGCTTCCACCTGGCGGAAGTTTTTTTTTTTTAAGGGGGAAATTATAACTAATTAAAGTTGTCACTAATGGTCTTTTTACAACCGTTTTTGAGGAGTTTTCAACTCTGTCCCTTGAGGTTACAATGTCAACTCTGATCACTAAGCTGATACCCCATGGAAGTGGTGGAAGTTTACGGAAACAACTTGTCTCTTTTGACAATCATATATTCATGTTGCAAGGTTGCTTTTGATAACAGAAAAAGGACATACACACAACTGCATGCTGTTAATATTTGTTGTCTGTAGTTGTTTGGGGACCTCTCCCTTAATTGGGAGACGTCACCTGAGACCTTGTTTCAAATCTGTCTCAGCATGAAGAAGCTTTCTTCTGTATATAAATGTACGAGGACGAAACCAACCTTTATCTCTTTTAATTTCGCAGAGGATTTAGATGGTGGAGAGTATCTTTTTGCGTTTCGCATGCTGATGGTTCTTTTTCGAAGAGAATTTTCTTTTGCAGATACTTTGTATCTTTGGGAGGTAAGGATCAATTCCTATGACAACATAAATTTTCACTGTTGTTTTGAGGAGCTACTGTTTTCTGATTCTTTTGATGAGATAGAGAGTATTTCAAATTTATAGCTCATTTTAAGACATAATATAGATTGTTTCCAGTTGATGTGGGGCATGGAATACAACCCAAACATCTTTACTAAGTACGAGGATCCAGAGGGTGCTAAAACAAAAGCCCCGACAACTGCAGTAAATAACAAAGTTCTGCAGCAATATGGAAAGTTTGAGAGAAAAATTGTAAAGACAGGTCGTACAGAGGAAAATAGTGCACTGGCTATTTTTCTTGTTGCTAGTGTTCTTGAGACCAAGAATAAGCGGATTTTAGCCGAGGCCAAGGGTGTGGATGATGTTGTCAAGGTCCTCTTTCTTTCCATCCCTTACTTATATGTGTGCATATATATGTTATGTTCTTGCATTGCGTTTCTGCATGTATCTCACATGAAACTATCTCTTCAGATCTTGGGTGACATAACCTCAAGCCTTGATGCTAAAAAAGCATGTAAAGAAGCATTGAAAATTCAGGAAAAATACCTGAGCAAGGTAAGTTTATTTCATTCCTGCTGAATTTTTTATTTTATGCTTTTTTAGTGTCAGTTTGATTTGCGAAAACATTTTCTGGCTTTATTTAGTATTTTCGCCTTTAATTACAAAATGGGAATTTTTGTCAGATTGTTTTATGTTTTCATGTATATGTAAAGGAAACAGTAAAAACAAAACTTTCTTGTAGAAATATTTGAAAACAAGAAACAAATCTAAAGTAAAGTCACAGTTTTTTATTAAAAGTGAAAATAGAAAATCGGAACAGAAAATCTTCTCTCTACAAAACAGAACCTGAATTTTTCAATTTTGTTTGCCAGCTTTTTTTGTAAGTAGCATATTATTTTGAGAACGACTCACACACAATCATATTCATATGTTCTTTGCTACTACATTTCTTTCTGTTTTTGCATGAACAAAGTAAAAATTTTACTTTCATTATGTTGCTCTATACTAGAGATGTGAAAATTTGAAGTGTCTGTTTACTCGTGCAGACCAAGAATGCATGACCAAACAACGTTAGATTTTCTGTAACTATACGATGGCAGCTGTGGTTGCGCATGATCTTCCCAGGTTTCAGTTGCTCCTGACAGGCCATTATTTTCTTTATTTCAATTTTTTTTTTCTCTTAGCGATAGCAAGCAAGTCCTCAAGTCAATTCTAATTCTTTGAATTCTTCAATATGGATGTCATTAGATATTGAGAACCAGAAACATCAGTTTTATTAGATATTGCTGAGATTGTTAGCGGGGGATACTTTTACTTATTGTATTGGCTTGTATAATGTAAAATTACTTTCATAAGTTGTAACATAGGAAAGAAACATTTTTCCAAAAACATGCGATGCTCTTCTTTCTCACATGCTTTTTTTTTTTAAATATAATGAGACAGATGACAAGTCAATTTTAAGATCATTAGTAAAAACTTTTTAGATCCAATATACTTCCAACCAAGCATAAATAAATAAAAGATGATGGATCAAATTACATCGTTGAATAATGTTTTATTCGATATATATTTTACAAATTGGTCGTAGGATTGAAAGTTTATATCACATAGATTATTTGTTATACACTTCTGCGTAAACAAAAACAATTTAATATGTTATTGTGGTGCACCAAGATCAATGTCTGAAAGACTTTTTATACTAGTTTAATCGAATACATCTCAATAATATATTAAATTATTTTAGATTTATTTCAAAATTTATAGAATTTATCTATATTTTTTTTATTACACACAAAGTTTAACTATATCAAATAAAATTCCAATCCAATTGTCAATTATATATGTAAAATATGTATCGAATCAATGTTATTGAACGGTGTAATGTCATTCTAATTTAATCTCTCTTAAGAATATAGACCAGATACAACTTATAACTAGCGCTAGTTAATTTCATGTTTTATCACCGTAGCAAAGCTGTTTGAGTTCACTCATGCTAAAAGTTTTAGTCATCCTATCCATCTAGGCTCGGTCTAGGGTGCGCAAGCTTCCAACATCGTGCATGGTGGGCAAGTTTGTTCAATGGTTGGAGTGTGACAATCCATAGATGTGTATGATGTACTGCACACACCCAAACTCTCTCTCTCTCTCTCTCTCTCTCTCTCTCATTCTCTTCCCTGCGTGTCGTTGTGCCTCTTTTCCATCGTCTCTGGCAAGATGGTGCCGGTTATTCTCCTCCAAACTCCGACCAAAAACCTTAAATTTGGACAAACCATGGATTCCCCACAAACTATTTGTGAGTTGAGCAACATCTCTGTATCTGAAAATAAAAACCCACCCAAATCAAAGGATTGCGATGTCATTGACATTTCATAAATCCAGATCAGACAACCCAAATAGCCTTGTATTATAGTTTTTTATCTTTATTTTTTCTTTCTTCCATTTTATCTATTTTCTTTTAGTTTGGTGGAAGATGACTTCGTTCGTCAACAAGAAAACGATTACAGACTTGGGTAAAACTAGAAAAACAAAAACTGAGACGACATGCAATTGCAGATCTAAAACCTCGTACAAGGAAAGGTTGGTGATTATATATATTTGTGTTCATCCATTCCCATCCTTTTCATGGCTCCCAAACCTCAGATGTTGTTGACACACTTGAATTCTAAATAATCTCTTTATAGTTTTCTTCAATTATTTTTTTTTCATAATTGAAACATCAACATTACGAAACTTAAGATTTTGCAATCCTCTGTTTGATCCATATACCAAATTTTAATTACCTTTTTTTATTTGATGGAATTGGGAACTACCCACCAAAAATATATGAAATTTGATGAAAAAACAAATCTGGGTGTGGATGCAAAAAATTATATGATTTTCCGGAAATGGGAGGAGGAAGAGGGAGACCATGGGTGAAGCGGCGATAAGAAATCGCGACGTGGAAGGAGATACAGAAGAGTGAGAGAGTAAGATATTTTTTAATGCAAAATATAGTGTAGAAAGTCCATGATAGTCAAATGTAATCCAACCGTTGAATGACCTTACGTACCGTGAACGATTTGGTAAGCTTGCGTACGCTAGACAGCACCATCTATCTATATACACTATAGAACAACGTTCATAAAAGTTCAATAGGCTACTGTATGATACTATTCTTGTAGTTTTGTTATTTATTTTTCCTTTCTTTTTTAATTGTTCAAGCAGAATAAAAGGTGTGTAAATGTAGAAATTATTTTCTTTTGATTAGTTGAAAGAAATAAATGTATTAAGTTCTTTGTTTATGCGGACGACATACATATATCTATCCAATCGCATTGTATCAAAATTCTGTGTGAAACTTGAAATAAAAAATGGTTGAACAGCTAGGTATGAGGATGACATACCAAAATCAAATCAAAATCACACATCACGCGATCTTTAGCAGTCGTTCACAATCACATGCATGGTCATGGTCGTATTGGATTACCAGAAAAAGCGCTTATCACTTTATCCCATTGCACTTCTAAAAATGGATACTTTTTATTGTAAACAATATTGTTTTACTTTTATATTTGAGAGATAATCTTAATTAATACTTTGAAATATAAAAAGTTATTTGTAAATACATTTATATAATTTATAATTTAGTAATAGTAACACACATCCATGTGAGTTTAGCTCAATTGGTAAGAATATTGCATATTATATACAAGAGCCAGAGTTCGAACCTCAGAAGCTCACACAAAATATACAGCGTTATCATATTTTCTTAATACATGTAAAAAATGTCAATAATATTTATAAAAATGGGTTAATAGTCATATAATAGATAGTCATAATAGTATTTCAATATATCAAAATTTTAAAATAATCTTTAATTATACATTTTGTTAGTCAAAATAATCTTTTGGCGATGACATTAATTTTTTTCTCATATAAGAACCAATATAATAGTAAGTATTTATAAAGATTGATATGATAATAAGTAAGTATATTAAGAGACTAATATAAAAATATTAACGAAACATTTCAACATAAAAATATATTTTAACTAACATAGTATATAATCATAAACTATTTTAAAATTTTGATACATTAAAAACCACTCACACTACTAAAACTAGATAGATGAAGGGAGTATGAAAGGGAGAAAAACAAATAAAAAATAAAGGTGAGAACAAGTTTAGGTAGAAGTAGAAGTAAATCGAATGGCAAGTTGTTTGTTGCATTTTGATTTTGATGAGGTGAAATGAGTCACGTGATGTGCATAGTTTAGTTTAGGTGAAGAGGGGAGTTACATGTCGCTCTCTTAAGCCAGTAATCGTAATAGTATAGGACTCTCGACACTGCTGTAAGTCGGCTAATGCGGCGCACCTCTGTCTGTCTCTTCCTTTCCTTGCAGTTGCAGCAGGTTTATGTCTCACAAACCACTCACAATCACAATAATAATCATCCTCTCTTGTCTTTTTCTTCTCTTTCTTATTTTTCGCATCTTCACCATTTTCTTTTACACTACTTTTTCCATCCACATTTATTTTTACCATAATCTCCATTCCAAACAAATCAACATCCCACACCACTCCTTCTTAAGGCTATTTTTGTAATTTCAGAAAAATACTAGCAGCCAGTAACAGAACAAAAACAAACTCTGTCCCGTCCCATCCCAATGACTTAACATATTAATACCAAACTACACAATCCTCAACAAACACAAAACCAAAACAAACCACATTCTCTTATTCTTCTTTTCTACTCCCAAAAAAACAAACATTCATATTCATTCATTCCAATTCCAATGGCTCTATTTTCAACTTCAACAACACACACACTATTCTTCTTCTTCTTCTTCTCTCTTTCACTCTCTCAAGACCAACCTCTCCTTGACCCAACAGAACAAAAAGCACTCTACAATGTTCTCAACTCCCTCAACCCAAACATCCCATGGCAAACACTCTTCCCCGATGATCTCTGTCTCTCCGCCCCACACGGCGTCGTTTGCGACTATGATCAAAACCAACAACAAAATGCACACATTGTTGAACTCAACTTCGGTTACGTTTCCGATGAAACACCAACCCCACCTTGTTCCTCTAACGCCACTCTCAACCCACTTCTCTTAACCTCTTTCACCTACCTCCGCAAACTCTTCTTCTACAAATGCTTCAACAGCACACAAAACACCATTAACCTCTCTGTTCCTTCTCTCCCTTCATCTCTCGAAGAACTTGTTTTCATCGACAACCCTTCTATTGTTTCACCTCTTCAACCTTTTCTCACCAATCTTACCTCTCTCAGAAGACTTGTCTTGATCGGAAACGGGTTCCACGGCGAACTTCCGTCGCAGATTGGTGGTTTTCTTGACATGGAAGAGCTTACTCTTTCTAAAAACAATCTCTCCGGTGAGGTTCCGGTGAGTTTGGGAAAACTGAAGAAGCTGAAGATTCTTGATCTTAGTCAAAATGAGTTTAAAGGGTGTGTTCCAGAACAGGTTGGGAATTTAACTTCTCTTTTGAAGCTTGATTTAAGCTATAATGGGTTTAGTTGTAAAATCCCAGAGAGTTTTATTCACTTGAAAAGAATGGAATTTTTGGATTTAAGTTTCAACCTTTTCGGTAATTTTGGTGTCCCTTTGTTCTTAGGAGAAATTCCCAGATTAAAGGAAGTTTATTTAAGTGGGAATTTACTTTCTGGGGAAATTCCAGAAATATGGGAAAATCTTGGTGGTGTTGAAAAAATTGGATTTTCTAAAATGGGGTTAGTTGGTAAAATTCCAGTTTCAATGGGGGTTTATTTGAAGAATTTATCTTATCTCGGGCTTGATAACAATAAGCTTGATGGGCCTGTTCCTAAGGATTTTGGGCTTTTGGAGTTTGCTAATGAGATCAATTTGGAGAACAACAATTTGAGTGGCAAAATCACTTTCTCAACTAGAGTTGGACAGAAGTTAAAGTTGGCAGGAAATATAGGGCTGTGTTTGGGAAACAATAATAGTAGCTGTTCTGAAAATGGAGGTAGTTTGGGTCAACTTAATCCCTGCAAAATAACAGATGTTGTTTCTGATGGTGAAGTCCTTTTCAATGGCGCTTCTTTGCTGCTTTTTTATCCTATTAAGCTGGTTTTGGTCATGTTGTTTGTTTTCATGGGATTTTGAGTTGGGAAGAGTGAAGATATGTTTTGTCTTTTTTTTTTACCAGAAAAGAAATACTCCTATCTGTTTACTCTTACTAGGAAAAGGGTTTTGAATTCAACAAATGTAAATGGAAATGATAGTGATGGCAGTGTAGTAGTGAAGAAATGTTATTGTTGAAAACAAAATTTCATTAATTACTTTTTCTTTTTACTCAGATATGTTTATTTTGTTGGTCACTTTTATTTCTTGCTGACTTTAATTTTACCCTAGTTAAATTGTTGCAGTGTAATTTTATACTAGTATAGAGTAGTATATATGCTTTATTTTATTTGATTTTTGCAAACTTGAGTTTATGCTCAAACTGAGGTCAAGTCTAAAAATTGTATGGATGGGATGAAATCATATGCTAAATTTGATTTCCTCTGCAAATTTTACCTAACATTACTAATTTGTTTTTAGAATTTAAAGGTAATGACTAATGAGATAGTGTAGGGTGAGGAAAAGAGAAGGAGGGAGAATCCGTTGTAAACCAGAAGGGTAATACTTAGTAGTACTAGCCAGGGAGTAGTAACTAATTCTGTAAAATGTAGCAGCAAAGTTTTTATTTTCATAATTGGTAGTTAGGGACACTGACAAGAGTAAAATATCGAAATCGTAGCTGGATTGCATTGTGATAGATGGCTAAGGTTGAGACAGTTCAATAGTATAGGCTGCTCATATAGCACACAAGAATGTAGAATCCATTAATAACTCTGAATTGACATATTATAGTACCCAATATCCCATGTTTGTGCCTCTATTTCTTTTATGGATTGTATTCATATTGCATTGTGTAAGATTTTATTATATTTATCATACTAAAATATTGATTTACACTACATTTTGTTAGGGTGGATGATTTCTCGAGTTATCGACAATTCTAAGGTTAGAGATTGACTCCCAGGTTCAACATTGTTAACATTCATGAAAATGTTTTGTTGTGTCAACTAGTTCAAAATACATTTTGTTGTAATTGGTATATGTTATCAAGTTCTAAAACTCAAACTCAACACTTTGGATATTTGTAGTAGTGTCTTGTTTATTAATGAGAAGAGTACTTGAAAGAGAAGCGAAAATTTGTACACACGAGTGGTGTGGTCGTAGTAGTTTCTTGTTTATTAATAACAAGAGTACTTGAATGAGAACGAAAATTCATACACACAAGTGGTGTGGTCGTCGTCAATACTATAAATCGTTGTCGTCGATGGTGTAGATTGTCGTCGTCGCTGGTGGTGGGTCATAACCAATGGGATAGATCGTCGCCAACGATGATGAATGATGAAAAAATGGATTTGAATTGAAACATATTTGGGGGAAAAGGTCGTCGTTGGTGGTGGTGTATGGCCGCATTTAGCTGTGTGGTGGTTGTTGGTGTGAATGGCTGTCGTGGATTGCCTCAATAATAGGCGATGATGGTGAGTTAAAGAGAGACTTTTGTATCATACAACAATTGGGAGAAATTGGATTAAGGATGAATGGATTTTTTGTTGTTGTTGTTGGGATGTATGAATTTTGATTTAGTGTGGAGAGATTTACGTGTTTTCTATTTTTAAGTGAAACGTATCTACACCATAGATATAATCCAATGCTAAAAAACACATTGCGTTACCGGTAAAGGATTTGACAGTTCCCTCACCTTCGCCACCTTATCATATACCACAATGACAAAAGCTATAACCAAATCGTACCAAGAATGCATTGGGATATATGGCTATTTTAGTAACAGTATAGACTGCTAATAGCTCATAAAATAAAATAAATAATAATTCATTATTAACTGAATTGACATATTATGCTCATCCCATGGTTTTTTTTTTTTGGAAAGGCTTGGTTGTTGTTAATGCTCATCCCATGTTTGTGCAGCCCTATTCTCACCGTGCATTAAAAAAAAAAGGAATTTTCTTTCATTTCAATGTGAACAAGTCTAATTTAATCAAAACCCAAATAAACGAATTTTAAGGAGAAACTTCCATTCAATTTGTTTTAACATCGAAATTAAAGATCATGGGGATGTAGCTCAAATGGTAGAGCGCTCGCTTTGCATGCGAGAGGTACAGGGTTCGATCCCCTGCATCTCCATTTCTTCTATTTTTTAAAAGAGATCAAATATTCGACTTAAAGTATTCAAGGTTTTTATTTTGTGATGAAAATTATTTGATGGTCCCTTCAAATATTCAAGGTTGTTTGTCAAGAAATCTATATTTTAAAAAATTTATAAAAACAAATAAATTTGAGGGGTTCAATTTCACCATTAATATCTTTAGTCGTTTCTTAGACCGGATATCAAGTTTTAAAAAATAAATTAATCAAGGATTATATATATTTACATTGGAATTCCAATTGATTTTTATATGAGAAACATGAACTTGGTTCATTACTTTGGATTTTTTTAATTAAGAAAGGCTATTAGAAGCAGTTCAAACTAGTTTCAGTTAGTTAGAGATTATTAGTAGTTATCGGGTGTTAATTCAATAAGTTAGTTCAATTACTGGTTTGTTAGTTTAGCTTTCTTGTTATGCTAGTTATCGGGTGTGTTAGTTGTAAACTCGCATATAAAAGGTGGTGATGCTTTGATGTCAATTGATTCATTACTTTAGTTTTTTCAATAATCAACATCATCTTGGATGTCATGAAGACCACACCCGTTTCCGTTTCCGATCAAGACAAGCTTCTTGGTAAGCAAAGGTTGAAGTGGCGAAATGATAGCTACAGGGTTGTGAATGAAAACGAGTTGTTCGATAGCTGGAGGGAAAGTGGAAGCAGATAGATCAATAGGGTTTTTTGGGTCATTGAAGCATTTTTGGAAGGTGAGTTTTTTGAGGTAGTTGAAAGAGGTGAAAAGAGTTGGATTGAGAGTAGCATTATATGGGAGCATGGTAGAATTGGTTTATCGGAAACGTAGCTTCCAAAGTTAAGTTCTACAACGTACGTGTGATCTTAGTATATCATCGTGAAAATAATTAAAGAAGGAGTAGTGGCAGACGACGCCGGGGAAGAGGGTGGTCCATGGGTAGTCTGGGTTGATGGAGTTGAGAACACTGTTAAGTGTATGATTTGATTAGTCTGTAAATGACCACATCATCGTTTTTGTATCGTTTGGTTAACAGAAGGACTAAATTGAAAACATTTACAAACTTAAAGGACTTATGTGTGACCAAAATAACTTAAAGAATCAATCTGTTACAAACCTCAAACTTAAAAGAATTTATGTGCAACAAAAATAACTTAAAAGACATATCTGTTACAAACGTCTAACTTAAAAGACCTCCGGTATAATTTAGCCAAAATATTACTATTAGGCTTAGCAACAAAAAGGATAGATAAGAATTCACTGTCAACATACATAAAAGAGCCTCATTCACTCACACACAAATTCGTTGAGCCTTGCTTCCTAGATTCCCGCACTAACGTTAACAGAATTTGCCAGCTAGCCCTCCATCCACCTGTCCTTGCCCACATTAATCTTTTACCGTTATAGATTGTGGTTTATTTCTCCTTTTGAAGAGAATGTTTGTAATAGAATATCTCATGCTAATGATACTAACTGCAGTACTTCTATAGGTTTTTCTTTGGTAGTGAGTATAGGGACACTAAGAGCATAAGTATCGGTTGAAAATATTGGTGTCTTAATTGTACCCTGTCAGAAACAATGGTAAGTATTTTGGTATTGAAAAGCAACTTTAATTTTGTCACCGTTCCCCAACGGAACTACCGTGGTATATGTTTGTGTTAGAATAAAAAAAAATATAAATCACAAATAACACATACTTATTGAATTGTGATTGATTATTGTGAATCTAGTGGGACCCATTGTAGACTTTTGGATGAATAGTATGAATATTTAGAAAATATAATTGAGTGGTTTAAATAATTGAAAAGTATAAAATAGTACTAGTATAAAAAATTAAGTAGGACCCATTTATACCACCCATATGGATGACATGTATGTGGATGCTCTAACAAGAGCAAATCTTATAAGGATTACATTTGGGTAGATGACTAAGCTAAGGACAATATAGGCTACTCATAGCACACAACAATGAAATAATCCATTAAAGAACTCGATATTTAGATTGGAGTTTGAAAATTAAAAAAAATAGGCTTTATTACACATACAGATATGAAATCTGTAAAGGATGGATCAGTTTTATACACTCAAGATTAATGCCATTTTCGTTCCCAAATGATCATGTCAAATTGATGTTCTATTGACTATTTTGCCAATATTGAGGTTAATACTAATGAAATACAAAATGCATGCGCAGTTGCGCATTCTTTCAAGAAAACCAACGAGATAAATATTTTCTTAAGCTAAACTGATGAGTTTACAAAATATAGATTTTTTTTTAATGATATTGAACTCCTGACAATGAAAATATGAATGAAAACACTATAATTAAAATGATTGGTGACATGAAATTGTTAACATGTTTGATGAGGTGTGTCATGTTTGCCGTAAGGCGTGTCTGAATATTTTTATGAGCATGCAGTTCATTGTAAGGAGTTTTCTGACTTTAAATATAGACATGATTTTGTTATGGATGTCTTTTTTGATATATTCAGGCGGGCGGGAGTATCAGTGAAGAAGAAGGCGCATGTGAACTTTCTGACAGACTCGCTAGATAGAAGATCGACACTTAGGTCTGCAGATGTTATGGTGTGTGGATGGGTAGGAGGAAAACATGTATGTGTAGACTTGACCGGGGTTCCACCACTCTTGGGATTAGGGGTCGGGGCTTTTACTGTAGGACAGACAATCCTAAGCAATGTCAAGCAAAGTGGCAAAACATGAGAAAACATGTTCTGACAATCAACATGTTTTTATACAATTTACTTTTGACACTTTTGGCTTCCTAACACGCGACTGTGGACCTTCTACATATAGTTCAAAGGGTCATATACATCAATATCATGTATCCTAAGTCCATGAATATTGTGTTTACGAGGATTGATTTTGCCATCCAAAAAGGTCTAGCGGCACAGCTTGTTGCCCGCTTGCTTTTTGTTCATGACTAATTAATCATTGATATATAAAATTATATCAAAATGAATGATAAATTGCAAGGGAATTAAAAACAAGAACTTAAAGATTTGAAACGAACATCTCAGAAATTGTAATAAATGAAATTTGAAAGAGAACAAAAGTTTTTTGACAAGCAAAGAGAACAAAAGTTAATTTTTTTTTTTATCAAATGGAAATATAAAAACAAAAGTTAAATTGACAAAAAGTAAGACACACTTTTTTTTTGAGTGAAAAAGTAAGACACACTTAAAACACATAGAATCGATAGTCGTTTATGTTTAGAAGTGAATTTCTAGAATAATCCAGCTCTTTTTATATAGCCTTTGACGGACGTTTATAGAAAATCTTGAAATATGCTAGTATTGAGAAACTTTATTATATTCCAATCTTTATTCTTAGTTCCAATCTTTAAATATACTAACTTAAGTGGCGGAATGCTTTTGCAAGTATTTCCTTCACAAATAACACCGCACTCTTGTCAAAAAAAAAAAAAATAACACCCCACAGAACTTGTTGGATGTCGTTTTCCTGATCACCTCAGATCGGACGTGCTTGATATCCTATTTTAGTCTTTTAATTTACAAATAAATATGTGCATATCTCTATAATAATTTATTGATAGGTCTAATGTAACGCCCATACTAAATTGTTTAGAATATTTAGCATACGTGTTAAACTTAGTACTGGATATATTAAAATTACAACATAAAAATTCTTCTGAATGAACTAATTCAATATAGTCTCATACATCTGATAATAGTACTAACTGACGAGTTGTTAGCACATATTTTTGATAACCTAAAAATATGCTCTAAACACGCATTAAATGCTGAGGAGAATCTTGTCAGATTCTATCGAATCGAAGAGTAAGAAAATTCTAATGGAAACGTTCACAGGTTCAAGGGAATATTTACAAACACAAGGCTAAGGCAAGAAAGAGGGCTTCGAACCATTGGGCAAATCGACCTAGCGTATGATCGAATCGAAGCAACAGATTTCTGGACTTAGCACAATTCTGACAAACTTCACAAATTCAGTTCGACTTCGAGCGATACAGACAACCGTTCTAAGGAGCAGTTAGGTGCATGCAGGGTGTACGTGGCAGGACACTTGGTAGTAGGGTAGTGTTCGACCGTTAGGACGGTTTATTTTCGAAAGTCTATATATAGTAGTTTTTTAGTCAGAAACAAAGGTCGCAATTCATTTATACGAAAATCCTTGTAAAACTCAAAGTATCCATGCTATCGAGAGAAACGAGTGAAATGGGATCCAAGTATGAATCTGTGAACCATTCTTTTCTGTAAAGCACATTTTACAATTCTATGCAATTTACTTTTCATGTAAATTTATCTTTCAAGCACTTTAAATTTCATGCAAAGTTTACTGCCTTTCATTTAAATTCTCGTCATTTACCTGTTTCGATCGAAACAAAGCGTTTGTTTATTAAAAATTTATTTTCCTTGTTGCTTGTAATCCAAGTGACTTGTATATTTAATTTTCCCAAAACAACAATAAATGTTTATGCGTAATGAACATTCAAACAACTTAAAGAATTCAAACAAAGTACTATGCTCCTGAGATTCACTAGTTGGTCTCGCAAGCAATTAACCCAGACTAGCGGTTGTTTACCAAACTTGAGCGTAAACAAATTGGCACGCCCGGTGGGACGTGTGCTTTATTTGAATCTTTTCTAAAAAAATATTTTCGTTTGGATTTTGCAAGTTCTATTTCTGCATTCTTTCTGGAAATTGCGTTAGTGCATGTTCTTGAGGAGTGGGAAAATACTCCCTGAAATGGTTAGACCACCACCCAGAAATACAAACACAAATAATATGGAAAATGCAAATATGAATGATAACAATAATACGTCCGCGCCTTCGAGTGCATTGAACACTTCGAGTGAAGTTGTTGCGAATGTGACTGGAGCAACCATATCCGCTCCCAGTTCTTCGACAATGGGTGTTACTATGCCTATCAATGCGTCAACAACGATGCCTTTCACCACTGCAGGCCCTGCAGTTTCGATACCCCAAAATGTAGGGAGCCAGTCATCCCCAGTAAGAGGGGGAGGCACAATCGGCTCTACGTTCAGTATGCCTTTTTCACAATATATGAATCAAGGCAACAGTAGGAATATGCCATATGGTATGCCTACAGCACTGATGCAAGGGTTACAAACTAACCCTTCATTATTTTCAGAAACTATGCCTGGCGTTTACTCGCCTATAAACCAGCGTTTGGCCTCTAGTTCTGTTAATCGAAATGCAGCGCCACCATTAACTAATACATCCTTGATGTCTTTAAGGCAACAAATGGATGAAAGTAATCATGATATGGTTAATATGTTGACACAACAAATTGGTACAGTGTTTAATCCTTTGATACAAAATACTAACCAGACTTATCAATTGTTAGCCACCCAGATGGGTAGGATGGCTGATTTCTTTGGGGCTCCTCGTGTTCCTAATCAACCAGTTCCCCAGATTCAGAATCTAGCACCCATACAAAACGTCCAAATACCGAATAATGTTATGGTGCCTATGCCCAATAACATAGTGGTACAGCCTAATCAAGGACAATTACAAGTGGTTCCAATTGAGCCACAAGTCCAACCACAAGTCCAACCACAAATCGAACCAAATCCAGGGTTAGTCTTAGTAAATCGAAATCAAAATGCTGATGAAGTGGTTAGAAATGTTCAACAAAATAACTTAGGGGCACAAAATAACATAGCAAATTTGGTCGAAGCTATCTTAGTCCAAAATGGTCTGAATGTAGGTTTACATAGACCAAACTTTGTTTCTGCCTTGTCAGAATATGTGCTTCAAACTGAACTACCAAGGGGTGTCAAAATCCAAAAATTCACCAAGTTCGCTGGTGACACTAGCGAATCAACTGTTGAGCACATTGCAAGATTTCTGACAGAAGCAGGAGACATAGCAAACAATGAAAATTTAAGGATGAAGTACTTCCCAAATTCTCTAACAAAAAATGCTTTTACATGGTTTACAACCCTCCCTCCACATTCCATACATAATTGGAATCAATTAGAAAGAATTTTCCATGAACAGTTTTACATGGGACAATCAAAAATAAGCCTTAAAGAATTGGCAAGTGTTCGACGTAAAACACCTGAATCAATTGATGATTATCTGAATAGATTCAGACTTTTAAAGGCAATATGCTTCACCCAAGTCCCTGAACATGAATTAGTCGAAATGGCTGCTGGTGGCCTAGACTATTCGATTAGAAAGAAATTAGATACTCAGTATTTGAGGGACATGGCTCAGTTGGCTGATAGAGTTCGACAAGTCGAACGGCTAAAAGCTGAAAAGGCTAGAAATTCTAAATTTCACAAGAGGGAAAAGGTTGCATATGTCGAAGCAAATGACAGTGACCAAGAGTTCGATATCACTTATGAAGATATCGAAGACAATGAGGTTGATTTAGCAGAATTGAAACCTGGACCTCCTTATGTCTGTAAACTCCTTAGACCTTCGAATGGGAAAAATCCTGTTGAACCTAAAAATGATAAATTCGTGTCTAAAACTTATACATTTGACATAACCAAATGTGATGAAATATTTGATTTATTAGTCACAGATGGCCAGATTATTGTTCCTAAGGGCTTAAAAGTACCCCCAATCGAGTAGCAGAAGAAAAGGGGTTATTGTAAATTTCATAATTTCCTTGGCCATAAAACCTCACGTTGTATTCTTTTCAGGGATTTGGTTCAAAAGGCTCTCAATGAAGGGAGACTCAAATTTGGTGAGAAACCAAAGACCACTCAGGCGAATGATGAAACATCTAAAGCTGTTGAAACTCTCTATGCAGAACCTCAAGGAATAATGATGGTCGAAGCAATGGAGGTGTCTCCGGTGCAAGTTCAAGATATATCTGAAGAAGACTACAACGAACAGATGAAAGTTGTGTATCCTCAGGCTGAAGAGGATTTGATCAATTTCTTGAACAGATGCAAGCTCGGAAGCAAGAGTGTAATGCTATGTCCTCGCTGCAGTGCAGTATGTGATAGAGAGGCTACTGAGGGCCTCAAGAAGTACCAAGTTGTCAACAAAGGGGCAAAGCAAAACCAGCGTTTCGATAAAGGTAAAAGGGTTATGGTGCAGTCGAACAACAACCAGAAATCTGGTCGAAAGAATACTTTTGTTCCTCCTGGTTCAATTCCTGTCGAAAAATGGATGCACCAGGGACTCATAAGGTTCAACAAAGGAGCCATGGAAGTGGGTGGTTCCAGTGGAATGAAACAAATTGGCCCACAGGAGGCTAATAGGTATTCTTATAGGAACAATTACAAGGGTAAGAATCCTATGACAAGGACCCAATGGCGCAGGTTTCAGCGTCAAAACAAATTGGCCCGACAGAATCTGCAGATTGGCAAATATAAAGAATTGTCTAGAAGGCCAGCAAAAGAAAGACTCCTTCCTCCAGTGGACGAAGACAAGATGGAAGACGAGGATTTTCTGGATTCTGAACCTGATTTCGATGTCATCTGTGTGGTATCTATCTTGTCATCTGAGTATGATGTCCAATCTGAGGTTACTGAGATCGAAGGTGAATTCGATCATTTTGATATGGCTGACCCAAAGCCAGTATGTTACTATGTTATGAACAATGGCTGCGTTGAAGAACAATTAGCTTCTTTCGAGAAGCCAGACCTTGGGATGAAAAGCCATCTCAAACCTCTTTTCATCAGAGCAAAAGTTGAAAATGTTGGGATCAACAAAGTGCTCATAGATGGGGGAGCAGCTGTCAACTTGATGCCTCGATCTATGCTCTACAAGATCGGGAAGCATGACACTGATCTATCTGCCCACAACATTATGCTCTCTAATTATGAGGGCAAAACTGGCTATTCTTTGGGAGCCATACAAGTTGATGTTGCTGTAGGCAGTATAGTTCGACCAACTCTATTCCTGGTGATACAGTCCAAGGCTAACTTTAACCTGCTATTAGGAAGGGAATGGATCCATGGAGTTGGGGCTGTACCATCTACTCTCCACCAGAAACTTATTATTTGGAGGGAGGATGGGATTGTTGAAAACATAGAGGCAGATCAAAGCTTCTACAGGTCAGAGGTTGACAATGTTACTCCACAAACCTTTGACAAAAATTTGGCTAATATAGCACCTTGTGGTGACAAGGAATCTGTAACACCCATACTAACTTTAACTAGTATATTAGCATGTGCGTTAAACTGATACTGGATACATTTAAAAATTTCAATAATAATAATAATAATAATAATACATCACAACAGAATAAATACATGTTTACTCGTTTGTACAATAATCCAATACTGTTACAATACTTTTACATATGTCCATTAAGCTTCTGAGCTGGTACACAACGAGCAACTGTACTCCATCCCGTACCTCTATGAAGATCTTCGTCACGAACCTCTGACTTACCTGTAAACCTGCACCAGAAGGAATGGGATGAGACATAAAGTCTCAGTGAGCTCTACCCAACCTACTGTTGGCAACCACAGGGAACCTAGGGTCGCCATGCCTACCTTGGCAATAGGGGAATTCTAGAATCGCCAAGTCTTATAAACCTGTCTATGACTATAAGTCCTCCTGTAACTATAACTTAAACTGCCTATAACCATTGCCATAACGGCCTATGACTATAACTATAATTGCCTAAATCCATAACTGTGATCATGTCTGTATCTATGACTTAGTGATCGAGGGGAAGACCTAGGATCACTTTCTGATAACTGTCTATAACTATAACTGTATGTTTCCTGTGACTATAACTGTAACTGTAACTTTGACTATAACTGTAAAACATAAAACATATAAACAGTTCGATAGCAGTTTTATGTTAGCTGTTAGCGTTGAACAAACAATTATCTGAGTTCATTTTACGGAGGGCACCCCGGGTGGAGCAACCCCGAGATACGTCTCCCTATAAACCGGTGAAATTCCTATCATATCAGGCTAACACCGGACTCCCTATAAAACGTGTGGACAACCCTCTCGGAGAAGTCCCATCCGGCGAATCCCGGAGTCTGCTGAACACGCCCTGTAACTGTAACTGTAAAACGTGCAAGCACGCCAATATCTTTGATCTTTAATTCTTTAACTTTAACGTATGAACATATAATCTGTTACTTTAATTCTATAACAATCCTGTAATCTATAACCTGTAACCTATAATCTTGGCTTATCGTTCTCATAAGCCACCTATAATCGTTGGAGAACCAACACTATAAGCCTTATCTGTAACTATGATTGTAGAAACATTCCTATAACCCTTGTATTCTAAACTGAATACGTCTATAATCTTATACACCTAAAATAGGTTCTTGACTTTCAAGTCGTATGCCTTTCCTTATGAGATAACAACTCACGTGCAAGGGATCTATCCATTAATCCTTACACTCATACTATAATTCTCGTCTTCCTATCAAATGATTCGACATATCGTTATTGTAACGACCCTATTTTCGTATATTATATTTTTATATATTTTATTTTATGGATTTGCGTTTATAAAATATTTTCTAGTAATCGAGGAATAATTATTTAGCGCGAAGATAAGTTCGTAATCGAGTTTTTAGGGTTTTGGGCGAATTTGGGCCAAGAGGATGAATAGTATTGGGCTTTTGGGGTTTATGAGTAGTAATGATCAAGTGGATATGAGATGTAGTAAGCTTAGATTGGATTGGATGGCTAGGATTGATCATGAGAAAGTTAGTAAGAATGGATGGCCAAGATTAACTTGATTGGATTATAAGAGATTATCACAAAACTTTTTGAATCACTATTCATTGCTTTTGGAGAGGAAGAAAACGTGGAAGAGGAAGAGAAGAGAAGGAGAAGAGCAAGAGAAAAACCTAGGGCAAGTGATTGGAAGCTTGAGTTGCTAGAGATTTTGAGAAGGTAAGAGAGTTAGTATTACTTGATTACAAGTGATTAAGAGAAGGGGAGAATGTCTATTTCTCCATCCCAAACTTCTCCTTCACTTTGTCTAGGTTTTGTTAGGAAGTTTTTATGGTTTTAAAGTTGTTAATGATTATGTTTTGCTTGTTTGAATGCTAGGTGATGTTGCTAGCATGTTTTGTTGAAGTTATTGTGTTGTGAATTCATAAGAAAAGTTATGAAAAGTTTAGTGTTTTAAACCCTAATTTCTATGCTAGATGCAATCCTTGCTTGTGGTTGTTTTAAAGGATGTTTTATGATGGAAAGTTGTTTTTAACATGTTCTGGAAGTTGGGTAACCTTGAATGGGCTAAAATGGTGGAAAAATCACATTTTTACATGACTGTGTACTGATACGGTCGCTTGTAGCGACCAGGCTCGCTTGTAGCGACCAGACAGGATAATTCCCTGCCTATCTGCGCTTGAAGCGACCACACTGGCGCTTGTAGCGACCAGGCTCGCTTGTAGCGACCAAGGGCTCGCTTGTAGCGACCAGCCCTGTACTTGCCAACTTCGTTGAGCTGCTTTGAGGGTCCTGGTACGCGCGGGGATGGCTTTTTGCTACTGTATTCTCAAAATATGTTTTGGAAACCTTGCCCACCATTTTAACTTATTCTTAATGTTTTTCTAAAGATTATTTGTTTCAAGAAAAGCTTGAGTAAAACCCTAGCTTGTGTGTGGGATTATCAAAGTGTGTGGGTCTTTCTTTGAAAACCCTTTTGTGTGAGATTTTGATATGATTTGATTGGTTTATTTGAGATTGTGAACATGGTTGAGTATATACATGTTTGTATTATGATTGGCCATGAGTGCCTTCCTGTTGAAGTTAGCATGAGTATTGGTAGTATACACACATATTTGAGCATATGTAGGTGTAAATATCAATAATTGCTAAGTGAACATACATGCATTTCATGATGGTGTGTATGCTCTTTATGAGTAAGAATGAAATCCAATTATTATTGGTCATATGCACGACCGTCCTTTTATGGCGAATGAGAGGTGCAGTCGATGAAAGAAGGGATATAAGTTTATCCAACAGTCCGCCATGACTCTAAAGCTGAGCAAGAATTGGTACCACATGCATTAGAGTGCATTGTAAGAACATGCATCCTTTGTGACATTAGTGATCATTTGGAAACTATGTGTGCATAATGGTTGTTAAGTGATAATTGTTATTGATGAGTGTCGTGCTTTGTCGATTATGTGTTTGTGTTTTGATTATGTATAATTATGTGATATTTATACATGTTTATTGTTTGTGGTACTAACACTCTCTGTTATGTGTTATTTGCTGGATCTTTGGGGATCCAGATTATCAGGTTGGCGAGGCTATCGTTGAGGAATAGCCCTTTGTTGTTAGAAGCTGCTTAGTGGTGAGGGCATAGCTTAGCTATCCTTACATTTTTGGTACTAGGTGTTGTATCCTAGTTAGAGTCTAGGGCTCTGATATTTGTAACACCATTTTGGGTATCTGAACGTTATGTATAGATTTGAGAATGGTCTCTGTTGTAGAATTGCCTCTTTTGAAAATCTTATGTATATATATTTGTATATTAAATGCATGCTTGGTTATAAGCTGTGTTTGTTATTTTTCCGCTGCTGTTTGTGAATCAAAAATATTCTGATTTCTGTTGATGTTTATGAAAATGAGATTTCATCATGTTGTAACTTCCTATGTCCTTAACGTTTTCTTTATTAAAGTTAATAATCGGCGGTTAAGGGTTAGGGTGTTACAGTTATCATATGCCATCTTAGGATTGTCTATTCAATTAACCCTCATACTCATCATGCATTGCTAATCCCGTGTTCATCTTATTCCGTATACGTTATATGCCCTCGGATATGCCCACAATGGTGTTTTTCTTATAAAATAAGGTTTTCTTTGAAAATGGTTACCAAAAGCCTCGCCTGACGCGTGCACAAGTCACAGAACGAAGCAGAAAAGTCATGAAAATGCTGCCCATTTTCGCTGGGCGAAATCCCTTTCGCTGGGCGATTTGAGGCAGGGAAAATTTGGTGAAAATCGTTGTATTCTCGCCCTGCGATCGCCGAGCGAAATTGACAGTTCAAAACATGATTTTTCCACCATTTATGACGTATTTAAGCATACCCAAGCACTATAACATCATAAGGAATGATTTACAACTATGAATTGATTGATTAAAACAGGTTTGAACAAGGAATTTGCAAGCAATAGGGATTAGGGTAACCTTTACCAACTTTGATCAATATGAACACAACTCATCAAAAACTCACAAAGTGGGTTCTAAAACCCCTAGGAGCTCACCTTAGATTTGGTTTGATGCTGGCTTAACCTTAGCTTCAACCCTAGCTTGATTCTTTCTCAAAACCCTAGCTTTTGCCCCTTTTTCCTTTCTTTCATCCTTGCTCCTTTTACTTCCACTACTACAGAAATGACTTTTTACATCAGTCGAAAATGACTTTTTACATCAGTTGCCAACCGATGTAAGGTGGCTTGATGTAGTATGTGCACTACTTTTTACATCGGGTACGGACTGATGTGAAAACCTATTTTCTACATCAGTTCTATTTTCCACTGTTGTAATAGATGCACTTTAAAATTTGACAAAGCAGGTTTTCACATCAGGTATAAGTTAAGGACTGATGTAAAATATGTGTTTTTCACATCAGGTATAAGTTAAGGACTGATGCGAAATCTATATTTTTTTTTTAAATTGCTTAATAAATAAGCTTAACACTTGCTCTTTTCTTTTATATTAAAAATATAAAAACAAATATGGATAATTTTAATGCCAAAAAGGAAGTTATATTATCTAATTTGATATTACATAATCAATCCGCAACTTTTCACATCAATATTCCAAAATATATTAAAAAAAATACATATCAATACAATATATTAAAGAAAATACATATCGTCAATACAAAATATATTAAAAAAAATACATATCAATACAATATTCCAACTCCTGACATACATCCAATAAAAGAGCATTCAATTTCTGCGCAGTTCTTCCCAGCCAAACCTACATTGATAATATGATGAATTAAATTAAAACAACAAAATACACAATTCATCATGAATATGTACAGTAACATATATACAATACATGTTATCACTAATAAGATAAAGTCTGCCATCATCTTTATCAAGATAGTAAAACACAACAAGAAGCGTAAATGACAAAGAACAATTAAGTCTATCATTTGAGCATGTAACTCACAAGGAACAAAACCTTGTATAATCAAGTCAACACCAGTCAAAGTACAAAAGAAGTCACTAAAAGCAAAACCAAAATTATCATATGGTCAAGAAGAAAGTATGGCAGATCACTCATGTCATGAAGTAATACAGATACAATATTCTTAATTGAAAGAATGGATCTCAGCAATCTCCAGAACCAAATGCATTTAGCCTTGTTAAAGGAACATAACCAACCTCATAAAGTACAATATCTTCTTCAGGATCATAACCAGCCATTTCATTTAGCCTTGTTAAGATTTCTGATGGCTTGCCAGTACACTTCACAAAGAGCCTTCCAACATAGCTGCCATTACAAGGAAACAAATCATATGTCAATCCAGGTTCTACACACACAATATGTTAAAACAAATAAATTACTCAGTACCGAAGCTCCTCTTTTTCAGGATCATATAGCTTAAAGAAAAGTAATATATCGTCCTTTGTCTTGTCAGGTGGTGCAATGGGACAGAAATCCTACACAAAAATACAGATTTTCAAAAGATTGTGTTTGGATAATAATGTTTTGTGCTATTAAAAAGTATACAATTTCCACAATAAATGCTACCATCCCCTTCTCCACTTCCAAAAACAACTTCAGTTCTGCATTATGAACCTTGTTTGATACTTCTCTCAATTGTCCGACCTGCCAACATCGGAGCACTCTCAGAACAAGAAATACAAACCAAAGGCCCAAAAAGATATGGAAATACTTAAACAAGTTGCATTTTTTAATTTTGAAGTACAAAACAGTGAGCTAAAGATGGAATAATAAATAAAAGACAACAGAGAACCCACAAAGAGTTGACTATATATCCATCCCAATATATGGAATCTAACAAATCAGGCAGCTAGGACAACCGTGTAAGTAGAAGGCTGACATTAAATGATTTGAAGCTATAGTAAAAAAAATATAAAGGTGTTTCTATGTCATAGTAGGGAGCCTATAATTTTACAGATCATATCTCCCTTGAATCATGAAACCCAACTGTCAGAAAAAAGGTAGTGGGGAACACAATAAGGAGAATCTCCAAGGAAGCATGAAAATTTACAGTTTGTGTTTCCTCAATGTGTGTCAGCGGTCTATTAGGCCGATAAGTATGGTTTTGACGCTTAGCCCATAGCCAAAAGCGCTGAAATTGAACTGGTATACCAAACTCTTTTGCAACATCTTCCTGAAAATAACAGATTATGCAACAAACTTTAACATCAAACCTGTAAAATATAGCTTTTAAACAAAAGTGCTAAAATAAACTAAGCAGACATCTCATCGTAAACATTGTAAATTATTACGACGAAAGATGTAAGATCAAATTCATTTGTGAGACATATTTTTATCTTCCAAGTAAAGAAATGTAAGTTTCAAATTCTATTATTGTTGGAAAAATAAAAGTTCTCCGATAACTGAATGCTTTAAAGAACTTCAGTGAAAAAATAGCCTGCCCTCTGTCACAATTTGTCCAATAAAAAATGACCAAAACCAGACCATTAAGCGAACAAGGATGATTGATGGTGATACCTTGAAAACATTAAAAGGTGTCTACTTTTGTACACGGAAACTTCTCACTTTGTCATGGTCTACAAGATCAAAGTAGATATCCTTTCCCATCTGCCCTTCAATGTCTTCGTCTCGTGCCACCTAAAAAATTTCATACTATCAGTAATACAAAATGCAATTTGATTGTGTAAATTCTGATATAAAAGACATAATGCTCAATTCAATTGATTCCCAAAAAACCAAGCTCAGGAACTACGAACCTTTATAATTGTATAAAGATGGGTCTCAGCCTTTTCTTTCTTTTTGTGCTCTTTTTCTTCTTGTTCTTTCTTCAACCTCTCCTGCATCGTCCATTACAAAAAGTCATGTCAGATCTTCATAATAAAGTAAATAAAGAAACGCTACAATAAAAAGTATGGGACAGCAGCAGATTGAACTAGGCTTAATCTTGGCGCAAGGTTTATAAATTATGCTGCACTTCTCATTTGAAAGCAAACTTAAAATCCAAGATGTAAATAGTTCTCTAGTAAAACAACACATTAATTGGATTTGAATGCTAGACTTACAAGTAAAAGACAAACATAAAACATGTTTCTATTTAGCTTGGCTTCATTCTGAGTACTAAAAGTAGATAAGATGTATGCTTACCCTTAAATGCTCAGCAATGTCTTTCTCATCCACGTTGCATATGATTTTGTCCTTGTCACTTTCACGTATATACACCAGCATATAAGCATTTGAATATTTGGTGAATTTGAATGGTGGGTTATTGAATCCAGGATTTATTTGCGGTAACTGTTAAAGCATAAGTGGTTCAATCAATAGCAGACAAGATGTAAAAAGGATAAAATGTGATGGCAATGGAAATGAAGCAATTACCTCTTCCTCACCACCATATTGCTCCTCTAGTGCCCGCTTATTGTCTTCTTTCGTCACTGATAAGTGCTAGAAATTAGTTAAAAAGCATATTAAATTTAAGCACTTAAATAGCTTGTTTTGCAAGTTATCATAGGAAAAGCATAGAATTTATGATTAAAAATGTCAAATTATGCTTTCACTACTTTCCCCATCCAATTGTGCAGGAAAATACAAGCCAGGACATAAGCTGAGCAAAGAACTTGAAGTGTTGAAAAGCTGCTCGCTACAAGCGCAAGCTTCCTCGCTACAAGCGAGCGTAGGCAGGGAAAATCAGAAGGCCATCGCTAGAAGCGCAAGATTGGTCGCTACAAGCGAGCGTAGACAGGGAAATTGGAGGATCCATCGCTACAAGCGATGGATTGGTCGCTTCAAGCGACCAAGGGCGGTTTAAGGCTCCATGCCGACGTGGAGCATTCCCATTGGCCAGGCATCTTCATCGCTACAAGCGACAGGCTGGTCGCTTGTAGCGAGCGATCATTTTCTCAGAATATAAAAGCCTTTTCAGCTCATTTTTAGCAGAGAGTTCATGGAGAGCTTAGCATATAGTTTTAGAATTCTCTGTAGAATATTTTAGCTTAGCTTTTAGACAAGAAATAAGGGCTAGAAGCTTTGATCTTCATTGAGCAAAGGTGATTGGATTGTGGAAATCAACCAAAAGGCTTTGGGAAATCAAGAATTTAGGTTTGTATTTTCATCTTTCTCTTCTCTTTTGTAAAGCTATCATGAGAATGAATAGCTAAATCCCCTAGTTGGGATTGGAATGACTCTTTCTAGCTTAGTATGTGATAGTTTGATTATGCAATATATATATGGTTTTAGCTATTGATGTGTTATTGAGTTTTTCTTGCCATTCACTGTCGTGTTTTGATTTAAAATGATATTGACGAATACTTTTAAATCTTTGGCGAGAATAACTTCTATCAAAATAAGAAAATCTAGAAATGGATTTGGGTTTTGATAATCGCACAAAGTTTCGGAACTTAAAGCTTTCGGATCGTTTGATTGATTGGGAAATCGTCGATTAAACGATACGATCGATCTCGCGATGTCATTTGGGAAATCAATGACATTGTCGAGCGATACGTGGTAATTTCGCTAAAACGCTAAAATTCATATGCACAATCTTTAGATTACATTCGACGTTAGATTGAGGAAATCCTATCTCAACGCTTTTATTCCTTAGTTTTTGTCGTCTTTATTTTCCGCATTTTTACATTACCATAGTTTATGTACAAACAATTTACAAAACCCTTTTAGCTCAAAACGATAGCGATTGTTGAACGGTTCAGAGTAGCGCACTAATCCCTGTGGAGACGATACAAAAATACTTACCTCGTTTGTTGAATTACTAAAACTAATTCCACCAAAATGGCGCCGTTGCCGGGGATTGGTGTTTAGATATTTTTGAGCATCGCAATAATTTTTATTGTTTTGAGCTTTTGTAATTATCTTGTTAATATTTTTCTTCTCTTTTGTAAATTATAAAACTGTGTTAGCATTAACCCTCTTTGTTATACAAAGAAAAGTTCCTTGTTAGTTATTTGTGTTTCAGATTCTCAACATAGAGAAAATCATGGCTGATCATGATTATTTCAACTTCTATACTCCATACGAGTATGAATCCTATCAACAGTATCAACAATATTCGTATGAAGATGAACAAATGGAAAGAACGGAAAATATCTTGAATTTGTTCATGCAACAATCCATGATCAACATGCAAAATACCAACCACAGATTGAGAGCGTTATCAATCCAGTTGGATATTTTGCAAGTTCAATTGAATTGTCTACCAAGAATCATGGATGTTCAGACCAACAATCAATCCACTTTAGAATTTGGAGTGATTGTTGAAGACGATGTTGATGAGAGTGAGGAAGAGCCGATGTTTGAAGGATGTGGTATTAGGGAATTTGAAGAAGAAATAGAGATACCACACAACTTAGAACTTCCTCAACCAAGGTCAGAAACTGAAGAGGCCACTGTTGATAGTGAAGAAGTGATAGACATTGAGAAGACGGAACAGTTTCTTAACAAGGAAGAAACTTGTGCAAAGGAGGGGGTGATAGTGAGCAAGGCCGAAATTGATTTGGTCATAGATTGCATGTGCTCCTTGCTCACCATATTCTGGATAGGGAGGTATTGGACTCCACATCAGCTATGCTTAAAGTTCATGGAATTCCTCCCACAGCAAAGGGATACTAGAGCTGATGTGCGCTCCGTCTCGTTCTGGCCACCCTAACAAATCAGGCGTCGAGCTAACGACGTAAAACAAGCGCTTGTTGGGAGGCAACCCAACTTTGTAAGTATTTATGCTTTATTTCAATTCTCATAATAGTTTTCACATGAAGGGAATGTGGTAAATATCAAATTTTCAGAAAACCTGTTATCTGTCATGGTCGCTACAGCGATGATTCCCATCGCTGTAGCGACGAGCTTCAAACTTTCCATCGCTATAGCGACAGGTGGGTCGCTTGTAGCGATGGCAGTAAAACTTGTCAGTATAGATTTTCAATATCACTAACACCCATTAACTTCTTGTGATAAACTTATGTTTAATTATGCAATTTATTTTTATGTTCAATAATGTTGAATGAGCTTTAAATTTGTGAATCGCCATCAGATGCATGATTATGATAAAAATTGTTTGATTGCACAAAGCCAAGTTAATTGTTTCTTGCTTTTCTATGTGTGTACTTGAATTTAATACGAGTACTTTGCATAAGATTTATCTCATACAGTTTTACGTGATAACATGCTTATTATGTGAACCACTTAGAACTAGCAAAAATGTGAGGAATCCTCAAATCATTGTATATATGCAGGAGACCGGCATTTTAGTTTAACTCGATTGTTTTATGTTAAATCTGATTGTTGTTTTAATTTGTATGAAAGCACTGATATGATCAAGGCATTTTTTGAATTTGAGAATAAACACTTGACCACAAAAAGCCTACCCGGTGAGAGAGCGAGTATTTGATAACCCAATTTGAGCCTAATGAATCAGAATCTTTAACTATGAACTGCCAATATTCATAAGCACAATGCTTAGTGAATTTGCCCAAATATTTCAAAATCCAGTTCATAGTTAAATCACCAATGGATTCTGATATTCTTACATTCATTTTGAACCCTTATCCATCGTGTTTATTGACCTTTGCCAAAATGATAAAGGAACATTCGATTAGGGTGTCATTGAACTAAGTTGGGGAGAAAGGGAGGTTGTGTATCAAGTAATGGTGATTTTGAAAATTGATCTTGACAACAAGAAAAAGAAAAAGAAAAAGAAAAAAAAAAGAGAAAGCAAACCAAGAAAAAGAAAAGAGTAAAATAGAAAAAGGTTTGCAATAAAAAGAAAAAAAGTTGTCAAGATCAATCAAAGAAAAACTTGAAATTCACCAAGAGTTGTTTTGGAAAAAGGAGGAAGTTTGTAAATAGATTGAATGTTCCTCTTGCTTGGCCATTTGAATTCAATATCCCACATATGACAATTCTTTTGTAACCAAGCCAAATTACAACCCTTAAAGACCTTGTGATCATTTGCTTTTGTGCTTTTAGAAATGATAATTAGATTGACGCATAATTTGATCGGAAGGTTAGCATAATTGCCGGATGAGTGTTCAATACCCTCACAATTGAGTTCAATATGTTTATCTACTTTATAAAGAAGTGTGTTAGGTGTGGTTCATTATTAATTATGTTATTGCCTTGCATTGTATGATGTGAATTTTGTGTTTAGTACTTATGTCATATTCATAGTATATATTTAGATTAATGAGAAACTTAATACTTGCCCGCGCAATCCACATTTGAATTATTGCATCTGAAAACTTTTCATTTCTGTGCATGTATTCTAAAAATGTCCAAAGCCTTGTTTTCCTTGTTTTTCCATTTGCTTGAGTCCTTTGTTTGAGGACAAACAAAGATTTAAGTTGGGGAGTGTGATAAGTGCTAGAAATTAGTTAAAAAGCATATTAAATTTAAGCACTTAAATAGCTTGTTTTGCAAGTTATCATAGGAAAAGCATAGAATTTATGATTAAAAATGTCAAATTATGCTTTCACTACTTTCCCCATCCAATTGTGCAGGAAAATACAAGCCAGGACATAAGCTGAGCAAAGAACTTGAAGTGTTGAAAAGCTGCTCGCTACAAGCGCAAGCTTCCTCGCTACAAGCGAGCGTAGGCAGGGAAAATCAGAAGGCCATCGCTAGAAGCGCAAGATTGGTCGCTACAAGCGAGCGTAGACAGGGAAATTGGAGGATCCATCGCTACAAGCGATGGATTGGTCGCTTCAAGCGACCAAGGGCGGTTTAAGGCTCCATGCCGACGTGGAGCATTCCCATTGGCCAGGCATCTTCATCGCTACAAGCGACAGGCTGGTCGCTTGTAGCGAGCGATCATTTTCTCAGAATATAAAAGCCTTTTCAGCTCATTTTTAGCAGAGAGTTCATGGAGAGCTTAGCATATAGTTTTAGAATTCTCTGTAGAATATTTTAGCTTAGCTTTTAGACAAGAAATAAGGGCTAGAAGCTTTGATCTTCATTGAGCAAAGGTGATTGGATTGTGGAAATCAACCAAAAGGCTTTGGGAAATCAAGAATTTAGGTTTGTATTTTCATCTTTCTCTTCTCTTTTGTAAAGCTATCATGAGAATGAATAGCTAAATCCCCTAGTTGGGATTGGAATGACTCTTTCTAGCTTAGTATGTGATAGTTTGATTATGCAATATATATATGGTTTTAGCTATTGATGTGTTATTGAGTTTTTCTTGCCATTCACTGTCGTGTTTTGATTTAAAATGATATTGACGAATACTTTTAAATCTTTGGCGAGAATAACTTCTATCAAAATAAGAAAATCTAGAAATGGATTTGGGTTTTGATAATCGCACAAAGTTTCGGAACTTAAAGCTTTCGGATCGTTTGATTGATTGGGAAATCGTCGATTAAACGATACGATCGATCTCGCGATGTCATTTGGGAAATCAATGACATTGTCGAGCGATACGTGGTAATTTCGCTAAAACGCTAAAATTCATATGCACAATCTTTAGATTACATTCGACGTTAGATTGAGGAAATCCTATCTCAACGCTTTTATTCCTTAGTTTTTGTCGTCTTTATTTTCCGCATTTTTACATTACCATAGTTTATGTACAAACAATTTACAAAACCCTTTTAGCTCAAAACGATAGCGATTGTTGAACGGTTCAGAGTAGCGCACTAATCCCTGTGGAGACGATACAAAAATACTTACCTCGTTTGTTGAATTACTAAAACTAATTCCACCAGTCACCCTCTCATCATCGAATTTGTACCTGAGAACAGTCCCATATCAAATATAGTGATAGGCAGGGACAGACAGAGCCAAAAAGGCAATCCAAAACAGCAGAAAGAAGACAAAGCTCCTTCAAGTATGTCGCATGGTAGTCATGTTCAAACACAAATTATTGGAATTATACTAATCTAACAAAAAAATACCAAGGAACAGATGTGTCCTTTGCAATTGTCTACCACTACAACAGTCTGATTTCAAATATTACCTACCATATGGTTCATGCAACTAATCTCCTATTACAACTTGATATGTCAGTAGAAGCGTAGAACACATGGAAAAAAAGTCAACTGATAAGCGTAAAATATAACAGCCTTTAGATGATATTTTAGCATTATTTGACAATCTGAGAGACACACAACCATCCTAATTGCTGATTCATTTCAACACTGAATGACTATTAACATCTGAGTCTGAAACTTTCATGAGGCCGTTATGTAGCCTTGAAACATAATAGGTACTGCAGCTGCTGAATGATTGTGATGTGCATATAAATAAATAGATGCTTGTAACATGACCTGGGATCTTTAAACAAACAGTATTCACTAAGAGCAACTAAATAGCAGTGAACGGTACTGAAATTGGGGGAGCATAAACACATTAAATGAATTTTTGCTTACACTGTAACCCAAATCAAAATCAAAATATTGTAAACCTTCTTAGTAAACTCACAATAACCCAAATCAAAATCAAAATATTCTAAACCTATATTCCCAAAATTAGATTCAAATTTGACTAAATCAGAATCAACAAAAACATATACCATATACCATCAATCCAAACATATCCTAAAAACATATTTTCCCAACAATAATAACACACATTGCACAAATTATAAAAAATAATAAAATAACAAAAAATTTGTAACCAAAATCAATAGCATAAACAAACAACTGGACAACAAAAGCATATAACAACATTTTAACCAAAACAAAATCAACATAACCTGAAACACGTGATTGTCCCAACACTTAAATCGCTCATCGCATAATTGATAAACTAGGTATCAGAAGCATAGTATATCATTATCACTGGAATATGTAGTTTTTCATAATCAAACCAAAACAAAATCAACATAATCTCAAGTTCAAATCTAGGAAAACAAATAACATAAAATTGTTCAAAAGCAACAAAACAAAAAAAAAAAACCTAAGCAGTAAGAACAACAGCACCACCAGCTTCCTTAATCTTCTTCTCCGCAATCTTCGAAATCAGCTTCGTCTTCACAACAAAAGGCTGATTCTGCGGCAAAACACCTTTCCCTAAAAGCTTAAAATACCCAAACTGAGTAACATCAATCACCGGAGCTTTCTTCTCCTTCAAAGCTTTCTCCTTAACATCTTGAGGAATCAGAGAAGCGATCTTGTCGATGTGAACAGTACTTCAATCGCGTGAACAGTTGCGTCTGAGGAAGAGGGTTTACGAATGGATGAGAGAAAAGGGAAAAGGGTTTACGAATGGAGAAGCGTTTTCAGAATGGGGAATGGAGAATGGAGAAGGGTTTGCGTGAACAGTCGCGTCTGAGGAAGATGCTGAGGAACAGTCGCGTCTGGAGAAGGGTTTACGAATGGATGAGGAAGAGGGAAAAGGCTTTTACGTTTTCAGAGAAGAGGGAAAAGGGAAAATGTACAGTGAAAGCCTTTTTCCCTACAGGTATTATACACCTGATGTGAAAGATAGTTCACCAAAATAACGAAATTGCCACCGCGTGTATCTTTCCCTACAGGTATTATATCAACTGTTGTGAAAACTTTTTATCATTTACTTTTCCCATCAGTTATTCCTTTCGACTGATGTGAAAACGTTGTTAGTAATTTCAAAAATGCCACCGTGTTAACTATTACATCAGGTATTATTTCAACTGTTGTGAAAACGTTTTTGACCATGTTGTAAAATGTATATTTTCCACTAGTGTTCCAAATTGGCTCAAGAGTCACCAAAGTGTGCTTGCATGCTGATTTGGGGCAAGATTAGAGGTTGGAGGTAGATGATTGAAGAGAAGAGAGAGTGGCGTGGGAGTAGAGAGAGAAGGAGAGGGAATTTGTGGTTTCTAGAGAGAGGAAAAGAGTGAGAAAATGAAGAAATATGGGTTATTACCCTTTTTATAAAAATCTCCACACGACAATTACCAAATTGCCCTTCGCTTAATATCTCTGATGCATCGTCTCAATACTGGTAAATATCCAAGTGTTAAGCGGGATATTACAGAATCTGCTTTCGAGCCAAGTGACAGTGTTATCCATTCTGTCAAGCTCCATCCTACCCATGGCTTTATATGGGAGAGGGAAGAAATTGGTGCTGTTTCCTCTGAAGATGGAGTCATTCCACCAACTGGGTGGAATATATATGAAGATTACTATGACTGAGGCCACTGCATGGGCCAGGATTACGGCTTATATGGCTGAAAATAGATTAAATACGGCCCTTGAGGCTGAGTTTCAACAAAATATGGCAGTTGAAGCCAAGATCGAAGATCAGAAAATCAAAGAAACAAAGGATCGAAGACTTGACTGCATTTATGATGATGAGCCACTGGGTTTTGAGAAGGATCCTATGAGTGAGGCGCCAAAGATGCAGGCACAAGATCCTTTGGAGGAGATCGATATTGGAGATGGCTCAATCAAAAGGCCAACTTATATCAGTGCCAATATCACTTCAAGTCTAAAAGAAAAGCTGGTGCCTCTTCTTAAAGAATTCAAAGACTGCTTTGCTTGGGATTACAATGAAATGCCTGGGTTAAGCAGACAAATGGTCGAATTGAAATTACCTATTAAAGAAGGAAAGAGGCCAGTAAAACAATTACCAAGAAGGTTCGCACCAGAAATCATGTCCAAGATCAAGGAAGAGATCGAAAGGCTGCTGAGGAGTAAATTCATCAGAGCTGCCAGACTCCCAGTACAATTTGGTTAAGCTGTTGATCTCTTTATCGAAGACCTGGCAGGCACTCTCCAAGCTCTTAACCTCTTCAAGGATTGCTGCAGAAGCACTGTAAGCCTTAAGACCTTCTCGTCCATTCTCATCAATCAGAGCCTTAGTCGAATTGTTAACATCCTCTTCGAGTTTGTTGCGTTTGGTTTCCTCTTCAGCAATTTTTTGCCTATAGTTGTCAATCTGCGACTGCAACACAATGATATGATTCTCCCAATCAGAGATGTTGTCATTGCAAACCTTGATATCAGGATGCGCTTCTTTGGCGAAATTTGCTAATCGATCAACTTCAGCTTGTGCAGTTTTCGCTCTTTCGAGCAAAAGGTGATGTGTTCGTTTCTGAGCAGCGAGCCTCATTGCACTGTCCTCATCATGTTGCACAGTTTTGGCCAGTTGGTCAATGATCGATTCGATCTGAAAAACCTTCCCTAAAGTCTCGTCAGTGGTTAAGGGATTGTGGAGTTTCTTCAGAAAGTTGAGATGTCCAAAAGCAGTGGAGGGATTTGCTTTAATTATGCTAGGCACATCTTTCATCACAAAATCTGTAGTCAGTTTCAACAGAAGTGAGTCTTGACGTACGGATGAGTTGATTTCTTCTGCTGACTGAGTCAAATCACTGGCCCTATCACTTGAAGTTGGAGGAGGGGTTTGCTTGGTAAGCAGAAGTCGAAGAGTAGCTGCAGGGTCTGAACTTTGCATATTCACGAATTCTTCTTCAGGCAACCCTAAGCTGGCAGAGAGCTTCGAAGTTGAAGACTCCTGCAAGATTTCTGACCCTCCTACCTCAGCCTCTTGTATAGCTTCATCATCAAATTGGTACTTCTCAGGAGAGGGCGAATAACCCTTGCTCGATTCAGTAGAAACAGCAACCTCTGGTTGCTCAGTTTCAGATTCAACAAATGTTCCCCTCCAACCACGAGGACTTTCAGACGCAACTGATTGATCTTCTTTCTGTTGATCTGCCTCAGCAGCAGTTTCTGTTTCTACAGGACTGATAGGCTCTTCAATAAGAGGGCTTGAAATTTTCTCCGCCCGTGCAGGAGCGCCCTCTGCAACATGACCTTCCACCTGATTCGAAATATAGACGAAATAAAAAAGGATGCTAACAAAGGCAATCTAAGTCATAAAAAGAAGAGAGGTTTGTGGAGAAACCCGTACCTCGATCTCTACAATTACGGGATTTGGATTAAATTCTTCACGAGTCTTAACGCCTCCAGTATCCTCTTTATCTTTATTCTCATGGCCAGCCTTATTATCAACCTCGGTCGAAACAGGCTGAGATTCAGAAGGAGTTGCCTTTGGTTGATCTTCTGAAGACTTAGAAGATTTTTTCTTCTTCCTCTTCTCAACAGGCTCCTCTGCTTTTCGATCTGCAGCAATTTCAGGTTTGATTTTCTTGTCTTTCTTCTTTTTCTTCTCTTTAGTCCCCTGAGCCTGAGAACCACTTAGACCTGTCTCTTCGACAGACTTGGTGGATGTTGAGATAGGGGGCGTTTTCCATTTCCTAATAAAAGGCCTTTCCTCCACTTCCTGTTGTCAAAGAAAAGATAAGAAATGACTAAAGGGATTGACATTCGATCAAGAAGTAAGGTAGGTAAAGGATATTTGAATGGACTTACTTCTTCTTCATCTACATCAACATAGATGACCTCGGGTTTTGACTTCTTAGAGGTTGTAGTAGTCTCAGAACTATTATCTCTCTTCCGACTCTGCCATAATCGAAGTAGAAAGAAGTTAGAAAATGTTGGAAATTAAAACAAGGTAAATAAAATCAGTTACCTTTTCTTGTTTTTCCTTCTTTTCCTCCTGGATCTTTATGCCAGTCGGCCTCTTGGATTTTTCCCCAGCTCGAGACGATTCTGCACCCTTCTTTGTCACCGGTGCTTTGCCTAAACAGATGAAATCGAAAGGCATAAATAAATAAAACTAGCATATATCAATAAGTGACAAAAAAGTGAGTTTGGTACCTCGAGCAGGGAGCTTCGAACGTATGTTCTCAATAATTGGCTGGGAAAAGCCACTTTCTAACCTGGAGATCATAGCTTTAGTGTCTCCAACTGAATGACTAGAAAAATACTTCTCCCACCATTTTGTGAATTCTGTAGTACAGAAGAACGAAGCATTGTATTCGAATGGATGCAATTCGAACAAGAGCTCTCCAGATGACTTAAGGTATTTCTTAAAAAGCTTATCTGAGAGGTTAGCTCCCCTCAAAACATGTTTGGGGTCTGAAAACATACTCTTGGGTCGAAGTTGGGATAGCCCAAATTGTCTTGACACTAAATTAGGTTGGTACCCTACCAAGCCTAAGTAGTTCGACTTCACCCCAGTTCTGCATGAAAGTTTGGAAGGATCCAGGTAAGCTGACCATACTTCATTTACTTCGTCTTCGTTGTCTGGGTCGATGGTTGGGAAATCTTCTGTAAACCAGGCCGGGCCGAACTGTCTCTCATGGAAAGGGGCATGTTGAGGAAGAAAATGCTTGAAGTCCAGGAAGACCTTCATATACTTGAGGAAGAGCCTCTGTGGGCTCTGTTCTAAGGTCTTGGGCGTCAGTCGAAGTGTCCTCTGGCCCTCGATAGAACGGTTGGCAACTTCTTCAGCATAATCTTGTGGGATGATTAGTCCCATTTCCTTTTCAAAAGTGGCATTAAGCCACAACTGAAGAAGCCACATTGGGCCGGATACTAGGAAGGAAGAACCATCCTTCGATTTCTTCAAATCATCGCAGGCTTCCCCGATCGAGTCATATAGAACGGCCAGCAAAAGGCGCCCAAGTCCAAATATTCTGCCTTCTCCAATCTGCTGGGCCATGGGAATGAATCTTTTTGCCACCTGCAGGGACTTCGAACAGAAGACGAAATGTGACAGCCACAAGGTCAGAAATGCGACGTGTTCTTCGTCTGATACTTCGTCATCACAACCCCTGTTCTCCGCTATATACTTAGCAAACGTTGCCTCTTTAAAATCTACTTTGATATCGTCATTAGTGATGGTGGGGTCATAGGTATCCCCAGTAGGCCTAAGGCCTGTAAGAGCAGCTACGTCAAGAAGGGTCGGAGTAAGCATACCACAAGGAAATTGAAACGTATTGGTTGCACTCTCGAAGAAGTGCAGAGCAGCGATTAGCATCTCTGGTCGATACTCTGGACCAGTCCTGGAAAATTGAATAAGGTTGAAGATCTCATGTCTTTTCCAAAATTCTCCATAGTCACTTTCGACTCGATCTAGCCAAGAGATATAATTCAGGTTGCCTATATAAGGGGCTGATCGAAATAGCTTGCCAGGTTTACTTAGAAAACTGAAGTTATATGGGTCACTCAGGAATATCCTAGGTTCGCAGGTTGTGAACAAAGGAAATACCTTATCCATGGCCTTCGACAGATTTGGCTGATCCGGGAGAGGTCCACCAAAGGCATAAGTCTGGCCATTCACAGAAAACGGGATCATCACGTTCAATTCCCAAATAGCTTTCTTTGCTGCGTCTCCGTGAGGTTCAGGCACCATTTCTTTGCCATCGTTACTGGTGATAGTGCTTGGCCATTTCCCAGCTATAGGAACCTCCTTGTTTTCTTGAGACATTGTAGAAGAAGAAGACGATGAACAGTTTCTTATGAAAAGGGTTTTAATGGTAGACTGATTGAATCAGTGCTGAGGATTTCTGATTCCAAGAAAAGGGTTTCTTTACCAGAAATTCGAGAACAAACGATTGTGAAAAGAAGCAATAATCTGAAAGAAATAGGTTGGTCTGATTCGCAAGAAGCTATGGAGATTGGGAAACAAGAGAGTGGGAAGGAGCAAGAACTTTTGAAAGCAAATCTGAAAAGACGTTCCAATGGCCATTTTTGGCCTATTTATAGGGTTAAAAAAAATCTCTCAAATCAGATTCACTTCGACTTCCTAGTGTGACACGTGTCCCACTTTTGCCTAGAAAGTTGGGACTCATGATGATAGTGGGAATCGAGGTGACAGTTACACAGTAAAACGTGCAATCATGACGCCGTTTCAGGAAAACGTGTAGAAAAAGAAAAAATGTCACTTCTCATCTTCCTTCGATCACGAATCGAAGCAGACATTTTTTGGGGGCAATTTGTTAGCCCATATTTTTGATAAGCTAAAAATATGCTCTAAACACGCATTAAATGCTGAGGAGAATCTTGTCAGATTCTATCGAATCGAAGAGTAAGAAGATTCTAATGGAAACGTTCACAGGTTCAAGGGAATATTTACAAACACAAGGCTAAGGCAAGAAAGAGGGCTTCGAACCATTGGGCAAATCGACCTAGCGTATGATCGAATCGAAGCAACAGATTTCTGGACTTAGCACAATTCTGACAAACTTCACAAATTCAGTTCGACTTCGAGCGATACAGACAACCGTTCTAAGGAGCAGTTAGGTGCATGCAGGGTGTACGTGGCAGGACACTTGGTAGTAGGGTAGTGTTCGACCGTTAGGACAGTTTATTTTCGAAAGTCTATATATAGTAGTTTTTTAGTCATAAACAAATGTCGCAATTCATTTATACGAAAATCCTTGTAAAACTCAAAGTATCCATGCTATCGAGAGAAACGAGTGAAATGGGATCCAAGTATGAATCTGTGAACCATTCTTTTCTGTAAAGCACATTTTACAATTCTATGCAATTTACTTTTCATGTAAATTTATCTTTCAAGCACTTTAAATTTCATGCAAAGTTTACTGCCTTTCATTTAAATTCTTGTCATTTACCTGTTTCGATCGAAACAAAGCGTTTGTTTATTAAAAATTTATTTTCCTTGTTGCTTGTAATCCAAGTGACTTGTATATTTAATTTTCCCAAAACAACAATAAATGTTTATGCGTAATGAACATTCAAACAACTTAAAGAATTCAAACAAAGTACTATGCTCCTGAGATTCACTAGTTGGTCTCGCAAGCAATTAACCCAGACTAGCGGTTGTTTACCAAACTTGAGCGTAAACACGAGTACACAATACATCAAATAGTACGACTAGTGGTCTGATGCAGGACGTATCTTTGTAGTTGATAAGTGCTAAAAATGAGTTAAAAATCATATTTAATTTAAGCACTTAAATAGCTTGTTTTGCAAGTTATCATGGGAAAAGCTCATAATAATCACTGATTAAATGCCAATATAGCTTTTACTTCTTTCCCCATCCATTTGTGCAGGAAAATGCAAGCCAGGACCTGAATTGAGCAAAGAACTTGAAGTTTTGATCAAAGTCATCGCTACAAGCGCAAGCCTCATCGCTACAAGCGAGCATAGGCAGGGAATTTCAGGACTTCATCGCTTCAAGCGCCAGATGTCTCGCTACAAGCGAGCTTAGGCAGGGAAAATTGGAGAGTTCATCGCTACAAGCGATGGACCGGTCGCTTCAAGCGACCAAGGGCGGTTTAATGTTCCATGCTGACGTGGAGCTTTCCCATTGGCCAGAAATTTGCTGTCGCTACAGCGACAGGCTGGTCGCTTGTAGCGAGCGTTGAAAATTTCAGATTCTATTTATAGCCAATTCAGCACAGTTTTTAAAGCTAAGAAGCCAGGGAGCTCAGTTTTTCTTTTTGCTGTAGAATATTTTAGGTTAGTTTTAGACAGCAAATAAGGGCTAGAAGCTTTGATCTTCATTGAGCAAGGGTGATTGGAGTGTGGAATCAACCAAAGGTCTTTGGGAAATCAAGAACTTGGGTTTGTATTTTCATCTTTTCTTTACACTTTTGTATAGTTGTCATGAAAATGAACAACTAACTTCCCTTTGTTGGGATTGGAGGCACTCTATCTAGCTTAGATGTAATAATTGATTGCGCAAATATATGGTTTTAGCAATTTATGTGGTATTGAGTTATTCTTGCTATTCATTGTCATGTTTTGATTTAAATGCTATTGACGAATACATTTGAATCTTTGGTGAGAATAATCTCTATCAAAATAAGAAAATCTAGACATGGATTTGGGTTTTGATAATCGCATAAAGTGTCGGAACGTAATGCTTTCGGATCGTTTGATTGATTGGGAAATCGTCGATTAAACGATACGATCGATCTCACGACGTCATTTGGGAAATCAATGACGTTGTCGAGCGATACGTGATAATTTCGCTAAAATGCTAGAACTCATATGCATGATTTTTAGATTATATTCGATGCTCGATTGAGGAACTCCGATCTCAACGCTTTTATTCCCTATTTCTTGTCGTCTTTATTTCCGCATTTACATTCCATTAGTTTTATGCAACCAATCGTACAAACCTTAACTCAAAACAATACCGATTGTTGAACGGTTCAAAGTAGCGCACCAATCCCTGTGGAGACGATACAAAAATACTTACCTCGTTTGTTGCTGCAATACTACAGCCAACAGTAGTCATCCAGCTTGCCTTCTACTGCACTTCATCACGAACCACTTGCTTACCTGTAACTAAATTAAAGGGATTGGGGTGAGACGGGCGTCTCAGTGAGTTCCACCTATCCTAGGTTGCAGGCAATGTTCGGGGATCCTATGATCGCCATCAGTCTCTACATATCTTAGCGATCAGGGGGAAAACTAGGATCGCTATCTGTTCATATCATATTCATCATATCTCATTCTTAAATTAGCATGTTAGCGTTGAACATACAATTACTTATCTGGGTTCATTTTACAGAGTGCATCCGAGTGGAGTAACCCTGGAATACATCTCCCATCATAACCGGCTAAATTCACGAGGCTAGAATCAGTACTCCTCTTATCGTTGCATGGACAGCCACCTCGAAGAAGTCTCATCCAGCATAATCCGGAGCCTACTGGACGCAACTTATACGTGTAGACAACCCTCTCGGAGAAGTTCATCCGGCATAATTTAGAGCATGTTGGACACGTTTAACCTAGTCTTATTACATACGTGTGGACAACCCTTTCTGAGGAGTCTCATCCGGCATAATCCGGAGCATGATGGACACATTTATCTTATTCTTATCATTCTTATATATATATATATATATATAAGTCGCCATGAAGGTTCCCTAGCGGACTGACCTATCCAGAATAAATATGGAGCGTACCTGAGCCACAACTCGTCAACATATATATATATATATATATATATATATATATATATATATATATATATATATATATATATATACACACACACACATTTGTCTGTATAATTTATGTATCATTAATTCTTGTAATATATGTTCTGTCTGATCATGAGTTATCTAAATTCTAATCCCATGACTAGCATAATTTCTTTAATATAAATCATCACTCAATATTAATACTCGTCCCTAAGATCGTTAATCCTTGTTTTCTCTTACTAAAACTCATTTCATACAGTCATAAGCCTTTTGGTACGTTATACGAGTTATTTAATAAAAATGATTAAAATCTGGACAACTTCGCCCAGCAAAGTGAGGTCTCGCTCAGCGAACCTTCGCTCAGCAAAGTTAGGCAGAATGCAAATGCCCTGTTTCTCGCTCAGCGAGCGTAGCAGAACACAGCTTCTGCAGAATCGTGTTTTGCTGAGAAATTGGTTACCCAAAAGTCTAGTACCACATATAACTTACCAATGGCATATTTTTCATAATATAACTCAGAGAATTCAAGGATTTACACAATTCAAGGACATGCATTAACATTTAGGGAAAACTAATTTCCTAAGTGCATAATTAACTCACTCAACCCAAGGGGAAAATCTACTAAAAGGAACTCACCAATAGATTTCTGGCCACCTCAATTCGCTCAAGCATCAACAAAGCTCTTGCCATGCGCCATAGACATTTATCCAAAACAGCTTATTCACAACTTATGGCTTCTGTAAGCTTCAATTTCAGTCCAAGCTTCAACCCCCAACTCTTAAAAGTCCATTAATCATATGAATGCAAATTCTAGAACCTTATCATCAGCTCAAATTCACTTTTTAACTTATTCTGCAAAATATCAAAGTAATTTTACAATTTACATTGAGCCGGTGGGAGAATGATAATGTAATAATGTTATAATTCAAGTACACAAAATGGATAACAATTGGTAAAAAAACAAAAGAGTTGGAGTCTGTTATTCACTAGCAACAACACACAGTCGCTTGAGGTTGCAATTGGGAATTATTGGTGTATTTTCACTCTCTAGACATGCATACAATTTACTTGTAATCGACTCTATGTTAGCTTTGATTCTCTTGCATATATCCAAGTTGAAAAGGAACCAAAATTTGTCATTAGTTGATATCGTTGATATATGAAGGTATTGAATGAAGACATTGAATTATGAACCTAACGTATTGATGTTTGACAGAACCCAAATATCATTGTATCAATGTATTTAAGATAGCTGAGAGTTTTAAACTTCAGGGCAATTATCAAACACATAGAAGAAGATTCTATAGATCAGAAAACAGAATATTATATACACGTATGAAATGCCAGCTCATAACTGCCCCAACTAACTATGTGAGCACGAAATTACACTGAAACGCTAAATGTAAATGTAAATGTGATATAACTTGTAATTCAAGTTAAGTCTCTTAAGCCGGTTCTAAGTCCTTTCTCCAGTTTAATTCTAATAAAACTGCCCCAAAAGAATTTCTTTGGGCATTGCATTTTTCTCGTGTTATGTGGATATCTATACTATATATAAAGAAATAACATGTTTTGCCTCTTTTGGGCTGCTCTTTTTCTCTTTCTAAAATTATCCTCAACTTTCAATACAAATAGCACATATAGCAAATAGATAAGAGTAAATTTAAATATTAAAATAAAAGTGTAACAAACACGATATGAGTATATATATGTCCAATATTTTTTTCTTTATCCTTTAAAAAGTGTAACAAACTAGATGAGTATATATACACTTATTTTTTCATTATCCAAATTATACACTTAACCAACTTTTTTTATAATAAAGATTGTTGTTGGTGTCATTAAAAAAAGAATTTAGATTATATTATTTTTGTTATATTGTTGCTGTCATTGAAATATATAATCATAGTTAGTTTGGTTTGTTATAATTTGAAAGCAACAAACATTTATATTTTTAGTTTTAATCAAAATCAAAATTTTTCATAAAAAAAACACCGTTCATAATTCAAATATTAGTGCAATAAAAAGAGCGGAAAGACGTGCATGTGAGTGCTTGTCTTTTCACTAGTACAAATAAGTAAATTACTCTTGCACCATGCATAAGTCTATTTTCTATAATTATATTAATAATTTAAATTATATATAATTTAATAGTGAGACTTGTGGAATCAATGGTGAAAACAACCTTGTGCAAAGTGTAAAACATATCTTCCTTATGCACCATAGACTTAGCCATATAAACATCTTAATCTTTATTTATCTTTATCTTTATTATACTAAATGTTAAGTAGTGTTATCCTTAACCCTAATGATTGTCCTAATTTTGAGTTCTGAAAAAAAATTATTATAAAACCTCCTGGTGGAAATCGAACAAGGTACCACATGCTTCTAATTCACAACTCCTACCACCAAGGTACTGAAGTTTTTTATGACATGTCACTGCTTCAATGTTGTATATTCAACACAAATCTCGGGTCATCTTTCTTTCAATCTCACTCACTCACTTTCATCTCTCTCATCATGCAATTGAACCTAATAACCATAACTTCGCCCTTTTTGACGGACCTAATTAATTTTTATGAAAAAAAAGGTCTGCAAGAAATTGAATCAGGTAGCACATGAAAATGTCGTTTTTTTTAAAAGTCACTAACGTCATTGCAATTCCTTTTTTGATTCCTTTTCATTATTAGCGGTTCCGTTTCATTATTATTTTTTTCAATTACCACATAACAGTTCCCCTAATTTTATGAGAAAAACTCATGGTGGGGATTGAACCAGGTACTACATGCTACCAAGTCACAACTCTTACACCAAGGTACTAATGTTTTATATGATAAGTTATTGCTTCAATGTTGTGAATTCAACACAAATCTCAGGTTCTCTTTCTTTCAATCTCACAATCCCTAAATCATTTCTCACTCACTTTCATCTCTCTCACCATCTGAAAAAAATTTATTATATAAACTCCTGGTGGAAATCAAACAAGATACCACATGCTTCTAATTCACAACTCTTACCACCAAGGTACTGATGTTTTTTATGACATGTAATTGCTTCAATGTTGTGTATTCAACACAAATCTCGGGTCCTCTTTCTTTCAATCTCACTCACTCACTTTCATCTCTCTCACCATCATGCAATTGAACCTAATAACCATAACCCCGCCTTTTTTGACGGACCTAATTAATTTTTATGAAAAAAAAGGTCTGCAAGAAATTGAATCAGGTAGTACATGAAAATGTCATTTTTTTTAAAAGTCACTAACATCATTACAATTCAGTTTTTGATAGCAGTTCTTTTTCATTATTATTATTATTTTTTATTACCACATAGCAGTTCCCCTAATTTTTAGTTCTGAAAATTTTATGAGAAAAAACTCATGGTAGGGATTGAACCAGGTACTACATGCTACCAAGTCACAACTCTTACCACCAAGGTACTAATGTTTTATATGACATGTGATTGCTTCAATGTTGTGTATTCAACACAAATCTCGGGTTCTCTTTCTTTCAATCTCACAATCCATAAATCATTTTTCACTCACTTTCATCTCTCTCACCATCATGCAATTGAACCTAATAACAATACCCCCCCCCCCCCTCCTTTTGATGGACCTAATTAATTTTTATGAAAAAAAAGGTCTGCAAGGAATTGAATCAGGTAGCACTTGAAAATGTCATTTTTTAAAAGGCACTAACGTCATTGCAATTCCTTTTTTGATAGCAGTTCCTTTTCATTATTAGCGGTTCTTTTTCATTATTATATTTTCTTTCAATTATCACATAACGGATACTTTTTATTATTATTATTTTTCTTTTGGTTACCACTGGATCGAACCAGATACCACATGCCTCCAATTCACAACTCTTACCACCAAGGTACTGATGTTTTTTATGACATGTGATTGCTTCAATGTTGTGTATTCAACACAAATCTCAGGGTCCTCTTTCTTTCAATCTCACAAGTCTCTAAATGATTTCTCACTCACTTTCATCTCTCTCACCATCATGCAATTGAACCTAATGACCATAACCCCGCCCTTTTTGACTGACATAATTTATTTTTATGAAAAAAAGATCTGCAATGGAATTGAATCAGTTAGTACATAAAAAGGTCATTTTTTTAAAGTCACTAACGTCATTGCAATTCTTTTTTTGATAGCAGTTCTTTTTCATTACTAGCGGTTCCTTTTCATTATTATTTTTTCTTTCAATTACCACATAACAGTTCATTTTTATTTTTTTTTCTTTCGGTTACCACATAGCAGTTCCTTTTCATTGTTTTTTTTCTTTCGATCACCGCATAACAGTTTCTTTTCCTTTTCATTTTTATAGATTTAACAGTTTTTGTGATTAGGGCCAATTTCTTGGTGCAGGCTTTTGTATGTATATATTTTTTTATTTATCATTTTTATTGCAGTCCATCTTTTGTTTTTGTTGCTTTTTGAGATAGTTTGATAACATAATACTGAATGTAACTATAAAAGTAATAATATCAATTTAATAGTTATATATGAAGCTCTACAAAATACGTGCATCGCACGGATTAGAGTCTAGTATATACAAATGAAAGAAAAACTACACCCAAACCCTAACAAAATCCTAAGTTTGCCCAAATTTTTTGTTACTAAAATGTCCCTACTAAACGCCAAAATGACAACATTATCAAGGTCTACTATTCACAGTTCACACTGCTCAAGTACTGCCACCAAACAATTGGCTGATAGGAACCAAAAGCTATCACTAACAAAACTATAAGAAAACTAGGGTTCTAAACTAAAAGAGAAGAAGATAAAACTAACTAAGATAAAATAAAGGCTTAAATATGTCATTGGTCCTATGTACTTTCATCATATTTTGGCATTTGTCCTTGCACTTTTTTTTGTTTGGCATTGGTCCCTACACTTTGTAAAAGTTTTGCTATTGGATCCTTCTGTTAAGTCCAAGTTAAAAAAAAAAAACCAAAACTAACGGTGTGCCACGTGGACCAATCATTCCACGCCACGTGGCACACTAAAAGACAAAAAAATATTCCGACTTTTTTATTATTTTTTTAATTATTTTTTGACTTAAAAATATCATTAGTCATTGCAGTTTCAATTTATTTATATTGGTCCCTGCACTTTAGTATTGGTCCTTCAATCCTTTTTTAAAAAAAAAAAAAAACTTTCAATGATATTATTATGTTTTATTATTATTTTGTTCATTATTTTTATTGAGAATAATTATAAAGAAATAAAATAAAAATCTTTTTTAAATATTTATTTTATTTTTATAATTAATCTAAAACTGATTTCTCACTTTTGGCTTTTTTTTAAGGACTTTTGGCTAAAATTATTGGATGTAAAGTGATGCTAGTTCTAGTTGGTACTGAATTTTTGTTGGCACTACGAAAAAGAAAGAAATATTTTTATCAAAGTTATGTTTGTATTCATGTTTGAATAAGCAACGTCGATCAACAGCTTGGGGATGTAGCTCAAATGGTAGAGCGCTCGCTTTGCATGCGAGAGGTACAGGGTTCGATCCCCTGCATCTCCATTTTTATTAAATTAATCACTGCAGCTGTATACGTGAAAATTGATTCATTTTTGAACAAGTGACGCTGACGTAAAATCACTACTAATCTAATGTTATTTTTTTTTTCATAGGTACTAATCTAATGTTAGTGAATTCAATTTATGAGTAATTTTTTATGATATAGGTAAATAAAATAAATATTTTTATCATAGCTAAAAGTATTTAATGTTTTTTTTAACAAGTAAAAGTATTTAGTGTTATAATTTGACATGAATGATATTTTAGAAAAAAAAAAAAAAGGATAATAATCATTTTCATCCATGTAACGAGGAGTCACATATTTTGTACTCCCTCCAATCTTATATACAAGAGAAGAATATTTTTTTAGGTTCATTGAATAATTAACATATTTGAACTATAATATCAACTAAATGCATTATTTATTCAATGAACGTGAAAAAAGAATCTTATCTTATATTTAGGACCGGATGGAGTATAATACTTGGTTGCAATATTATTATGAATACAATTTTCACATAAAATTAAATATTTGTAATGCTGCATTTTAGCTCTTTAATGAGACAAGTTTCGTCCTTCAATTTAATTAGTACCTGTGTAGAATTCTTCAACTAAAATGAAAAACTTGCAATTTATTATCTTACACAAATCAATGAAAACTAAAGTGAACTGGTCAGTAATTACATATCAGCAATGGTTAAATAATACAAGACTTTCTATTTAAAAAAAGAAAAGAAAGAATAATGAAATTAAGAAAATCACATTGAAATTTAGAATTTGGAAAGAAATGAAAGAAAAAAACATGGTTAGGAAAGTGTTCTAGTTTTTAAGAATTATATATCTATGCAACACTCTAACTAATAGCATAAAATTACAACAACAATTCCTCAAGATATCCTAGTCTCATATTGCTCATTTTCTTCAAATGACTTTGGTTTGTTCCTAGACTTGGAAGATGGAGATTCATAATCCAAATTTGGATCTGATGGTTGTTGTGCTTTGGATCTCAATTTGGATGATCCACCACTTGAATTTTCTTTATCTTTGGACTTCTTCCGACGAGCCTTTTTGGGAATTTCTGGAAGATTTTCTGCCTCTGACCCATCTAACTGGACCAGTGAATCATTGGAACCATCTGAAGAATCTTTAAGGTTTGACTGTTTGTTGGTTGATGACTTTCTTGATTGCCTTGTCCTTTCCCTTGTTGGAGAATCTGTTATGTTACTATTTAGTTGCCTTCTAGATCCTTTTGGCAATTCAGGCAAATCCCTCCCTTGAGTTTGAGAATTCACACCCCTTGTACTTCTTCTCCTTGAATCTATGTGCAAATCAATCAATCCCATTGTTACTTTTTTTTTTCCTCCCATGCACATTATTAAAATTAAAAATAATGAAAATGAAAATTTGAAGTTAAATTATGTTCCACTTTTTATATAATTCGACTAAAAACTGGATTTGACTTCTCTCTATTGCCTTCTAATTTGATGAAGTTGTGTTGAGAGAGAAAGACACAACAAAAGCAAATTCAATACACCTTACTTACATAAATTCAAAGCAATTATAAAGTTTAGGGTTTAACCATCCAAAACACATTTATTATTTGGGTTATGCTAACAAACCCTAAGGACATTTGTTAAGATTCAAAAGAGGAAATGATTTAGAAATTTTACGTAGAAAAAGTTCTTTTTAAAGTTTTAATGTGTTGAATACATAATTTTCAAGAAAAAGTTTCTTCTTTAGACTTCTAAACAAATGTCTCAATGACACTTGTTAGCATTTTCCCTTATTATTTTTAGGGTGTAGACCGCCTGATTCCTTGGGAAAATAAACACTACTAAATCGGACTTCGATCAAGAGACATATAAAGTGTTACTAATGATTTTTCAGACTAACATGGAACTCCGGTAATTGCAAATCATTTTGGAGTAAGTTTTAAATCACTTGACACACAATGTTTAAATGAAAAAAATATTGATAATTGGTACCTTCAGAGGTCCATTTGACAGTGCTATATTGTGCTTTGGTTTGAGCATCTCCCGTAAGAGTCATGGGTGCTGATGCAAATCCTGGAGAGGTTTTAAATTCGTTCATCTGAAAGCAAAAAAAAAAAAAACACCAAATGCTTTCTTTTGTGAAGGAAAATCAACTTAGTAAAAGCATAAATTAATAAGTTAATTTTATTATTCTACAAGTTTGAACATTAATTAACAGTAAAAAAATTAAGAAAGTTTATATAATTACCCAGCTGGGAGAATTTACGGAGGGACCGTCCCACCCTATATGGGCCACATGCTTTACATCCGTCGGAACTCCAATTTGTATTTCTTGTTCTTTTTCATTTTCTGCATAAATGACATCTTATTTAATTAACATAAAAAAATGGAGATTTTTTAAAGAGAACAAATAATCAATAAATGTTAATTATCAATAACGCATTATAATTATTTTTTGAAAGAAATAACGCATTAGAATTTAGAAATGTAAATGTACACCATAAAAAAAAGGAATTAGAAATGCAAGAATAAATTAATTGCATGAAAGAGATGTTTACTTACCAAATATTTGAGATATGTATCTAAGGCCTTTAAGAAGGCCCTTCACCTTCTTGCTGGACATGTTCAAAGTTGGAATTTTCTCTTTTGACAAAACTATCAATATGTACTTAATATTTTAATAAAATATGGAAGAGAAAAACCCAACATTGACTTTGAGACTCAAAAACAATTAGGAAAAAAAAAAAGACCTTTCTCAGATGAATTTGCACCTATAGAAAGGTCAACAATCAATTACAAACTTGTATCTTTGAATGGAACAAATGCTCCAAAGAGAACCCATAATAGAGGACTAGATTTTTTATTTTTTTTTTCTTCAGAGGGTTTTGTGCTTCTTTTGTTATTTGAAAAAAAGAGAGAAAAATAATGGTTCAAAAACTAAAGGCAGTTTTTGACAAACGAATCATGAAGGTGGCAATGGTGAGAAAAGGGACAAATCTAACAAAAATGTTTTGTGGATTCGATGGAAATTGTTAAATTTGTCTGTTGATTTTCATAGTTAATCAAAACCATTAGCTTATCGGAATTTTAGGTGTGACAATGAGAAGGATAGTATAAAGGACATGTAAATAAACCTTTTAGAAGTTTGCTAAATTTGGTTAATCTTTAACAGGTCATTTCTAGATGAATGAAGTCCATATGAATGGACACAATAGCTACTTGGGTGTTGCTTGTTCCTAATTTCCTGGAAGGAAAATAACTAGAGTGTAAGGTATAATATGTATACTATTCTTTTGTCAAAAAAAAATAGTATAATATTCTCAAGAAATTGAAACAACAAATCCATTAATAACTTTTCTTCTTTGGATGTATTATGTCGTTTTCAAATTATATTGTAACTTAAGATAACTAATAACCACTAAAATTACATAACAATTCACTACTATTTTTTATACACATGTTCTTTTTCTTTGTCAATTTTATTTTCAAAATAAAAACTCACCATCAATATAAAAAACTCTTTTTATAAAAACTTTTTCTTTGGATGTATTACGTTGCTTTCACATTATTTTCTACAAGAGAACAATTAAAATACATAAATTATATTCTTTTTATACTCCATTGTTTTCAAGTTGTTTCTATTTAAACGAATCACTAAATAGTGACATTAGGTGTGTCATTCATTCGCGGAATCAATTAGTTGAATTTATTTTATTTATATCTTCTAAATAAAAATTAGAATAATTATATTATAATTTATTATAAGAATCATAAACGGAACAAATGTTTGTTACTAGTATTTACATAAAGTAATAGTTTTTTTTATATCTTTGACATAAAAAAGTGAACAAATTATATACAACAATTATATTTTTTTCTAATGGGTCATTAAAAAGTATTGTTGAAGCGTATGATTCATATACGTGATATTTGTTGTCACTAGTCAGTTGGTTAATTTTTTATATCTTCTAAATAAAAAATAAATAATTATAATATTATATATATATATATATATATATATATATATATTAAATGAAAAAACTAATGGTGCTGAGATTTTTTTGCCATAGGCCAACTAAAATTATAGGCCTCCGACCGTCTCTTAAAAAATCGTTTGTGCATAGTGGTGGAGCTTAAAAAAGAATCAGGTGAGGTGCGAAAGAGAAGCTAAAAAAATTTAAGGTGCAAAGTTAAAACCAAAAACAAAAAGAAGACAAATTCATTAGTATGTAAAAGAATTAATACGGCTATATGTACAGCCAAATAAATCTAAAAAACATCCCAACATACCAATTATTTTTCTCAAAACCGACAAAGTCTTATTCCATCTAAGCTACTAGTTTATTATTTTTGTTGATATGGAATGACCTAAATATTAAACTAAGAAGACAACTATTATACCATTTAATATTATTGTGCAAATCTTTAACTAATGTCGTGAGTTCATACACAACTTGCTTGAATCAACTTTCAAAGAGAATAATTGTAGAAACTATTGAACATTGATGAATGCATGCTTTGTTATTTAAATAAAAAACTAATATATATTTAATTTTCAATTTAAAAAAAAATAAGAATAGTAGATAAATCACACACAATTGATTTTCTCTCACGTCCATGAACTAAACACGAATTTGGAGTAATGCATTTCAATCACAAACTATATGCACAAATGTAAAGCCTGAGGCTGACGAGGTCGAGGAGTGACTGTCGGTGCACAAGGCATGGTAATGAGCGGCTCCTGACAGCTTTTAGGCAAAAAGGACTTAATTCACATCGGAATGATAGGGATCCTAAGGCAGGGCAGGTATGAGACCGCATAGTTGAAAGAATGCTTATAAGAATTGATTGGTACTACCTACACCAACAAGAAGCAACTTTTTTTGGTAGCTCATTAATTTCATAAGAACTCCACAGTGAAGTGTGTTTAACTTGGAGCAATTTTGGGATTAATGACTTTCTGGGAAGTTTCCCAAAAAACGTGCGAGTGAGGACGAAACACACTAAAAAACCCGTGTTGATTTGTGGGGTCAGTCGGCAATACATAAAGTCATCTAGGATGTTACAACAAACCACTAATATATCTTGCAAATAGTATATATCTATCTCATTCCTCATGTATTAAATATCACTTTTGAAGTCATGTATTTCAATAATAAACAACAACATCAACTACATGCATGAACCACCAATATATCTTTTAAAGAATACATATATTTGTCATTATTTATGTCATGTGGAAATTAATGTTATATATGTTAGAAATACAAAGAGATTCTCAACTTTAAACATTACTACATTTTTATCTTATATATTATGTTTATATTTTCTGTCTAATAATTGAATTAATTTTCTATAAATAATCGCATAATATTTAGTAACGTTCTATTATTTTATTGAAAGATTAAAAATTACATCATTTATCACTTTGAAATTAGAAGGAGAATATCAACAAAGTTAATTATTTATTTGTTCTCTCATTGTTTTCATCTATTCTTTTATATTTATTTTTTTATTCTTTTCCAATGCATAAAATAAAAGATGTTTCTGCAAACACCCGATCACAAAACATTGTTACCTGCTAATTATTTGAAATATAATATTAGAAACAATTAGTGCATATCTAAATATTTATACTATATGTATGTATTGGTTTTAGAAAAATAGATTTTGAAAAAGCTATTAGAAATAGCTTTTCATTTGAAGGTAAAAATTGATTATTATTTTTTTTAACAAAATTTGATTTTTTGTAAATCGTAAAAAAAAAACACTATTAAAATAGTAAAAGTGGTTTTTTAGTTAAAAAAAAATCTAAAACAAAAAGGCCCTAAGAGGTGGGACTTGTTTTATTTTTTTTATAATTCTCATGTTCTTAAAGGAATGGAATCTAATAATCCAGAGTTTGACCGAATGATAAATAAGGTCTGACTAAGAATTGATTCACTCAAGAGTTAGGATTTGCTTTTATTAGTTGTATAGTTATTATAAAAGAGTAATTACTGAAAACTTGTTTTATATATGACAGTTTAATCTCATCACGGACAACTCGTCTTGTGTTAGATAGTTCAATCTAATTGGTGGCAATTTGTCTCATGTTTAATAGTTAATTTAAAAGTTACTAATCATTGACAATTTGTCTCGTGTATGATTGTTTAATTTCATCTATGTCAATTTATATTGTATATGATAGTTATTTAAATTAGAAGAAAAGCAAAAAAAAAATAATTTAAATCTTTAAATTAGTTTATAATTTAATGTTTTAATAATAATATATTAAAAACTGAAAGAAAAAGTAGAAAAACTGATTTGAAATTAATTAATTTTTTATTATTTCATATTTTGATAGATATATATTTAAAATTGAAAATATGGATGATGGTGGTGGTCAGCACTGGAGCACCACTGAAGATCTGCCGCAGTGGTGGGTAGAACCTCATTCAACATAATCCTTTATTGTGGTGGCCACCATCTAAAAATATGGTTGAGAGTGAAGACTCCACTAAAGTTAATGAGTAGCCACTGAGGATTTGTTATCTGCAAAACTGGTGGATAATCTGCACCAATGCAAGAAAAGTAAATAAACAACAACTGATGATGGGTCTCTTTAAATTAAGCTTGAACATGAGGGAAACTTCCTTGTGGATCATCTTGTATATGCAATGACATATAGTTTTGACAATGAGTAGTCACTAATTGTTTGAAGTCATTCTCATGATATCTTAATTTCATCTTCTAATTGTTTTGTAGTTTGTAAAAGTAGACACACAGCCCCATAAAGTACTTCTTTTTGTTGGATATTTGGTTGTTGGCTTCATGTTTGCTAAAATCAAATATACAAGCAAGATGTGCGTCTTCAGAAGCTGGCCCTCAGAAGAACTTCAGAAGCTAAACGTCTTCAGAAGCTGGACCTCAGAAGCTGAACGTTAGAAACACTGTTCAGACGCTGACCTTCAGAAGCACTGTTCAGAAGCTGAACTTTCAGAAGCACTATTCAGAAGCTGAACCTTCAGAAGCACTGTTCAGAAGCAACCTTCAGAAGCTGAATGTTCAGACACAAAACTTCAGACGCAGAAGCAACCTTCAGACGCATGAATGTTCAGACGCAGACCTTCAGAAGCTGGTTTACTGTGCTCCTGTTTTCGTGCCTTGGAGCTGTTTATTTTCTCACCTGATCTTTCGAAGATTTGATTGAAGAATTATCCAAGCTGCGTGTGTTTCTAGAAGGAAGATTATTTTGCGTGATATATTTTTTGAAGATTGGATTCTTTTATTTGTGAATATATTTTCAAAGAGATCTTTGGAAAATCTATTTATGAAGAATATTATGGAATATATTTCTAAAGAAGAATTTTGGAAATATATCTTTGAAGAATATTTGGTTCAATTATTTGTTGCTGCTGGAGGCTATAAATAGAGGGCGCTGCTATTGAAGAAAACTCAACCAAAACCAAAGCTATCACTAAAGAGTATTCTTAGGTTTTGAGTCTGTGAGTTGTGTGCTCTGCTTTTGTATACCTCTCTGCGTGCAGTCTTTGATTATCAAAAGCACAGAGATGGTTTGTTTTATTGAGTTGTAATTGTGAATCACTCATGAGCTTTTAAGCAAGAGTGACATTTGTGTTTTTGGAGTGTGTCTCCTACTTTGTTTGTTATAAGAGTCTGATATCACTGGGGCAGCGATTGACTGAGGGGAAGTGAGATGGGATCTCAGGTCTAGGAGTTCCTAGGTTGAAGTCAATACGGGTAGTAGCTAGGTGATAAGTTGTAAACTGGGAGTTTGTTGAGAACTTAGAACTAGGACTACGCTAGTGGATTTCCTTTCTGGCTTGGTAGCCTCCAGATGTAGGTGTGTTTGTCACCGAACTGGGTTAACAAATCACATGTGCCTTTTACTTTCTGTCTGTTATTATTTTGCTTCTGAACTACTGTTTTGCGTACTCTGTTTTACTTTGTTTTACGGTTCAGCATCAGGACTTGCCAGAATTTCAATTGGCATCAGAGCAGGCACCCTGCCTGTTTTAGGGTGAGCTCCAGGGAAGTTATTTTTTGGCATAATGGAAGGAGGATTTGTGAACAGACCACCTCTGTTAGATGGTTCCAACTACAACTATTGGAAATCTCGCATGAGTGCTTTCCTTAAATCTATGGATAGTAAGACCTGGAAAGTAGTTCTGAAGGGTTGGGAACATCCTGTTGTGCTTGACAAAGATGGAAAGAAGACAGCTGATCTGAAACCAGAAGAAGATTGGTCCAAGGAAGAAGATGAATTAGCTCTTGGAAACTCCAAGACTTTGAATGCTTTATTCAATGGAGTGGATAAAAATATGTTCAAACTGATCAAGTAGTGCACTGTAGCTAAGGATGCCTGGGAGATTATCAAAACTACACATGAAGGAACATCCAAGGTAAAAATGTCCAGACTTCAACTTCTCACCACCAAATTTGAAAATCTGAAAATGTTGGAGGATGAGAACATACAAGATTTTTATATGAACGTTCTGGACATCGCTAACTCATTTGATTCTCTTGGAGAAAAAATATCTGATGAGAAACTTGTGAGGAAAATACTCAGGTCTCTACCTAAGAGATTTGACATGAAGGTGACTGCCATTGAAGAAACACAGGACATCTCCAGTATGAAGGTTGAGGAATTAATATGGTCCTTGCAGAATTTTGAAATAGCCTTCAACAACATGACTGATAAGAAGGGGAAAGGTGTTGCTTTTGTATCAAATGCTGATAATGAGGATGATGAAAGCACATCAGAAGCTCTTGTGATGCTTGGTAGACAGTTTAAAAGGATCCTAAAGCAGACTGACAAGAGATCCAAACCAAATGACTTAAAGATGATGAGAAAAGCAATCAATCCAAAGGTGTTCAGAAGAAAAGTTTGGTTGTGTCTTGGTCTGATGAAGATGACTCAGAAGGAGAAGTGGAGAATGAGTATGCTAAGTATGTCAATGCTTGAACTGGTAGATGTATGTCTGATGATAAAGTTAAGGCTTCAGAAGCACTATCAGGTTTTGAGGCTTCTGAAACACCATCAGGTTCTGAAGCACCATCAAATACTGAATCCAGTGATGAAGAATTGTCTTTTGAAGAACCAACTGCCTCTTACAAAGAACTATACCTCAGAAGTGAAGAAGTTTGCAAGTTGTTAGAAAATCAGAAGAAGACTATCAGTCAATTGCATGCTGAAAGAAGTGAACACTTAGGGCAAATTTCTGTTCTCAAAGATGAGGTAACCCAGTTGAACTCTCAACTTGAACACATGAAGAAGCAAGTCAGAATGATGAACACTGGTACTGATATGCTTGAAGAGATATTGGAGAGTCAAAACCAAGGGAAACCAAATGGTATAGGATTTGATGATAGGACCTTGAACAACAAACAACAAAATTCAGCCAAAAGGTTCATTGCAGCTGTTGGAACATATGATCCAATGATGGGCAAACCTAAGTTGGAACATCAGAACCAACCTCAGGGATCTAAGAGCAGGAGGGCATCTCATCCTTGGATATGTCATCACTGTGGTAAAAAAGGGCACATAAAGTCATTTTGTTACAAGCTGCATGGATACCCCAAGCATCTAAAATCTGGACCTGTTGTAATCAATATCACGAAGGAATGGAGACCAAAATGTGAAAATGTTGGCAAGAGGCTGAAGAATAAGAAAGGAAAGGTTGTTGCTGCTGCCAGCAGGCTTACTCCTGTTGCTAAGAAGAGTGTTGTTGTTGGACCATCTAAAGGCTGGAGCAAGGTGGTGGTTCCTATCCCAAAGAAGAAGGCACTAAAAGGAAAGGAAGTAGATCCTAGTGAGTCTGAGGATGATGTTGAGCAAGATGTTCAAGACATCATGCCCTATGTTCAGAAGAGGATTGCTGGGAAGAAGATTCCTCTGAATGTGCCTGAAGCACACATTGACTAAGCAGCATCTGATGATGTGTCTAATGAAGACTAAGCAGCTTCTGATGCTGAGTCTGAAGACTGTCAATCTTTTAGACTACTGTCCTGGATTTCGTTTTGTGCTTCTGGTCTGCATTTTTGTACTATACTCTGCAGTTGTGTTCTCTTGTGTTTGTGCTTATGTGAAGACTTTATGTGTGGGTACTATGTTTGTGTGATTCTGATCTTGATGATGGTTTTGATGATGGTTTTGATGTGGGTTCTGTGTGTGGTGCTGTGATGGATGTTTATATCCTCTGAACAGATTTTTGGGCTTATTCCCTTTATTTTTCTTCTGCCTGTGTGCATATGTTGTGTAACCTCTGTTGTTTCTCTATTTTTCTACTCCTGGTGATTACATGGTTATTTTTGTCAAAATTGTTTGGCTAAAAAGGGGGAGTATATGTGTTTCCTGTCAGAAGCTGATCTGTTTCAGGGGGCGTGCTTCGTTTTGTTCCTGAATGTCATGTTTCAGGGGGAGTCTCTGTTTCAGGGGGAGTTTCTGTTTCAGGGGGAGTGTATGTTTTGTTCCTGCATATGTGTGGAAACGTAGTGTATTATCCGTTGCTGACTTTGTTGCTGCTATGTTTTAAATTCATGGTTGTGTACTTATGATGAGTGAAGAACTTGCTTCTCAAATTGATTTTAGCCAAAAATTTGCCAAAGGGGGAGATTGTTGGATATTTGGTTGTTGGCTTCATGTTTGCTAAAATCAAAGATACAAGCAAGATGTGCGTCTTCAGAAGCTGGACCTCAGAAGCTGGACTTCAGAAGCTGAATGTCAGAAGCACTGTTCAGATGCTGACCTTCAGAAGCACTGTTCAGAAGCTGAACTTTCAGAAGCACTGTTCAGAAGCTGAATGTTCAGACACAGAACTTCAGATGCAGAAGCAACCTTCAGACGCTGAATGTTCAGACGCAGACCTTCAGAAGCACTTCTTCAGAAGTACCTTCAGAAGCTGGTTTACTGTGCTCCTGTTTTCGTGTCTTGGAGCTGTTTATTTTCTCACCTGATATTTCGAAGATTTGATTGAAGAATTCTCCAAGCTGCGTGTGTTTCTAGAAGGAAGATTATTTTGCGTGAGGTATTTTTTGAAGATTGGATTCTTTTATTTGTGAATATATTTTCAAAGAGATCTTTGGAAAATATATTTCTGAAGAATATTATGGAATATATTTCTAAAGAAGAATTTTGGAAATATATCTTTGAAGAATATTTGGTTCAATTATTTGTTGCTGCTGAAGGCTATAAATAGAGGGCGTTGCTATTGAAGAAAACTCAACCAAAACCAAAGCTATCACTAAAGAGTATTCTTAGGTTTTGAGTCTGTGAGCTGTGTGCTCTGTTTTTGTATACCTCTCTGCGTGCAGTCTTTGATTATCAAAAGCACAGAGATGATTTGTTTTATTGAATTGTAATTGTGAATCACTCATGAGCTTTTAATCAAGAGTGACATTTGTGTTTTTGGAGTGTGTCTCCTACTTTGTTTGTTATTAGAGTCTGATATCATTGGGGCAGTGATTGACTAAGGGGAAGTGAGATGGGATCTCAGGTCTAGGAGTTCCTAGGTTGAAGTCAATACGGGTAGTAGCTAGGTGATAAGTTGTAAACTGGGAGTTTGCTGAGAACTTAGAACTAGGACTACGCTAGTGGATTTCCTTTCTGGCTTGGTAGCCTCCAGATGTAGGTGTGTTTGTCATCGAACTGAGTTAACAAATCACATGTGCCTTTTACTTTCTGTCTGTTATTATTTTGCTTCTGAACTACCGTTTTGCGTACTCTGTTTTACTCTGTTTTACGGTTCAGCATCAGGACTTGCCAGAATTTCACTTTTGAAAGGTTTTATCTCCTCATATTCAAAAGAATAGTAGCAATGTGTGGATCAACTACACCTAAATGTTTATTAAGAAGATATATATCGGCAATATTATGCTTGAACTAGTTGAAACATTTGCCTCTGCCCCCACTTTGTTAACCCCTTGTTGACTATTTATGTAACATCATTATGGGACTGATTCCTAAATTATTCTTACCACCTCCCATCTTTTCTTACTATTTTTAATTGGCCCTTTCTGGAGCGGAGCCAAAATTTAAGCTTAGAGAGACAAAATTTTAAAAAATTAGTACAATGCATATCATTTCAACATTTTTTTTCAAGTCCCTAAAATGGGTCTGGTTTATTTAAATGAAAAGTTGATTTTAGAATAAAGTGTAGAAATATAATATCAGAATAGAACTTATTAAAAATTTATATTATATATATATATATATATATATATATATATATATATATATTAAAAAACAACAATTTATAATTTATTAGTCATGTATTTATTAGAGCTTAATTGTTGGTTTCCAAATCAACCGTTATGGAAAAAAAGAGGCAAATTACACTTTTGGTTCCTTAAATTATTTTTAGGTTTTGCTTTGGTCTCTTAAATCTGATATGTTTCACTTTGGTCCTTTGAGTTAAAAATATTATACAATTTGCTCCCTTAAACATTTCTCGTTTCATTTTGGTCCCCAGTGTGAAAATTTCAAACTTTGGTCTCTTAAGTTTCAGATATCAACACATTTTGATCCCTAATAGAAGGACTAAGGTGTTTAAAGGTTTGTAACTAATCAAGGTATCAAATATTTATAAGTTAAGAGACTAAAACGAAACAACAAAATTTTAAAGGACCAAATTTTTTACCGTTTGTAATTTAAGCACCAAAATGAAACGAAAAAAACTTAAGCGAGCAAAGTGAAACCTAGAAATAACTTAAGGGCCCTAAAGTATAATTTAACAAAAAAAATGGTAAGCAAACAACCAAACAACTTCTATAAATCACTTACCAAATCCTAGTAAGTTTGAACTCGGAAGGGTTTTAGTTTTTTATTAGTTTTTTTCTTGACCATTCGATTATAAGAGGAAGAGAATTCTAATAATCCAAGGTTCAATAGAAAAGTAAGTAAAGTCTAGTTGATGATTTAAACTCATGTTTTTTCAAAAGATTTGTTGTTGATTGATGTTCATTAACCAGTTGAGTCTAATTAATTTTTATTTTTGACAAGTTGAACATTGAAAATGTAAGGTATATGCTAATGCAAATTTATGCCATAAGGTTTGAATTGAATAAACAATATACGTGTCTTTTAGGCAACAAACTATACGTTGAAAAATCATTTTCTACGATCTCAACATTTTTTGTCGCTGTAAAATTAAAATTCTAGGATGAATCAGAATGAAATTTTGGGTAAGCTTTGCACAAATCATTTTCACAGGGAAGCTTAGAAAGTTCAAGGTAACGCAAACACTTGTATGCTTATACTAATAGTCTAGATAATTCCAAATGTCATCAATGTACAGCTCATATAGTAAATTTCAAATAATCTAGCTTTTTACTTTCTTTTTTTCTTGGTGCAAGCTTTTTACTTCTTTCTAGTAATGCGCCCAAATAAAATATTGCATACGTTTGTTTTATATTTTGACAAAATAAACATGAACCTTGGGAAGAAAATGAAAAGAATTAATTGAAAATGACATTCATATTCTAGCTTTGAAAGTTCTGTTTGAGCTGAAAAAATTAATTTTAATTGATTATAAAAAGTAGTTTACAAGTTTGCCGGAGTACCGACGGCATCCGGCACCTGAGGCATATCAAAGATTAAAATGAAACCAAATTTAAGATACAAACTTTACATTAGAATGTCAATTAAACATTCAAATTTGAAAACCCTCTACCAAAATAAATTGAAAATCCTCAATTAAAAGCAGTTGTTATGTCCAATCAATGAACCATGTCGAACAGAAAGTCTGTATTTTCATGTTACTCAGCAAAGGAAATTAACGAGAACTCAACCTATCTTGAAATGCAAGAGAGAAGCCAAGCAATCACATGCATATACCTAATTGAACAATAATGTGGAAATCGTTTACTTATTGGAAATGCTTTAATAGCCACTGTGGGTTCAATGAGAAGATTTCTTGCATCTATTTCCTTCTCGTCAATAATTTGTAACTCAAAAAATAGTGTAGTAACTAAACTGGTTTTAAAAATTTGCGAAATTAACACTTCATTTGTAAGATTTCACTGCTTTCTGAGCTGCATCATCCAAATCTTCAGCCGTTATTAATGCCATACCACTTTCCTGTTGAAACATTCACATTGGACATAATAAGCAATTGAAACATTATTATTTTTTACGAAACAAACATTATTGCTTCCTTTTTAAAAGAGATGGTTTGTTTATATTAAATAAACGTAACATTTACCTTCAGAATTCTTTTCCCTTGATCAACATTGGTGCCTTCAAGACGAACTATTACCTGGCACTTTCAGTGCAACCTAACAAATAACAGCAAGAGAAGTTGATGTTCAATCCCGATCCTCTTTCATTTTTTTTTTAAAAAAGGAAATGAGATGATGAATAAAAGTTCAAAACTTCTGAAGAAATTTGCCAATGTCAAGAATCTACACCCACACCCACGTCATAGATCAAAATTAAAATCACACAAGGCATCAAATATAATTAATTTACATTTCTTGACATCACGTTATCCCGTCAATATCAAATAGTTCCAAACAAAACCATTATATAAAACTGCTAATAAGGATAAAATTAATATAAGTTAACTGCACAAAGAAATACCCTCTTCATTCTCTATCATCTGTAGGATAAAGGATAAAGCTGTTTTTAAAAGGCATCAATTTTGTTTTGGCATATGCAAAACATAGCTTTACTAACCTGCTTTGCAGCATTCACTATTCCACGTGCTATAACATCACACTTCATGATACCACCAAAGATATTAACCAAAATCGCCTTCACTTTGTCATCAGCGGTTAATATCTTAAATGCTTCAACCACCTGATTCACACAATTACAGTAAATATGAACAAAAACATCTCAAGGCAGAGATCAAATCATTGAAGGTGATATCTAGTGAGTAACGACAACTAAAGGATGCTTTTCTAATAAAAACCCTTTGAATTTCAGGTTAATGCCCAAGCAGACTACAAACTGATGTGATATATGAAGAAATAAGAGGAATCATCTCGATCTTATTAATGCAAGACCAATACCAAAATGAGAGCAATCCTGTCTGTAATACATTACCTGGTTTTCAGAGGCAGCACCACCGACATCCAGAAAATTAGCAGGAGTACCGCCATGCAACTTAATTATATCCATTGTGGCCATTGCTAACCCTGCTCCATTCACCATGCAGCCAATTTCTCCATCTAACCCAATATAATTTAAATCTGCCTTTGCAGCAGCCACCTGATCAAAAAAAAAAGATAAAAGGCACAAATAATGTTGCATTTAGTCATTTACCTGATGAGAAGAAACAAAAGGATGTAGAAAATAAGATTTTAATAATCACGCACAAATACATCATGTGAAATCTTGGTATTGCCATTTAGAACCTCACTTCACTCCATAACTGTATCATAAGCACAAGCTCTGGATATCAAAAGCATCAGAGTGCAGTGAAATAAATGTAATGTAGCTAATTAAGCTAGGCTCTAAGTTTAAGGGTGCATATGAGACAGGATCAGATCTTGGTATTGCTATATAGAACCTCACTTCACTCCATAACCATAAGCACAAGCTCCGGATATCGAAAGCATCAGAGTAGGGTGAAATAAATGTATGTAGCTAATTAAGATAGGCTCTAAGTTTAGGGGTGCATATGAGACAGGATGAGATCTTGGTATTGCCATATAGAACCTCACTTCACTCCATAACTGTATCATAAGCACAAGCTCCAGATATCGAAAGCATCAGAGTACAGTGAAATAAATGTGAGTAGCTAATTAAGCTAGGCTCTATGTTTAGGGGTGCATATGAGACAGGATGAGATGGGTTTCACGTAATATAAAAATGAGCCCAATCCAACATTTTATTCAGGACAATTTTGGAGACAGACCTTGTCCAAATAATAACTGGGCCAACCCAGTAATTGAATAAAACATGCAGATTTGAACATTATGAAATTTAAAATAAAAAAAACTATGCTACCCTATATCACAAAAAATGAAGTACATCAATATAAGTTATTATCGTGTGAGGTACAAGTTATTAATTAAAAAAGACAGTTATTTATCCCTGATTGTTACAAAAGATGTTCTGCAATATTGTGTGAGATAGTGCCGACTTGGGCTTACCCAAAATGTGAATTGAACCCAACCCAAAAATACACCAGGGCTGGCTAGAAAACTCCTGGACTCAAGTTGTAATGACGGGGTGGGTTTAGGGATCATATGTTCAATTCCCATGTAATATAAAACAGAAATAAAAGAGCATGTAACTAAACCTCTCGAGGATCCTCTTGTGTTGTATCACGAAGTTTGAATATCTCTTTCTGGCGATATGCGGCATTATCATCAAAATTCAACTTAGCATCAGCAGCTACTAGTTGGTTATCAGCTGTCTCCGCCATGGGATTGATCTGTGAAAGATAATCAACTGTCATTATAGAGATTCTTAAAAAACGAAGAATGTGTATTAAGTGCACATGACTAAAACATGCATATACTTACTTCCAAAAGAGTACAGTCAGAATCAACAAAAAGTTTATACAAATTCTTCACTTGTTCAATTGATTGATTTCGATCAGCCACTTTAGGAGCCAAACCATCAACAACCTTTGCAGCATCTTCGTCAGTAAGTCCTTCAAAAACATCAACAGGTACCTACTAGAAAGAAGGAATGCATCAGGGTTATCTTGCAAAGAATACTTCCCCGAGAAATGTCAAGAATAACAAACCTTAATAATCATGTCTGGAAATTTCTCTGCAAGGTCTTCAATGCTGGTTCCTCCCTTTTTACAAGCAATAATAAGCTGCAAAAGCATAATGTAATGAGCAACATAGCTGTTTATTATTGGTTCAATTTAAAGGAAACAAAATTAGATAAGTCATGCAATGAACATGATATAGAAGTTATAAGAATTTGAGTATTTGACTTATCACGTAAAGTAGATTAAAGCTAATATACTGACATAGGAAACTTACCGGACCAGCAGTCTTACGATCCAGAGTTATAGCAAAGTACATTTCATTCACAAGCGACAGCTTTTCACACAAGTAAACCTGTAAAAAAATCAGACAATTGGATGTCAAACAATCGATCATCGAGCAGCAATACGTCCCCCTTTCATATATATTCTACGTATATAAATTGAACGATACTCAAAATAAAACAAAGTAGCTGCTGTCACTGTGTATGCGATTTAAAATAAAATGAAAAATCAAGAAACCATGAGCAATTCTTAAAGTACTTGTGATATCCAATTGACAGGAAATTTACTTCCATGATCAATACAACAACCACTTAGAATCTAACGGAAGTATATACAGATATAACAATTGGATAGCCTACCAAATACCATAAATGGTTTTAAGTGTATAACTTGGATAACAAATATCCAGTTGGCCAGTCCAACAACTCAATTCGTACCGGTTTACCAGTTTCAAGTGCTGGGCTAACAGTTCACGAGCTGAAATCAATCCACAATAAACCAAATGGGTCTAGTGGCCAGTTTACCGGTCCAACCAGCAGGATCAGTCCAGAAAAAATGACTAAACTTTTAAGTACTGTTTTGCAAGCAACAATTTATCCTCTCCGACAGGCACATTGCATGTAAAGAAAAAAATAATCCCACAGTGGGATCCAAAGGGAGTATATTTCACATAGAAAACAAACAATAACAACTCAAAAATAACTTATCTGTGAAGTTTGATACTGTTGCATTGTTTCACCAGAATTTCAATTTTCATAGAACAAAAATGTTTGGCTATATTGAAAATGCTAACATATTTCCAAATACAATATTGAATAATTTCACACCTTGCTAACAATTTTTCCCTGAGGACCTGACTGTTTAGTAACTAGTATCTGCCCAAGCATCTTCCCTGAAAAAGCAACAATGACAAATGACGATGACAACAGCAATAGGACCAAGCCAAAAAAAATCACCGAAAATTTTATATTATCAAGTATTATATCCTATAACCTCTCTAATTCAAATTGAATAAATTAATACTTATGAATGGAGAGACATCTTATATAGAATTAGAAAGGCATGGACATGAAATGAAAACAATGAAAATTGAATTGAGAAATAACAAAGGGATCATGCATTACCAGCTATATCTTCAACCTGGTCAGTCTTAACAATGTGCACTCCTCCCTGAAGACCACTTTTAAAAGTCCCCAATCCTCGTCCACCGGCTAAAATCTGACTCTTAACCACCAACTGCACAATAATCCCAGTTACACCACCCCTCATCACAGTCAAAATTCTCCACTCATGTTCAATCTCACTGTTGGTTTGCCAGTGTCACATTGAGCCATCGTGATTTTTTAAATGCTACAAAGCATAACCTTTAAAAATCACGGGTAGCTCACCGTAATTCTGACAAACCCGCTGTGATACCAAACATGCATTAAGACATTTTGCAATTATAAAAAATTTCATTGCAAAGGCCTCAATTAGTTAAACAAAAAAATCCATGAAAACGCATTACAATTTTACAATTAAAGTATTCATTTTTTCAGCGAGCATCAAGTGATAGTGTGAAGTGAATTATGGTCTACAGAATCATGGATTACCTCGTTTTGACCGGGGAATGCATCTTTGATGGCTTTTCTGACTTCTTCAACAGACGAAACCGCGACACCTCTCGGAACATTAACTCCATATTTGCTCATCAATTCAGCACCCTAATTTCACGAAAATTTAAAACTCGATCGATTAAATAAACATCAACGATTTCATAAATTACAGATTCAACGAAACTGACTAACTACAGAATCATCATCGATAAACACACGATTTCATGTTATGAATAAACGAATCTTGACAGAGCGAGAGAGAGAGTGAGGGACCTGATACTCGTGGATGTTGAGGCGGCGGAGCTGTTGATTCTGCCATGTGCCGGCGACGGAGAGAGAGCGAGAGACGAGTTTGTTGAGCGATCCTCTGACCATTGTTGTTAGGGTTTTGGATCGGAGAGTGAAAGGATTCGATTGAGGAAAAATGGAATTTGATTCGATATAGGTCTTTCTTCAACTACGGTTGTTCAAAAAGTGTGTGCTTCTCAACGCCAATACTACACCCTAGAATTTTTTTACTTTTTTTTCTCTTTCTAGAATGTAATAAAGCCAAGAAAATTTTTTTATGTAAAAACAAATATTGAATATTATAATCTTTTTTTTTTAAGCAAATTATAAACTTTTTTACAATATTTCAAAAATAAATAAATAAACTTGTTTACAAGGAATATTTACAAAAAATAGTTTTCGAGCCCTTTCAAAAAAAATATATATAGTTTTTGAGTAATCACCAATTTGTCCTCTTGAATTCACAAATGTCAAAAAAAAAAGTGATGTCGACTTGTTAACTTTAGGGAGTGTGACTATCATGAAAATTGTGTACGTCGTTAGGCCAACCGTAAGTCACGTGATTGCCACGTAATCGGGCTAATTTGTCCAATTTTTTTTGAAGAAAATATGCATATAGCATTTCATTAATAATAATAGTTTCAATACATGCGGGTATATCGAAATAAACAACTGGACTAGCTAATAACGTGGCTTCTCCGGCAAGAGCATGAGCAGCCTCGTTGGCTTGTCGTCTAACAAACTCCACCCTAGAGTTATTGAAGAAAGAGCTGGACAGTGAACGACAAGAAGTGAAGATACAACCAAATTCAGACATGTCGTATTTGGTACTATGGATGGCATAAGATGTCAGCTTTGAGTCTGTTTCAAAATCAGTATTGTCAAAATTCATATCACTCAACCACTGCATCGCTGAATGTAAACCCAAAGTTTCGCCGACATCAACCGGGTAAATACAGTGGTAGCTAACAACCTTTGCTAGAACAAAAGTACCCTCCGAATCACGAACACAGATGCCAATACCAGTGCGGTTAAAATGGGATCAAAAAGCAGCATCAATGTTACACTTAATTTGTCCAAGTTTGACAACTTTTGGATTATCTATTTTATTCAAGAGAAATGTTAGTTTTAACGAAAAATGTATAGTGAAAGAGGAAAATTTACCTTGCACCTCAACATTTATACTTCTACCTATACAAATTATCAAAAATACCCACCAATTTTAACCCTTTTTAAAATTACACCCATCCACCCAATCATGTGTTTCCAGGAATGAAAATAATTAATAAGTTTTTCTGAATTGATCCTCATACCAGAAAGCTTATAGAATATCTCTATTAATTCAGGTTGTCGCAGTAATTCAACGGTTCTCCTTGATTTTATAGTTGTCTTCTTAATCACGTTTCCAACAAATTAAATCTTTAAGATTATTGTAGAAATAATGAAGGGGAAAAATGGTGAAAAGCTAAAAATTGAGAAAGATAGAAACACACAGGGTATGTGTTCATGTATAATTATAACATATCCCAAACGTTAGATCTATTCAATTTGATTTTTGACTAATTATTATTACAAACTATAACAGATCATTATCATCATCATAACCTAAAATAACTAGTTTTCTAGACATGAACAAATTGAGGCACCATTGGAGCCGACATAAAGGAGACTATAGATTAAAATTCCAGTATAGTTTTCTTTTGAAGAATAAATTCCGGTATAGTTATAAATTCTGAAAAACTTGTCATTGATTTTCGGTGTAGTTATAAATTTTGAAAACTTGACCATTTTCAATTCTAGAAAGGCTTAAATAGTTAATTCGTTCATGTAAGTTCGCGTGATTTTTGTTTTCGTCTTGTATCTTTTTTTGTTGCGAAACAAACCTCGTAAGTTCTAAACTTTTTTACTTTCGTCCATGTTGTCACTCTCTGTTACAAAAATGCACATGTGGCTAACGGAGGCTGGCGTCACGACCTGTGACGTGGCGAAATTGGCTGATGTGTCCATCCATGTGACCGGTCACCAGGTTTAAGAGACGAAATTCAAAAACGAAAATTACCAAAGGGACTAAATCCAAAAGAAGGGTGGTAATCAAGAAAAATCCAAATTAAAAACCTATTTCTCTTCCATCATCTTCCTCACTTCCAGCTTCTTCTTTATCTTCCATCTTCTTCATCTTCCTCGTCCCTTATATTCACACGCCTAATAATATCTTCATCATCCATTGCTATCTCTTAGGTGAAAGATGGAAGCATGTGTATTGTTTTCAATAAAGCAAGACTGACTATATTTTAAGTTGGAAGGTGTTGAAGGTACATTACCAACTTCTGGAGTTCCAACCCCTAGAGTTTGTCTGACCACTAAAGGAAAAATATATATGCATTCAGTTTCTAGAAAATCAATTAGAGAAGAGTTAGCAATGGATGATGAAGACATTCTTAGGCATGTGATTACAAGAACGAGGAAGATGAAGAAGAAGCTAGAAGTGAGGAAGAAGATGGAAGAGAAATGGGTTTTTAATTTGAATTTTTCTTGATTACCGCCCTTTTTTTTATTTAGTCCCTCTGGTAATTTTCGTTTTTGGATTTCGTCCCTTAAACCTGGTGACTGGTCACATGGATGGACACATCAGCCAATTTCGCCATGTCACAGGTTGCCACCTCAGCTTTCGTTAGCCACATGTGTGTTTTTGTAACAGAGGGTGACGGCATGGACGAAAGTAAAAAAATTTAGAACTTACGAGGTTTGTTTCGCAACAAAAAAAAAGATACAGGGACGAAAACAAAAAACACGCGAACTTACAGGGACGTATTAACTATTTAAGCCTTCTAGAAACACACGATGGAGGGTTGAAGGGTGTGATTTTGAAAAGGTTAAAATTGGTGGTATCTTTGATCATTTGTAGGGGTAGGGGTATAATTGTTGGGGTGTGGAGTAAAATTTGTAGGGGTAGGGGGTAAAATGTTCAACGAAAGATCCAACCGTGTATTTCAAATAAAGCACTAGATCCAATGATGAATAGCATAGCTCTTTATTCAATTTCCCCTATTTTTTACCCATGTTTTTTTCATTTAACAACATGTTTTCTTCTTCCTTAAAAAAACATGTTTTCTTCTTCGCAATTCTCAAGTTATTTGTTTATGTGTTTGTTATCTTTTCCCTTTACACAAGTTCATTTTCTTCTTTTTTTTCTTTAGTTGAATGGCTTATACCATGTCTTAGGTATAATTCATTGTTGACGTCATGGTTGATGGTTTAGTCGTTTCATGTTTGATTAACTTGTATCTTACTTTGTATACAATTGATTGTACATTAACAAGTGTCAGATTTAAGTTATTTTACATATTTATTCACGGCACTTATTAATTTATGGCTAAAATATGATTTTAGTCCCTGTAAATATGACCCGTTTTGCTTTTGGTCTTTGGTAAAAAAAATTTAAAAACACCCTTGCAAAATTTTCTGTCTTTTAAAAAAGTCCCTAGCCCCACTTCAGTGATGATTTGGCATGGTTATAGCCACTGTGGCAGTTGCTGACTGTGCAACTTTAGCCACGTGGCATGCCACATATATAAAAAAATAAAAAAATAATTTTCTAGTTTTATTAATTGTTTTTACCAATTTTTAGAAAATAAAAAAAAGTAAATCAGGTTTTTGTATTTTATAAAAGAAGGAAATGAGGGAAAATTGGATTAGGGTTGACATTTTTCCCCAATTCATCTTCTTCTCCATCAGAGTTCTCCAATTAATCTTCTTCTCCATCGAACCTTCTCCATCCATTCCCCTCAGTTCTTCATCTTCTTCTTCTCCTTACGTTTTGCTTTCGTTCCCCATTGGTTTACGCCTGTTCCAATCATTCGTAATTGAAGAAGAAACAAGAGACGATTCTGGGAAGATGTCAAGCAGTAGAGGAGTGTCGAATAGCAGAGGTTCTCACTCGTTTTCGGTTTCCAGAAATCGTGTAAATCGCAATAGTGGTCGTGTTGCAGATTTGATGGCTGCTATGTTACCTGTATGTGGTTGTAACCTACCTATGAAGGTTTACATAGCAAACACCTTTGAGAACCAAGGTCGCAAGTTCTGGAGATGCAGACATTGGAATGATAAGGTTGGATGAATTGTTTCTAGATTGTATTATATTGCTTTTGATTTTTCCTTTATAGAGTGTAATATTCTTCTCTGCGTGTTTGTTACAGGGTAAGTATACATGTGAGTTGTTCATTTGGGACGACGAACTTGTTGCAGGAGTGACACCCATGATTGATGTTAATGTTGTCATGGATGTGTCTAAGGTGGAAGGAAGAAATAACGAAGGATGTACCAAATGCAACAACATGGATGAAATTATGAAGGAGTTTGAGGCTAGGTAATTTGCTAAGCGGAAGAAGAAGTATGGTGATGAGAGGAAGAAAGTGAAATGGATTGCAGTGATGTTGATTGTTAGTTGGTTTTTTTTTTTGGGTTGTATGTTAAAAGTTGATGTAATGGTGTTGTTTGTGAGGGTTAATTGTAGGTGTTAAGTTAACAAGTGTTGTAATGTGTTATGTATTAACAAGTGTTGTAATGTACTGTGAATCAAAGTTAACTTTGTTGTTTGAATCAATGAAAAGAAATGTCTTAATCAAATTTGGTTGGTGTTTTACTGTATTATGTTGTTAGAATATGCCTAAATATTGACATGACAATGAAAGTTTTATAACTTACAGTTGCATCTGTAATACTAATAAGGAATGAAAACATAATGATCCAAATTATAAGGCATTGATTAAGCCATTACTAGCAAAATAAAAGGCATTGTTCAAGCCATTACATACAAACTAAAAGGCATCTAGGCATTTTTAAGCCATTAGTAGCAAAAAGGGCATTGTTCAAGCCATTACATACAAACTAAATTTTAAGTCATTACTAGCAAAAAGGCCATTGTTCAAGCCATTACAGAGTTAATCAAATCCTACTAAGGTTTCCATAAAGCTTTCTTCTTGTTATGATTTGGAAGTTCTTTCTCCTGAGTTAGATCTCAAGGTCCATCATCTAATCCTACTTCAATAGGATTTGTCTCTATTGTTCCTGGTGCACCTAACTTTGGTTGAGGACCAAAGTAGCATGTTCTTCCACTTCTTCTTAGTTTGCTGAGGTTGTATTTTGGTACATTGGAAGGTGATTTTCCTTGGGATGGCTCACACTTGATCCCATGCCATGTCATTGTGGTCTTTGACCTCTTTTGTAGCTGTGTAACATCATACACCATCTCATCATGCTTTTTCTATAAATTAAACAAGAAACTCAGGTGAAGATATAAATAATCACAAACATAAATATGTAATTGATGTTATTGCAGGACTTTACCTTGTTTGGTGCATTAAATGGTGCATTCACAACACTTGCACCATCAGGTTCTGCACTTGCTGCTTTTGATTTAACTAGATTTTGCACCATTCACTTTGGTGCATTCACAGCTTTTGCATTAGCAGCTTTTGCACCATTCACTTTTGGTGCATTCACAGGTACTTCACTAACCTTTTTTACTTTCACAAGATTTCCAGTCATGACAGCTTGAAAACTCTCAGCAGGTTCATGGTGGACATTCACAGATGCAGGTTCAAGCTGAATAGTTCACAATAGCAGGTTCATGGTGGTCATTTACTGCTGTCAGTTTCAAGATGAACATTCACTGATGCCGCATTCATAGAGTCTACATTCACAGAGTCTGCATTTCCTGGTTCAGTCATTAATGCATTTCTTGGTGGTTTCCTCTGTTACAATTAATATAACCAATTATTTCAATTACAAAAACATAAAAGCTTCAAAATAAGTTATATTAGATTGAATCATATACCTTTCTCTTTTGAGCTTCTGGATCCACAGTTGTACTTGTGCAGGACCTGTTGTTATGGCCAGGCTTACCACATTTAGTGCACCTATACTTAGTACATTGCCTCTTGTATTTTTTTGCATCAGGTTCATCAGGTTCCATTCTCCTCAACTTCTTTGGTCTTCCTGGACCTTTTTTGTATATTGGTGGCAACATCTCCTCAACATCAACAACTGGCCACATGTCTTGCCCATTGATTGCACTAACACTATAACTATAGCATTTTTCATATGTGGCTCTTGAATAGCATTCATCAACTAAGTCCTCAGGTCTCAAAGAAATTTTACCCATGGCAGCTATAGCATGCCTACATGGAATGCCCACTAATTCCCAGAAATTACCAGTACAAGTTTTCTTTCCTATGTCAACTATGTATTGGAAACCTCCATACATCTTAGAAACTTCAAATTCATCATCCACTCTCCATGTTGGTATCCATTCCCCACTAAGTTCAACCTCCTTATCAAGTCTTTTCCTAGGCACTAGGCATTATCCTATGTTGCCAAGAACCAATCTTAGACCTAATAGTTGATATTCTATTCATTAAGTAAGTTCTAATCCATTCAGACATGGATACTATGTTCTTGTCTCTTGCAATCAATATAGTTGAATTAAATGCTTCAGACATGTTGTTCATCAATACATCACATTTAGAATAGAAACTAAAAGCATGCTTACACCAAAGTTTTTTATCTACTTTCATAAGCCAACCCCATGCCCCTGCATCAAGAGCCTTAAGTTCTAGCATCTTTTGTTCTCATGCCTGATAGTATGTTGCTTTGGCTGCCCCCATCATCAAGTCCCTGATTGCAGCCCCTCCACCAAACTTTTTCTTGAAGTTGGCATATAGATGCCTCAAACACAATTTGTGTTCAACTACTTCAAGTAATTCATCAAACACAGACATCAAACCCTTGAAAAAAGCAAAAAAAAAAAAACATCAATGAAAATCACAAAAAGTAATCTAAAATGACAAAAAAAATACATGATTTCTAATAAAATCAGTATTATACCTTTTGTTGGTCAGAGATGAAGACCCATCTCTTATCAGTCCCAATATCTTCAAGTAACAGAGTCAAAAACCATCTCCAAGCTTCCTTATTCTCCACTTCAACAACCCCAAAAGCTAAAGGGTAATATTGGTCATTAGCATCCCTACCAACTGCTATCAAGAGCTGATCACCAAACTGAGTCTTCAAGTGACAACCATCTACACCTATGAATGGTCTACATCCACTTAAAAACCCTTGTTTGCAACCTTCAAAACAAAAATAGAAAGATCCAAATCTGGGTTGAAGTGTTGGTACAGGTCTTTCAGTGTTTATTTTAACAGTGTTACCTTGTGAAACCCTCCTAATCTCAGCTGCATACCTCCATAACAGTGAATATTGTTTTGCAGCCTCACCTTCAATAATAGCCTTTGCCCTCTTCTTTGCTTTCCAGGCCCTTCCAAATGTGATTCCCATATAATGATCCTTCTCATGTCTTTCATGATGTCTGTTACTCTCACTTTCTCAAAACATATAATACTTGGCATGACAGCTTTTGTAACCCACTTGGATGTAGCAAATCTATTATTTAATCTCCTGGGACATGTGTGGTCCCCATTCCATATTTTAATCATATATGTGTGTTGACCACCCACTTGACTACATAAAGCTAGAAATGCACAATTATTCTTGCAAACTACCCTACACCTTGACTTGTCATTTTTCACAAACTTCAACTCCCATCCTTTAATACTGTTCACTCAGTAATTGCTTCCTTAAACTCATTTATTGAGTTAAACTCCATGCCAACCTTGAACTTGAATTTTTTGTTAAGTTGTTCCATCCTAAACTTCTCATACCTTGGACCTTTCTCAGCATCAGAATCATCAGGGTCAGTACTGCCTAACTCATCACTTTCATATTCAATATCAATGTCAACTCCATCTAAGAACTCTTCACCTTCATTTCTTGGATCAGGGTCAACTATATTAGGACCTTCAATCATCAGATTAACAGAATCACCTAAACCAAAACCATCCTCCACACCTAACCCTCTCTCTTCTTCACTGTCATAAAATAGTATACCTCTAACCTCATCATCAGTACTATATCCACCATTATCAAGTTCTTCATCCTCAAGCTCTTCATTGTCAACCACCTTTTCCTTCCCCTTACCAGACCCATTCTTAACTGGTTCAGTTTCTTCTGCATTTATATACTTAGGAAAATTAACCAAAACACCAACACTTTCAACAACATCATGCTCAATATATATATCAACCTTACATAGTTTCTTACTGGCGTAGTCCTTGATTGCATCAGCATCTTCATCTAACCTGACTACCTTAAAATGAACCTCTTCTTCAACCTTCCACCACATCCTATACCCTTTCCCATACTTAAACTTTTTCTGTAAGTCCTCTACATACCCAACCAGTTCAAAGTAAGACCAGTTATCAACATCTATATCAATCACTGTTTCTTCACCACCTTTGTAACATATTACCCAGTCCCTAACAAACAACCCTCCATGGTGAAAAGCTACAGTAATGAACATACTACATGTAGAGAAAAAAAAAACCATATTTAAAAACATAACAACAGTTAATCACATTTTGGTCCCCACAAAAAAGCTACACGACAAACTCAATACATAGATATAGACAACAACTACAATTTAAAACCATATTTAAAAATAGTTACCTTTCAGAGTCAAAAACTGCACCAGCCGTCGATTAAGCTTGAAACTGAGCAATCTCAACCATCTAACACCAGAACATTAGGTCATTTGATCGGAACCCTAATCCATGACTTTTGAAGGCGATGAAAGAAGATGAACGACGACGGAAGGCGAAGGCGATGAAACAGAGCAATCCCAGGCCATGAAACAGAGCAATCCCAGGCGATGATTGACGAAGGAGAAGAGAAGAAGATGAAAAGTTTGGAAAATGATAACCCTAACCCAATTTTCCCTCCTTTCCTTCTTTTATGAAAACCTAATTTACTTTTTTTTATTTTTGAAAAATTGGTAAAAACAATTAATAAAATTCAAAAATTATTTTTTTATATATGTGGCATGCCACGTCAGTGCCACATGGCAAAAGTTGCACAGTCAACAACTGCCATGTGGCTAAAACCATGCCAAATCATCACTGAAGTGGGGCCAGAGACTTTTTTAAAAGACAGAAAATTTTGCAAGGGTGTTTTTTTTAAAAAAAAAATTACCAAGGACCAAAAGCAAAACAGGTCATATTTACAGGGACTAAAAGCATATTTTAGCCTTAATTTATTTTGCAAGTAATATCAAGAAAAGCATCAGAAATCATGCAAATATAAAGTCATTATTTTTATAATACCAGTTAAACTACTTTTATCTAGTTCCCTTCAATTGTGTAGATTTTTGAGCTTAAAATGATGAAAGCAAACATTATGGGTCAGAGCAATTTCGTTAGGCGAGTCGGAGCGAGTCAAGAGTGAATCAGAACCGAAAGTTTCAAAGTTGCAAGACAAGAAAATTCGCTAAGCGATCAGATGTCAGTTCAAAGCGAGGGATTTTAGAAAGATCAAAGAAAATACAATAGAAAATTCGCTAATTAAACCATATTTCGTGTAGTGAACTAAGGCGGTTTTAGTGACCGACACAATTTTCATCAAACTTGTGTATCTGAGTTAGAAATTTCTATATCAATAGAAAAACAGAAGAGATAATAAAGCAAGGAAAAAAACAACAAACCTTTTAAACTCAACAAAGCTGTTGCAACTTCTTTAGTGTTGCATGTCATGATAAATTAAAGGTTTAAGTTTTAAGAATCAATGGATGGTTGTGTTTCGTTTAAGGTATTGTAAAGATTGATGGTAGTGTGATTCTTCTCGCTTCATACATCCATGTTTATGATAGTAAGTGGAGTAGTAATTTTTTGATGATGTCAGTCTCGAACTAAGGACAAAAAGGTTGAAGAGTAAATCTTGCAACCAAGTGACCTACGAAAAATTGACTGGAGTAGTAATTAATTATGTTGAATTAATCATGATGAAAGCTTTTGGTTTCACCCAGCCTTGGGTTTTTTTTTGTGGTGATGGGGTATAGGAATTTTTTTATATATTTACGATGCATAGCCTATTAAACAAAGAGCAATGTGCATCAATCAACTATATCCAACAAAAGGTGTCATGGGAACGAAATGATAAGCATTGTTCATGATCATTCTTATATATGTGTATTTATTAGTTGTTAGGAATGGATTTGGCAGAATATGGTAAAGGAAATTAGGGTTTGGAACACTTAAGAGGATTTAGTAATCGTAGATAGATAGATTTGTATATTTAATACTTGGACAAATTATATTTTCATGATAGAATTACTCTATTTAAACAATATCTCACTTTTAGCGTCAACTTTTGTAAAATTCAATGATTTATTTAATTAACAGAATTCATAATTTTGTGATAAGGTGATCTTTTTACTTTCACTTTATATACATTTTATTGTTTTGGATCAAAAATGTATTTAACCAACCATTTTTTTGAAGATAACATGATTCGCCATTGGTGTTACAGGCTCTCTTGTTATAGTTGCTTCTTTTTCCGTTAAAAGGTCCAATGGTGCCTCTCTCAATCTGTTGATAAGTACATCTTTATATAAAAGTACATCTCATTGTTTCACGCCAACAAAGAAATAAACCTTTTGTGAGAAATCAACAAAAAAAATTAGTCACATCAATTGATGTCATTTAGTTTTATTCTCTTTTAATTTTGTTGATTTCATGTGGGTATGTCCCAAATAATATTGATTTTGGTAAGTGTCCTACGAAAGATTAAGGTTAAATTGCTTTTTTCGTCCCTTAACTATTTTTTTGGTATCGCTTTGGTCCCATAATTAATTTTTGGTCTGTTTTAGTCATTTAAGTTTATCTCCGTTACACATTTTGGTCTTTTCCGTTAGTTTTAATTCAAAACTGTTAAGTCATGTACACATGTCATTTGACATTGACTGAAAACTCTTACTCATCTTCTTCCCTCATCTTCATCAATATCTTCATAAAACTACATCATATTCATCAAACAAATACAGAAAACAAAACCAGAAAAATTAGTAAAAAAAAGTCATCAAATTAAAACTCATATTGTGTTGCTATGCAATCTTTCTTTCTTTCTTTCTTTCTTCTGCAATCTTTCTTCCAAGAATTGGTCTGATTTATGCCAATGGACAAAACCTTATTCTTGGGTTCTTGAAGATAATTGATGTTTTTTTCTGGGTTTAAAAGGAACCAATGGTTATCGCTGTGTTGTTTGTGTTGATGGTAGAGATGAAGATGAAGGCATTTTTTTTTCCTAGGTTGTTGTTGTGTTTTTCTGGATTAACCCAAAGATTCAATTTTATCAATGAATCTTGATATGGATCAACACTTGAATGTTTTTAGTGATGAGATTAGGTGTTGTTGTTGAGTGTTGACAGTGATTGTGTGGTGATGATGTTACCATGGTGGTGGTGTATTTTTTCTGAGTTGTGGTGTGATGGTGCTGGATTTTTTTTTTGTGGGTTATGGTGGTGGGGTTGGATTTTTCTGGGCTGTGATTTTGGTGGTGGTGTTGAATGTATGGGCTATGATTTGATTATGATTGGGTTATGATTATTGAGAGTGGAAAGATAATGATGAAGATTATGATTATGATTTTGGGTTGTTTTTAATTTCATTTTCTGGATTTTTCTGAGTTTGTTTGAGTTTTGTGATGTATATATGTAGGTGATGATGAAGATGAAGAACAGAATGAAGGAAGAAGATGAAGAAAGCTAAAAAAAAAAATTAAGTGTTGGTGGTACATAGTTAGATCATGTAGACATGCATGATATAATGGTTGTTTCATTGATAAAAATGATCAAACGGCTGAGATTAAAAATATTACTATGGTCTTTGATGGATCATCTACAATGTTGGTCTACCTTAGACATTTGAGGTTAACCATTTGACGGAAGGGACTAAAATGTGTAACGGAGATGAACTTAAATGACTAAAACGGACCAAAAATTAATTATGAGACCAAATCGATACCAAAAAAATAGTTAAAGGATCAAAAAAAACAATTTAGCCAAGGATTAAACATCATTGAATTATTTTATTTTTTAGAAAAGAAATTGAACATATTAAACCAACAAATCTTCTCCCTCTCAACCATTATTTTTGCTCAATAATCTGGCTTGAAGAAACAATTTTGTCTTGATATTCTTGGAAATTTCTTTTTTCTTTATCAAGATCTATGTTATCTGAGTCATGAAATGTGCTTATTTGTTTGTTCCCTCATAACCCCTATCTTTCTTCCCATTTCACAGTTTCTTCACGAGATTTAAGTGCTCTTCAACAATTCCTTTAAAAAAATTGAAGGAATTCCTTTAAAATTTTATTCTTGATTTAAATGAATGCTTCATAAACATGCTACAAAAAAAATTAAAAATAATGAAAAGAGGCAAGAAAATCTAGAGATCTAATTAATAAACGAGGCACTAAAAGTGAAACAATAGTTAAGTTCTCTAAAATAAAAGTTTTATGTTGCACCAGCGAATTGATGTGTTGTGAGAGCAATGTTTGAGGCAAGAAAATCAGAAATTAAAAATAAAGAGAAGTGGCAAGAAAATATAGAGATCTAATCATACTTATTTCTAATCCTAATTAACATTGCAACTCTATTTGAAAAACACTAACCCTAAAATTTTGAAGGGAACACACATACCAACTATCATTAAATGCTTATCTACCTTCCTACATTTGAAATTCAAAATTCCCACCCAATCTGATTCTATTGACCAGCTATAATGACACATCGTCGTTTTCCATACACATTAAACTCAGCCATTAATTGCATTGTAAATGGCAAACAATTAATGTCATATATTTTCAATACTTGGTGTTGATATATATCGCATTGGGAACCATGACTCTAACCTAACCCACCCCCTCTCTCTGCGATTCTTCAGCTCTCTCCCTTTTCTCTCTGACTCCCACCGCCAAAACTGTAGCGGAGCTCCGCCGTGTCACCACCCTTTCTGACCAATTCCTCATACTCAAGTCTTTCAACTTCGTTGCAGTCGTCACTAATTTCGACCCAACATTGTCTTCTTCTTCTTCTTCTTCTTCTTCTGATTCAAATGGTAAACATTCATTAGTGTTGTTTTGATGAATTACAAATAGTAGGTTTCCATGAACATGACCTAACCTCCTAACATTGGATAAATAATATCTCTTTAGTAATTCATTCAACACCCATATGTTTCCCATGCTTTACCTTTTGGTCTCTCTTTCATCTCAGACTCATCTTCCGACTCTATTTGAAATCTTGAGATGCTCAGGTTCTTTACTCAATTTTGTCACTCTTTTCCATTTTATTCAACACCCAAATCCAAGCCTCTCTCCCCAATTGATTTCAAACCCCAAATATGTACCACCTCACCATCGTCGGAGACCATTTTGGGTGTCATATTTGAAAGCTTTCTGGGTTTTATCTGTGAACATTTTCTCGGTTAGTGACGTAGTTTTTTGTTTTTGTTTTAAGTTTATTTATGGTTTGCTTTATAAGAAGTGATAATGTTTTTGTTGAAATTTCTTTTGATTTTTGGGGTTTAATTTCATCCATACTGGAGTCTTATCTCACTAAATAACTGGAAAAAAAATAGAGAGGAAGCTGACAAATATTTGTAGAATATTTAAAATAATTAAAATTGTGTAATTAGTGGGTCCTTTGGATCCCTTGCATCATATATTAAATTGCAGACTTTTAATGAGAGAATTTTGATTGTATGAAGCAATGACAAGGAATAGTTTGGAATTTTTAACCTCTAAGGTGAGTATGATGCAAGGGAACTGACGTTGACACCAGTCATGCACCGATGCGCTCGCAGCGACAAGGGCGGCGGATCGCCCTATACATGACACAAGTGAAGATTTATTGTCATGTCTCTCACTCACACATACTCTTTCTCTCTCCAAAATCAGTTGTTGCTGTTTTTATTCTTATTATCTCTTCTTCTTTTTTGATTGGGTATCATAGGAGCAGACTAATATGTTTTGTGTATGAGGAAACCAATAAATGAAACAATAACAGGTTCAAGCATCCTATTTTTATCAATTGTTTCTATATTTCAAGCATCCCAATATGGTTGTTTTGATGCAAACTAACCCCAGTTAGTTTGTTTATTGTTGTTATAACAATATTATATAGGTGCATCTATCAAATTTTGATCTACATTTTTTTCCTAAATTAGATCCTCTTGATTTTAACTCTTTCTATGATAAAGGGATTTAAATTTAAGAATCTTATTGATTTTATGAATCACATGTTTGGAAGGAGGAATCAGTTAAAGGAATTTCTTTAGATGATGAAGAAGGACATAAGCAACAAACTCAAGTTTGAGAGGTATGAGGAAACAAATAATATCTTGAAAAATTTTACATCTATAGATTTATGTACAACATCTTTAGTTTTTGTAGCAATGCATTACGAAAGATCCCTTTTGTACATCCCCAAGGGAAAGATAAATGATAACATTATTAGCATTTCAGCTTTACACTTCTGAATATAAATAAATATATGATAGTCGTGAAAACAATTCAATTTGCATCCTATATAATACAAACCGTTCTCTAAATCATGATCTATACTACTAGGGTTTTGTGTTCATGACCCTTGCACGGGTTTTGTGTACAACATCTATAATACAATTCAATTCTGATCTAATACAGTGAAAACCTTTGATAATATAATATTGGGTTCATGGCCCTTCAAAGGTACTTCATGACCCTCTCAAAAGCACATTTGTGTCCATTACTAAGAAACTTGCATCGTTGCTCCATGTAACATCTGCCACATATTGTGTAATCAACGACATAATAAAGATTTTGAATGATGTTTATGTACTAAAATTGGTTAAACATCTTGACACAGGAATAATATAGGCACATGCTCGTTTACAATTTAAAATATTTCTTTTCAGTTCTAGCAATTTTAATACCAAGAATTAAACTTACTCCACCAAAGTGTTTCATGTCAATATAAAAACATAACACACACTTTTAACATTTTTCACAACAAAGATGTTAGAGCTAACCATAGACAAGTTATTCACATGTTAACACATAATAATAGTGTTAAAATACACTTATCACTTCTGTAAATTTCAAAACTATGTGAAATAACTAAATTATTGAATTCCTTGTAAGCATAATTTACAAATTCATCAAATTGGTCCATATAAATATTTTAGTTTAACTTGCACACTAGTTAAAAAATAGTACCCAACTATTTTTAAAATTTAAACTGAAATCGGACATTTTTATAAATAAAAAAATCAACAATTTTAGTTCAATAACAATTTCATCATTTAAATAAGTATCCCTATAAGCATGACATATCCTATCAAACACATTGATATGCCGAAACCAAGAAGTTGAGGAAAAAAGTTCAATTACCAAAAAAAATTTATTGCAAGTATAGTCATTTTCTGATACTATCTCTGTCTCGTTTTGAACTCGTTCACTGCAATATTTTTTTAGACCATTATATTACGAAGAGCTAAATACAATGATTCAATAAATAGAAGCTTTAAAATTCAATCCACAATGTAACAATAACATTAGATGTAATAATGTTTAAGATATCCAAACATAATTTTTTTTTAAAAAAAGGAAGTTCGTAATGTTAGAAATTACTAATACATTGTACTTTTAAGCATCTCAATCTTATAGATCAGATTTTTTGTATACCTAATAACATTCTTTGTTTACCATATCCATACAAGTTATTTTTAAGCATCTCAATCTGTTTAAAGGTAAACGTAAATTTCATATTTATTGCGTCAATGTCTAGATAACATTCGTTGTTCAAGATATATATATATATATATATACACACACACACACACACACACACACACACACACATACAATAATTAAGCATCCATACAATTATTAAGATAATCTATACATTTTTTTTCAAGCATCACAATCTTTTCAGAGGTAAACGTAAATGCCAGATCTATCAGGTCACTGTCTACTGACCACCCCTTGGATCCATAAACAAATTTTATTTATGAAATCATATCATTGTGTTGGTATTAAAACAAAACTAAAATACTTAATACTTGCTTATTTCTCAGACTCCTGATCTTATTCGTCTTCCTTGCTATGCTTCTACTATTATTTTGACCATGGCCTCTTCTTTTGTTCATACTTTGACCCGATTTCAATCATGTTAATGTGGTTACGAGCATGCACTCCTTCAGCTCCACCGTCTCCTTCAGCTCTTTCAACATTGTTTTTGTCAACATACATTCATTTAAATCCTCCAACATTCAATTTTTTTCATTATGTACCACCAAATCTAAATGGGCAGGGGCATCTTTATCATCCACTATTCTTAAGTTTAATAATTACATTGTGGTGTCAAATTGTTATTATCAAGTTACAATTGAAAGGTTTTTGTAATTTATTGCAAAGTGTGGAACAAGTTTAGTTGTTAACAACAATGTATGCATTTTGTAAGAAAAATCATGTTTTCAAAGTTTGGGTTTTTATCTATATATACTTCATACTATCATATGCATTATTTTAAGCTTCAAAATCTCTATACAATAAGATGGAAAAAATGAATGTGGTTTTATTTGTGATGACACAAAGCAAGGTTGAAAAACTCAAAATAATAGGATGAGATGTCTGTGTTTTTCCTAAGTCAATCGAGGTATTAGTATTAAACAAGTAAACCACATGAAGGAGGATTTTCTCATAAAGATACCATGGAATATTATTGACAATCTTGATGAACTCTAGGGTCAGATTATGGTTTGTAAATTCGGTAAGATAAACTTCTATAGTCAACTATCAATCGTCAACCTTATGAATCTCTTCTATGGAAAATTATTTCAAGGATTTGGAAGAATTTACACTTAAATGTAGTGTGGCATATTGGGAACGAAAAACATGTTAATTTTTGGTTAGATAAATGGGCCCCAACAAAACTACAATTATTCAACCATTAAATCTTACATTGACACAATGCTTTCTATTAAAGAGGTCTTAACTCCTATATGAAATTAGGGTTTTAATTTTCTTGGTGAAAATATTACTAGTAACTTTGTTAATTTGGTTTTAACCCCTTCGACTCCAACTACTTTTTACGGTCCAAATTATCTTGAAATTTTTTTTAAAAAATGCTTACCAGATCATTGTCAATAGAGTGTACCATATACATGTAGGAAATCACAAATTGTACGAAGTAGAATGAAAGTCTTTATGGAAGTGGAACAACGCCTATCAAATCAGAACTTTCTTCATGTGCCTGGTGGCTCATGATTGACTCCAACCAATATTGAAGGAATAGTCGGGGGAGTAGGAAGCTTGCTAACTCATAACTTGTGTCATAAAATTATGTAACTAATCTATTCTCTTTTAGTTGTAAGGAATGAGTCTCCAAGAATGTCAACCATGCTTTGATTTGAGAGGACAAACAAAAGCAACAATATACTTTCATGACTTATTGTCGACTTCTTTAGACACGACAAAACAAGGCAATTTTTTAGGAAAACTTCAGGAGACCAACCAAACCTACCTTTATCATTCAATAATATAACAGGGAAACATTATAATTATTGGAAATTTTCATACTGGCCCTCATTACAGAGACACGAGGTTCCTTGGTTAGAAATTCTTGTAGAACGAATGGCTAAAACTCAACCATGACAACTCTTGCAAAAGGAATTGAGAGATTATTGGTTGTGAGGGACTTCTATGAGATACTGATAGGAGATGGATTACTGGTTACATGTGATAGATTAGAGCATTAGATGTACTCAATGCAAATATGTAGGCTTATGCTTGAAGGAAAGGTGTATCCTACCTCATTATGGAAAGCGATACCAAAGTCCTGATTGATATAGTTAACATCGGTAAGATTCATGGAATTATGTTCATCTTTGTCCTTCACATTAAAAGTTTATGACCTTGTTTGGCATGTCAAATTTACCCATACGAGGCGTGATAGAAACAAATGTGTGAGTTGTCTTGCTAATTTTGGCATGTATTTAAATTTTTTTAATACTCTTGATTTGGATACTTCTCCTAGTGAACTTATGAATATCATCTTTGTTGACACTTACGTGGCTTGCATATCTAATAATATTTGGTTAATTTCTCAATTTTTCTGTTCATCTCAGGCTCTACCCTCTTTTGTACCAAAAAGAAAGAGGGTGCGATGCTTTTTGCATAAAGGATCAACCTCTTCAGGCATTTATTTTTCATCACAATTTGAAATCAAATATCAAATTATATGCTTAAAAATTAAATCATCTATATATCAATTATGTAATAGTAAATTGACGCAAGATATTTTGCATGCATGTTGAATAATTAAGGGTTAAATTAGTTTATGGTACTTATAAATATCTCAAATTTCACTTTTAGTTCCTTAAAAAATTTCATCAAGTTTTGGTCTTCCAAATATTTTTAGTCACAACTTTTGGTCTTTGTTTTTTAGTCAACTTATGTGTACCCTTCATATTTTTGAATTAATTTTTACACAAATGTTTAGAATATTATAATATCTCCCACTATTTTTTTTAACAATGAGTTAAACATGAATTTTTAAGCGCTAAACACTTAAAAAAATTCACATTTAATCCACCCTATTGTAAAAAAAAATAAACTTTTGCATGAGAGATTTCTATAATGTACTAAAAATGATTGTAGATAATAATTTAAAATTTCAAATGATACACGTGAATTTACTTAAAAGCAGAGACTAAAAGTCGTGATGGAAAATATTTCAGGAACAAAAACTTACTTAAATTTTTTAGAGAGATTAAAAGAGAAATTTGAGAGATTTATAGAAACAAAAGTTTATTTAACTCAATAATTAATATCCACAACATGGAAAAATAAATATTAAAAAAGAATGTATTACTTTATATATTTAGGGTTAATTAAGTTGTTGTCCATAAAGATATAGAAAATTTTGATTTTAGTCCCTAAATATAAAAACGAGATGTTTTCGACATCCCAAAATTTTTCTTTTCAATTTTGGTCCTTAATGGACATAATTTTGACACTTTTTGAACATAATATGACTATACTAGTATTGGACATGATAGATGTATATAACTGATATTAAGATGAACCTAAATTGGCTATTAGGGATCAAAAACAAAACAAATTCTTTTGGGAGGACGAAAAATCATATTTTTAATTTTAGGGTCTAAAATCAAAATTTGCTATATTTTTTTGAAAAAAAAAATGATTTAACTCATTTATTTATCAATTGTATATATCATATATTTTCCATTCAAATGTATATTTTACGTCCCCGTCCCACCCCCTCCCTCTCACATTTTTAATTTTAGGGACCCTAAAATCGAAATTTGCTATATTTTTTGGAAAAAAAATGTTATCTCCCAACCACCACCCCCCCCCCCCCCCCCCCCCCCCCCCCCCCCCCCCCCCCACCCCCCCCAATTTTTAGGGACCCTAAAATCGAAAAATCGAAATTTGCTATATTTTTTGGGAAAAAAAAAATGATTTAACTCATTTATTTATCTATTGTATGTATCATATATTTTCCATTCAAATGTAAACTTTACGTGTTATACCCCCCCCCCCCCCCCGTGTGTGGTATAAATATTTAAAATTTAAATAAAATATATTAGTAAAAAACACTCAAAGAAAATGTTTAGTGATAGTTGATGAAAGCTCTTTGCTCACATTATATTTCCTATCTACACGTGAGTATATTAGGATCGTCTCCACAGGGATTTGCACGATACCTTAAACCATTCAACATCAATTATCATTTTAAGTTAGGGTTTTATCTTTTGTTTACTAAAAACTAATCGACTTTAAAATATAAATAAATACGACGAGTAATAGGGCATAAAAGTGTCGGTATCAAAGTTCATAAATCAAACATCGACATTATTCTAATGATCATGATAAACGGATTCTAGTTTTAATCTCTTTTTAACGATATTATCACACATCACTCGACAACATTATTCGTGTCCAAATAAAGTTGTGAGATCGATCGTATCGTTTAATCGATGATTTCTCAATCTATTAAACGATCCAATAGCATTAAGCATTGATGCTTTAAGTGATTATCAAAACATAATTCCATGTCTAGAACTCTTGTTTTAATAGAAAAGTATTCTAACTCTAGATTTAAATGTATTTTTCAATAACACTAAACCATACATAAGATTGAATAACAAGAATAAGTTTCAATATGATATAAAACACTAGAATCATATATTTACATGATCAAAAGATTACATCTAGCTTGATTTATTACCTCTAATCCCAACAAAGGAGATTTAGTTGATCATTTTCATGTCAACAATACAAAAGTTGGAGAAAAGATGAAGATCATAGCCAAGCTTTGATTTCTCAAACCTTAGGTGATCTAATCTTGATCCTTTTTGTCCTTTGAAGTGCCCTTCTTTTAGCCCTATTCTCTGGTAATAAACTCTCAAAATTGTTCTTAATAAAAGCTTAATAAAAATCTTAACCTCTTTTTTTTAACCTAAAAGTTGAAACATAGCTTAAATACTAAAGCTGATAAGTGACATCTCGCTCAGCGAGATAAATTTCGCTCAGCGAGTTTAAATATCTGGCCAGTGGCTTTCTGCCACGTCTTCCATAGCATTAAACCGCCTTGATGATCTCGCTGGGCGACCAAAATCTCGTTGAGCGAAATCAAACTTCCCCTGTTCCTGAAAATCCCTGCCTGAACTCGTCAAGTACTCGCCAACCACTCGCCAGGCGAGTGTATACTTTGTAAACTCCTGAAAATCCCTGCCTCTACTCGCCAATCACTCGCCAAGCGCTCGCTGGGCGAGATTCTTCATTCTTCTCTTAATGATTTCTTGCTATTTTCAAGTTCTGGCTTGCTTTTTCCTACACAAATGGGGAAGAATAAGGTATACAAAGAATAATTGTCATTTATTCATAAATTCCATGCTTTTCCTAAGATAACTTGCAAAACAAGTAACTAAAAAGCCTTGTAAAAGACATGAATTTATTCATTTCTCGCCACTTATCAATAGTATATGCTTAATTGCAATTTCAGTCCCTCTTTTTTCACCATTTTATAGATTATATGCTCTTATTTTAATATATGATACTTTTGGTCCCTCCATCATATTTTGAAAGTAAAAATTGTTGGTAATGAGACATGTTTTAAATTACTTGATAAATGATATGATGATAGAAATATATCAACATAGAAGAAATTGTACAAAATTTTCCTTAAAAATGTCCTTTCACCATATTTTAGACCAAATATTTAATGGATCGACCAAAACTGTTAAATTTTAAAATAAGAGGAGAAATTCTGTGAAATGCTAAAAATAGGGGGACCAAACTTTAATCAAACCTAAATTATACATGTCCCTTCAGTATAAAACAAAAATACAAAATAACATTATTTTTTATAAATAAAAATGCACACTCTTGAAAGCACTTAAATAAGAGTTTAGCCTAGTGGTAAAAAGAGACTTTGAATCTAGAGAATCCGAATTTGAGCTCCGTTGGTGTCTATAAAAAAAAAAGGTAAATATAAATTTCAGTCTCATGTCTCTCATGTCGTGGACTAAATTTTTCTTATAATAAACAATTAAATAAGGTGCATGTAATAGGCATTTAGGTATATGTCAAGAAAAACAACAGATGAGAATGTTTGAGTTACAATAAAAATATTTTTTTTTATCAAGACAATAAAACTTTTTATTTAACATAGTATTTTATGAAAGTAAAATAATATAAATTTTACTCAAATATTCTTTATATTACATAAATATTTCATATAATATATATATATATATCACTTATAATATACTGTATAATGTAATGTAATAATGTAATTATCATTATTTTGGTTACACGAGAAAAAGTGAACAAAAGCAAAACAAAAGAGGCAAGCACTAAAGACCAACATGAGGCTAATGGAGATTGACATAGAAGAGTCTTGAGAAGCTCCCAACTTAACTTAGCAAGATAGTACCTACAAAAATTGCCATCTTTTAAGGTGCGAAGAATGTGAAGCTTCCAAATATTCTGAAGAAAGGACACATATATAGATGAAAACCCAAGTCATCTAAGTGAATTAGGATTAAGGTAGACAATCTCTGAAAGGATCACTTCTATATAACACTGCAATGATTGTCACAATATCTCTAGAGGGATGCCACTGAAAACCATATTTAAGGAGAAAATGAGTTTGAGTATTAATGAAGCAAGTTGACAAGTGATTAGCTAAATTTTGCAATGGAAACCTCATGCAACTTTGGCTTGTTTTTGTTAATCACATACGCTCATTTCTAACTCTCCATTTCCACCAAAGGCATGCAAAGAAGAATTGAAGGATCGATTACTATTGTTAGCGATGTCTTTAATTCGGCCAAAGAGTAATTTATATGCAATCAAATAAGTTAAATGAACCAAAACCAAATAACACATGTACTATGTTAAGAGAAGTTACAATCTCTCATATTATTAATGAACAATTATCGAAGCATCCAAGCATAAAGGAAAAATATTGGATGAGACCATACTTCTATGATTAAGGAGAGACATTGTAGGAGAATAAATACGACAAGATACCCAAATTAAGAATCCCTTCCAAATTCAAGACCAAAAAGTGGTAAATCAAAGTCCATTCTACTCAAACCTACGAATCCAGAGTGAAATCGTTGATATGAAAAAGCATGTTGCAAATCAAGACCTCGATATGTCGAGGAACATGGGTAGCAAGGTGATCCGAAGAACAAGGGTTGTGTAGAAAAAGGTCGCAAACTTAACATTGAGTTTCTTTGGTTTGAACAAAATGAACATGATCATATAAATGTCCAATGAATCCATCCCTTTACAACACAAAGAAGAGGAACAATTCATATCCTCAAAATGAAACCAGGGTAGACAACATCTCAAGCCTTGATGATTGAGTTCCAAGTGACAATTCTTTTAGAGTGTGTTTGGATGAGGGAATGTTTTGAGGTAATGTAATGTTTTGAGAGAATTCAAATATTTTTAGATGAATTCTATTGTTTGGATAATAATATGAATAATTTTCAAAATGATGGAAATTTATGAAGTATTTTGTTCAAGTTAAATTTAGAGAATTTCAAATGACACTTAAAATCTAAGAATTTCAAATTTCTTCATTCTTATAATTTTTCAAATTTTGCATTTTTTGTCCTCAAATTTCCCAAAATTTTCAAATTGACCCCAATAAATTTACAAAAATTTTCATTTTTGGAAATTACAAATTTGCCCCTCAACTTATTCTTAATTATAAATCGACCCCTCAAAATTTCTGAAATTTACAAATTGACCCCTAATTTCAATTTTCAAATTTGGCCCAAAAAATTTAAAATTTATAAAAGTTGCCCAAAAATGACGACAATAATTTTTTTTTATTACTCCATCAAAACAAGAATATTAATGAAGTCAATTTAATTTAATCATTTGAATGCCTAGAATTCTAAATACTTCAAAATTTCTCAATTATGTCATCCTTTGGATGAGAGAATATTTTGAGGTAATGTAATGTTTTGAGGAAATTCAAATACTTTTAGATGAATTCCATTGTTTGGATGATAATATGGAGAATTTTTAAAATGATGAAATTTATGAAGTATTTTGTTTAAGTTAAATTTATAGAATTTCAAATGACACATAAAAGCTAAGAATTTCAAATTTCTTTATTCTTATAATTTTCCAATTTTGCATTTTGGTCCTCAAATTTTCCAAAGTTTTCAAATTGACCCCAATAAATTTACAAAAAATTGCAATTTGACCACTAATATTTTTTCAAAATTACAAATTTACCCCTCAACTTATTCAAAATTATAAATTGACCCCTAAAAAATTTTGAAATTTACAAATTGACCCCTAATTTCCATTTTTAAAATTTGGCCCATTTTTTTTATTTTATAAAAGTTGCCCAAAAATGATGACAATGAATTTTTTTTTATTATTTCATCCAAACAAGAATATTTAGAAATGAAGTCAATTTTAATTGATTCATTTGAATTGCCTAGAATTTTAAATTCTTCAAAATTTATCAATTACCTCATTCAAACACACTCTTAGGCATTTCTTCCTAAAAAAGAAAAGCCTTGATTTATCTATTAGAAATAAGTTGCATCTAGATCTTCTAAGAAATTTGCAACAAAGAGATAGTGACTTTCGTTTGACTTCCTGATCCCCCAACCACCAAACTTCTTAGGGATGGAAACTTGATTCCAGTCAACATAATAAGGGTTGCCAAATAAATTTTCTTGTAGTTTGTTTAATTATGTTGCAAATTCATTTAAGAACCACAAATACCTGCAAACAGTAGTTGGGAATAGAAGAAACAGTTGAACTAGTAAAAGCAAGTCTACCAGGTAAGGGGAAAGAGGATTATTGTCTCAAAAATTTGGGAGACTGTTGCTATTCCATAAAAAGAAATTAAAGATAATAAGACTTAACATAGAACATAGAACATGATGAGTTCAATGGTAAAAGTAAGTAAATATATATGTCGTTCACACCGAAAAATATTCCAAGGTATTAGCCGAAAATGAAAAGCTTCTGAATTAGGTTTAGCAGATTTCAAGATAGTCGAACGAAAGCTATTCAGATAAAAACTGTCAAATATGACCTGTGCAAGTCTTTTTCAAGTCCACTGAGGGTCACGAAGGTCGTGAAAGTGTAAGAATCAATCAACGACGCATGAATCTTGACAATTCAACAATATGACTGTGTGTTCCATGTTTATAGCCCCGCTAATGGGGCCAACTATTTTTACAAAAACATGATTTAAAGCAAAAATGCACGCATGGACGAGGGAAATGAAAAAGTCACGAGATAGAGGAAACAAGGTCAAATGCATGGCACCACGTACAACCGACAACGCGAAAAAAAACATGCCTTACCCGCGAGAATAGTTTATTTAGGCGAGTCAAGGCTAGATTTTGTAGGTTGTGATGGTTGGGCTAGTAGGATTAATTTTGTCTATAAATGATCATTGTGCAATTATTTTATGGTACACACAATCAATCAAACAAATCATTTTTCGCAATTTATCATGAAGATTGCTACAAACACTATCTTTTGAACGCTCAATCTAAACACTCGATCTCTTACTAGGTAAAATTAGTGTTGGTCTCACATTTTAAAATGGGTCTCATATGAAATGGTTGGACTCGTGCGAATTTCACTCTAAAAGAAATTAGTGTTGAAAAGAGTTCCCATAGGTCCTAACAGTCATCATTTATCATATATCTTTCTGCTTTAGATTTACTTATGTTTTCATTGGTTTAGTTATTCAAAAAAATTCAACTTCGTTCTTAACTTAGATTTGGAGGAGTTAAGGAACCTACATTCGGATGACAAAGTTCCTTACTTGGCGCAATATCATTTGAATAAAAAATGAATCACAATTAAAAGTTATTAGTCAGTTACTTAGCTAACTTTTAAATTCAACAACACATGTAAATAAGATAGAAAACATAGTTGGTCCCTTTATATTGCCAATTTTTGTCACTGTTTTTCAACGAAAGTTCATTTGCATGTTTCAAGTGATTTTTTTTAAGGACATGTCATTTTTATGATTTTAAAATATCATTAACTTAACTATTTAATATTTAATTTAACAATTTAAAATTTAACTTAACTATTTAATAAAGATTAAATAGTAAATTATTAAACTAATAATATTTTAAGGTCTTTATTAAAAAAAATTAAGGTCTTATCAATCACATATCATCAAACATAGTATCTTGAAACGTGCGGCATGATTTTTTTTTTTACGTTGGCATGAATTTTAATAGAAAGTGGGGATTAAAATTGATAAAAAAATATATTTAGAGTGACTAAAATTCAAATGAAATTTTTAGAGGGATTAAAAATCAACATTGATATATTTAAAGAGATAAAAAGATGTTCAATCCTTTTGATTTTATGGAGCCTTTTAAATGATCTATCTTTTTTTTTTTTTGTTACAAAATGATCTATCTTTTGAGATAGGAAATTGTTTCATCGATTGGCGAGAGACAAATCGGGAGGTTTTTGTGATGTCTCTTCCTCCTTTTTTTTTTTTTTGAGCAAATGCCTCTTCCTCCTTATTTTGTGGTGTTCTCTCACTATTATTAAACTCAAACATGGAATAATTGCCTTTGTGTTTTTCTAAGGGAATTGTCTTTGTGTTGTTTAATCCCTTAAAATAATTTTTCGAAAGTATAATGGCTCACTACATTTTTAATGTCAAATGCACCGAAGGGCTCGTTTAAATGATTCAAATTCATTATCATTAACAAGATTTTAAATGACTCCAAAGCAAAATTTTTCATTTTAGATTCAATGAATAATTGATGTATAGACTAGATACATCAGTTATTCAATAATCTAAAATAATATTTTTTTTTTGCTTATCATAATGAATGACCGGATGTAGTATAGTATAAGAAAAAGTTAAAACATATTTAGTTTAAATTTGAGATAAATATGTTTTTATTTTTAACTTTTGTTTATACTTGAGACCAACACTCTATTTTTCAAAGTAATTTATCCGAAATTCAAAATCATATAATAGTTTATTTATTAAAAAGTTATATATTTAATATAAAACACACAAAGTTTTAAGACAAACTTACCATTTTAAATTTCTTAACATGTGCAAATTTGCATATAATAGAAAAACTCTATAGTTTATTAGGCTCCAATATAACATTTATAACTTTTTTTGTTACAATATAACATTTATAACTTCAATGCAATGTTATTATTATTAATTAAGTAAGGAATATTATAGAACATTTACAAATTTGTTGAACTATAAGAGTTTGACTTTGTAATTTTAAGAAACGTAGTTCAAATTTATTTGGGGATGAGGTAAAATGACTATTAGTTTAGTGCACAAGTTCTATTTTAACTTCAAAAATGTCGAAATTGTTAGGCCAGACGCTGTGATCGGGGTTTGAACTTCGACTTCTTCACTTATGTGTGCGAGATTCTAATGATTTTATCATTTTGTCTATCTACCAAACAATGACTATTAGTTTATTTTTTTTACTTTAACTAATAGTTATAATTTAATAATAATAGTAGTATCACTCTTCATAAATTTAAAAAGACTAATTCAGAACAACTACTTGCGTTGTTATCGATACATTTTACATTTTAAAAAAATATGATTAATTATGTTTTTAGTTTCTCTAATTTTTTTCTTCAGTTTCTGGTCCCTCTAATTTTTTTGTTTTTATTTTAATTTATGTTTTTTTTACAAAAGTTCACGTTTCATGTTCAAATCAACTTATTTTGATGACATCTAATTGATAAGTCCTTAAAATATCATTAGTTTACTAATTTAACTATTTTTGCTTATTCTTTATTAATTTATATATAACTTCAAATTAAATATCAAAATGTTAAATCTAAGATTAAATAACTAAATTATTAAACTCTTAATTATATGGTCTTATCAATGATATGTCATAAAAAAGTCGTTTGAAATACAAAACGAGAACTTTTGTAAAAAAGCATGGATTAAACTTTTTGGAGGAACTAAAACTTAAAATTGGTCTATTCAGAGGGACTAAAAACATATTCAAACAAAAAAAATATAGATAAAATTCTATTAAATTATATACTAGATTAAAAATATTCTTAAAAATTTTAATTATATAATATTTATATTTTTTCCTAAATATGAAAATGGAAAATTTTCATTAATAACGACAACACTAACGATATTTTATAGCAATTTCATATGTGATTTGAACTTCATACCTTGAGGTTAGAAATTCAAGCTGTTACCACTAGAACCTCATGAACTATAACATTTCTAATTTAGTTTAAAATCATTTTTTTAGTTTACAATCTAATAACTTAAATGAGGAATAATTTTTTAGTCAATAAAAATATTTAAAAGTAGAAATGATTTGCACAAAACTAACTTTAAAACTTTAACGTCCTCATAATACCAAAGTAATTAAATATTTTAAAAAAAATAAGAGTAATTCATCTTGACGATAAATTTATCAAAGTTTCTGAATGGTTTTATTATTCAAATTGAAATAGAATGTTAATTTGTATTTTCTAGATACAAATACTTTTCAAAACATATAATAATTTTTTCTTAAAGTAAATATAAATAAGAGTGAAGACCCATTTAGCTTTCATATGCATAACCGGTCTTAAGCTCAGGTAAAACGAGAGGGTTGCGTTAATTTTGGGTAGCAAACATAAAACTTTGTATGATCTCAATGACATGAATCAAATACACAATAATGTGAAGGGTAGGTCAAATAAATTGTCAGATGAATGGCGAAGAAGCACTTTGGTGGCGATCTTTAAGAACAAATGAGATATACAAAATTGTGCAAATTATATGACAATTAAGCTTATGAGTCATACCATGAAGTTATGTGAAAGAGTGATTGAAAGGAGACTAAGAGTTACTGAAAACTAATTCGGTTTTATGCTTGGCAGGTTAACCATGGAAGCAATATACTTTCTACGATGTGCGATAGAGCGGTATTGAATGGAACAAAAGGACTTGCACTTAGTTTTCATTGATTTGAAGAATGGGTACAATAGAGTGTCTAGAGAGATTTTGTGGAAAGCCATAGAGGAGAAAGGTGTTAAGATTGCCTATATTCGAGCTATAAATGATATGTTTGAGGGGGTCTCAACAAGTGTGAGGACACAAGATGGAGACAACAACAATTTTTCCATAATAATAGGATTGCACCAAGGTTCAACACTAAGCCCTTGTCTTTTCACTTTAGTTGATGTACTTACGAAACACATCAAAGAGCGGACACCAAAATGTATGATCTTTGCAGATGACATAGTCATGCTTGGAGAGTCTATGTAGGAATTAAATGGGAGGTTGGAGACAAGCCTGGAAAAATTCCTAAAAACTAAAAAAGGGGGGGGGGGGATATCCTATAGTATAACAAATGGTAGAAACTAGACTCAAGTGGTTTGGGCATGTAGAGAGAATACATGTGGGTGTTGTAGTAAGATAAGTAGATTAGATGAAGGGGATTCATATAACTAGAGACAAGGGATGACTTAGAAAAACTATTAGAGAAACTATCAAGAAGGATCAACATATTAATGAATTGGAGAGATAGATGATTTTTGATAGAACATTATGACGTCGTTTGATTCATATAGCTGACTCCACTTGATGGAATAAGATTTGATTGTTATTTTATTTTTGTCATGGATTGAATTGTATCATCACAAAATTGTGAGGAGTCAAAATAGATATTCACTTTATAAATAATTTATTCTTGGTAATTTTATCCATAAATTAATATTGTGTAAATTTGTTTATATTTATAAAGTCATAATAGATAGCAATTTTAGGAGCGTTGGTCCGTAATAAATTAGGAGTTAGAAATCCTCAGTCTGGGTTTGATTTAGGACATGTAAAAAAGATGTTATGCGTGGAGGAAAGAGTGTTGTCACTAGTCTGATTAAAATTTTGTCTTAGTAAAAGTCATTACCAGGTATCACTAAGAAATCAATTTATGTACAGGCTCTCGTACAACTACATGCTTCAGGTTTGGCGAAGAATCAAGCCAAGAAATAAATAGAGGATCAACATAGTGATGCATTCCCTAATATGAGTATCGTTGGCTCTTGCAGTGATGTAATGACAACGAAATACTATAATCAAGAATACATGAACGACATTCTTATATGGGGATCTTTTTAAATTTTCTTCTTATTTGTCTTGTCTTTTTATTTTATCGTGTTAGGCTTATGTCCCCCAACCTTCTGTTTTTCTTTTTTCATAAATGAATTTGTGCACTTAAAAAACTATATATAATGGTTTTTTAAGGGATCTATATATATAATAATTTTAGTGGTCAAACTTCGTAATAATTTGATAATTTATAATAAAATTTGATATTAATAATATATTTTGATACTGCAATTTTTATCAAAAAATCATATTGATGCTGCCGATAATATTTGTTCAATAATTTAATCTTATTTCATAAAAATCCTTATAATGTCTCTCTTTTTTTCTGGGTGAAAAACCTTATAAATATCATTTTTCTTTGTACAAACCTTATAAATATTCTTTAATATCACAAAACAGAAAATAGGTACATAATAAAGAAAATTTTGTAAATTAATGATTATTATTATGTACAAGGTTACATACGTTAGCAAAAAACTTCAATAAATATTTTTTTACAACTAAGGAACAAGGTATTATAAAGGGTTTGATAGCGTAACTGATTTGGGTTAAAGATTAAATTAGGTACCGTTTGACCTGACTTTTTTTCTACTTCTCTACAGTTTTAAGGAGAAGGTAAGCCAAACACAATATCTATTAAGTACTTACTAAAAAAATATTTTAAACATTTTTCCCTTCAAAAAATATTTTAACATTTATTTATTTATTATATATTTGTAAAGTATTTTGTCAAACAACTTTTAACTTACAAAATGCCTTAAAACTAAAAAAATAATAAAGTAACCAAACAATTTTAACTTCTTTCTTAAAGCCCTTAATTTTAACTTTGTTTTAAAGTAGCTTTTGGACTGTAAAATAGTCAGGCCAAACGATGTCTTAGTTAATGGGTTAAAAGTTTAGAGTTCAAGTTCATACCAAAAAAAGGTTTTTATAAATTTTAAATCAATTTTGTGTGTGTAAACATTTAATCAAACATTTAAAATCATTTTTAGAAATAGAAAAGAAAATTCTGGAATATATAGTATAGATAAAGGTGAAATAAATAAAACATATTCTAAATCATATATATATATATATATATATATATATATATATATATATATATATATATGTAATAAATCATATATAAAAAATATAATATGTATGATATCCACATATTTTATCCAAAGGAAGTAACTTAATTGGTTAAATAGTGTTGAACTTTTGAGAAATACCGTGTTTCGATCCTCTCATCACACAATCTGAAATAGTTTAATGATTGGTTAATATCAAAGCTTTTGATAATAAGATCTATGGAGCACCGACTACTTAAACACAAGTAGTGGCTTCGTACAAAAAAAAAAGTCTTTTTCTACAATATTAATGCGTGGTTGAATTAACATTAAGATTGTCAGAATCACGATGAACAGTTGCAATTTTTTATAAACACCGCAACTTGAAGTTTCGGTAAAATCACGAGAAATGGGAAAAAAATGTTTTTGAGTAATTTAATCAAACATTTGCTGTATTACATTGTCAAGAGAAATGGAAAAAAAATGTTTTTGACAGTGCATTGACAAAGCATTCTGCTGCAACCACTTTTTCTTGAATATTTAATTATTACTATAAAAGTAAAATGAATAAAAAATATTATAAATAATATATATAATAAATTTTATCATATAAGAATATGTAAAAAATACAATTTATAAATTGTAATGATATCCACATCTTCTATCCAATCAACATACCTCAATTGGTTAAATAACATTGAAGCTTTGGGAAAGATCGTTATTCAATTTTCTCGTTACACAATATGAAGGAAGAGTGAAGATATTTAAATTACGTTATAAACATTTTAACGGAGAGTAGTCACATAAACGTAACTCAACGATGGACATCTGTTTGCATGTGCGCGAGTTCGAACACGTAACTTCTCATTTATTCACACTTAAAAAGTATAATATTTTAGCCAATAAACCATAAGCAATTTTTTTAATAATTGGTCAAACTCAAAACTTTTTTTTTTAATAAAAACCCAAAACTTTTTATAAAATGATAAGATCTAGAAAGCAACAAATATCTAAAACACCAATAGTTGTTTTGTAAAAAAACTCAAAAAAAAAGACGAATCTTCCTCAACAATATTAGTGTGTCTTTGGATTGACGTTGAGATTCTCGAAATCATAATAAACCATCATAATTTTTTTTATAAAAACTACACAGTTTCTATAAAATCAAGTGTCACGGTAATTTTACCAAACTATAAACGTATTTGAATTTTGAATGGGTTGATATCACTTATTACTGGTCTATTCAGACATTATTATCATTACAGCATAGGCTAAGGATGAAAACTTGGTTATGTAGTTATGCTAATAATACTATGCAATTACAGTGTACATTTTATTTTACCCGAATCGACCTTAGCTTGTTCAAAATGGTAAGCTTAAAAGGGAAAAGACATAAGTTTGCACCCGTACCCATTAAAAGAGGGGCAACACAGTCATTTCGATGACCTATTGGCATTTGCGTAATATACGTAACTTCCCAAGGGTAGTTAACGAGAACAACCCCTATAAATACCGTGCGCTCCGTCCCTTTGGCATTCTCCTCTCTCCTTGTCAGTTTCACATTTTCTCCTCTCTCTCTTCTCTCTCTATATCTCTCTCCCATTTCTCATTTTTTCCTTAATTCTTCAAAATATTGCCAGATTCCGGCAACACTTTCTCTCTCATCACCCTCTCCTCCGGTAAAAATTTTCTTCACCCTAGCCACCACATAGTTTTCTCCGTCAAATTACAATTTTACCCCTCTATTTTTCACTGTTTACCCTTTTACCCTCTCACTTTTACCACAAGACCTTTTCAGTTTTCACCGTGATGAGATAAACTTTACCGTTGGGTTATTGTTTATTTGTTTTGAAATAATATTATATTATTTTTGGCGTGGGTTGGTAGTGACGTGGCATGTGGATAGAGAGCCATGAATACCAAAACGATGCGTTTACCCCCTCGTCGAGTGTTGACACCTAGCGCCACAACAACAAGCACCAAGCGAAAAGAAAGAGATGACCCAAGCCCATTTGAAAGGCCCAAGCCCAACCTACCCGGGCCCGGTTCAAAATTACTCAAGCCGCTTTCAAGAACCGGCTCAGCGCCGATGCCGTCCAATCAGCTGCTAGCGGGCTACCTGGCCCACGAGTACCTAACCAAGGGGACGCTCTTGGGTCAGCCGTGGGTCCCAGGGAAGACGAAGGAGGAGGACGACGACGGCGGAGAGGAAGGTGAAGCCGCGACGGAGACGCCGTGCCGGAGACCGGAGATGAAGAATCAAAAGGTGGAGAGAGAAAGGTACGTGGAAGTAACGGGGTTGTTAAAGGGTGGTGGGACCCACCTCCACGGCGTTGTGAACCCCACCCAGCTTGCCCGTTTTCTACACTTGTGATCTAACAGACAATTGGAGGAGATAGAAAGAGAGAGGACACGTGGAGTGATTCCATTGACTTTCTCTTTCCTTTTGTTTTGTTTCCGTTTTAGAGAAGAGAGAAAATTGAAATTTCTCCTTTTTTTTTTTTTTTTTGTTAAATCTGAGACAGAAAATTAGCCTTTAATTTTATTTTTTTTATTTATGATGCATGCAACTTGTATGTATCATGTATGTCATCATCATCGCTCTCATGATGTATCTGTTGTTGTTGCTTACATGCAAAATACATGTTTTTGTTTCAACAATTTTTATCTATTTTCTTTGATTTGTTTCCTGTCTTTTAATTATTATTGTAAGTATGGTTAACGATTTGGTAATACGTGTGATTGCTTAATGCGAGTGCCAGATTTTGACACTTTTTTATGTAGCATATGTTAAATAATTGGCGCGGTAACTGAAAAATTAGTGACTAGTAAAAAAAATCCAGATTGTTATTATAGGATGAATTAAATCGGATAAAATGTGAGTTCTGTGATTTGTTGTCTTGAGTGAGATACTCATGTTTTCTTCTTGACTTGACTTTGGGTACGGATCATTGTTACATAATCAGAATCTGATGCGAATATTAAGATTATGCACGCTTTTCATTTAATTTATAATTTGTGATTCATTCGGATGGTTTTGGCACGCCATATTAGAGTTGGTTGTTTAAAAGTTTAACGCAATATGGGCCTCGATACTTGTTTCACTGTGTTGAGAATTTCGAAGCTGCAAATCTTCATATGACACAGATGGAGCTTGAAAATGGCGAAGGCTTTGCACTTGTCCAATTCCATGTGTTTATCCGGAACTAATTTTTACATTCATTGAATAACTATTTAGGAATAACTATTTAGGCCGTAGGATCTGTTTGACAAAAATAGCGGATAGCTGATAAGCTAGCTTATAGCTTATGATTGATGACTGATAGCTTATAGCTGATGACTGATGACTTATGGGTGATAAGTTAATTGAAGTGTTTGGTAAAATTAGCGGTTCAACTAACTGATAGATGTAAAATGACATAAAATGATATTTTTATATCATTCAATTTTTTATGAAAACAAGAACAACATACATTAATAATAATTTTATTTAGTTCAAAATAACAAAATGTATATTTTCATCAAATCTAAACACAACTGAAGGTATATTGATTTGCATGTAAAAAAAAACATATTGATTTAATTTGTAAAAAGAAAAACTAAAAAACTGAAGGTATGTCGTATAAAGAATAAAACAACGAAATGAAGTGATTTTTTTTTGTTTTGAAAAAGAAGTGGATATTTATTAGCACAAAAGACATTAGTATTTATGATGCAGTTATATTAATAAATTGTAAAAGGTAAAAAAGGATTTTAAATAAAATAATAAGGGTAAAAGAGGAAGAAAAAAACTATAAGCTATAAGCTCAAACGCTACTTGAAATAGCGTCTGAAAAATAAGCTATAAGCTCCTGAAATAAGCTATAAGCTCCTGACGAAAAGACTGTTACCAAACAGGTCTTTTTTTGCCAAACAAGCTTATAAGCTATAAGCTATAAGACATAAGCTTGTTTTTGTGTCTTACCAAACAGACTCGTAATATATCAAATAAATCAATTATTCAATGAACTTAGTTGTTTTGTGAAGATAAATGTTAATTCAAGCTTAGTATTTTGAATTATATAGTCAAAACTAAAATCTGCATTTTTTCTAGCTTATTTGATCAAAATCAAACGATTAACAATATGAGATTCCGAATTGGTGTTTACTTGTATGCTATAGACATTATTTTAACTTTCGATAGGGGTATTGCGGATAACACCGAAAATAAACGAAACCGGTGTTAAAATAGTGTAAAACTCGATTGAATAATTAATTTATTGAATTCGGTTTATTAATCAATTGAGTCAAACTTTAATTAAAAATTAATCAAAATTCTATAAATCTATAGTTTATTTAAAAAAAGTTGACTTTTACCTTAGAAAATAAATCTACTACAGATATTGTATTTATTGTTCAGATTAGCTATTTTTAGCGTCAATATCTTGAATAATAAATATTATATCATGTTGAGATAAAACTCATGTCCTTTTTTTGTAAGCTAGAAATAATACTAATTCTTATAAATACTATGAAATTAAATTAAGTTGGTTTAAGCTTCAAATTTAGTTTTTTAGTTTTTTTTATTGTTGAAGGGAAATTTAGTTTTTTTTAGTTATGTTCAACTTTTAAAAATCTCGCACTTAAAAAAACTCTCCTCAACTTTACTATTGAAGTTGCCAAGATTAAAAAATTTACTCCCTTCTGGTCTCTCTTGTGACATCGATGGGTATTAAGAAATTGTGTTATCCAACAAAATTGACCATTGGACCTAGTATAAATTACATTGACCAAGCACACATGATCCTTTAAGTTTTTTTTTTCCCAATAGTTTATTTGATTTGAGCTAACTCAAGTTATTGACGAGCTTGAATCAAATTTATTTCCTCATATCCTCATTTTTTATTAATTCCCTTATAAACTTACAAGTCGAATATAGAAGTTGTTAGTGCTAAATCTAATTTCACAGTTGTTTTTTCTTATACGAATAAAATAAGAAAGTTATTTGATATCGTAGAGTTTTGTTAGATACAAATATGGTTAACTAAGCAGAACCATTTGCTAATTCATTTTGAGAGAGATGAGAGAGAGAGAGTGGCGATCAGCTACTGTTCACCGTCCTTGAGCCACCCCGTCGCACTGTTCACCGTCCCTCCACCGCCTTCTGGTTCTCAACCTCCCCTCCACCGTCGCACTGTTTCCCTTCCTTCCCACCATGCCTCCGGTTCATCCCCCCCCTCCTTGAGCCTTCTTCCCCGTCGCACTGTTCACCGCATCCGTCGCACTGTTCAACCTCGCACTGTTCACCGCCTTCTGGTTCTCAACCTCCACCCCACCGTCGTACTGTTTTCCCTTCTTCTTTCCCACCATGCCTCCGGTTCTCATCCCCTGGCCTTGTCTCATCGACCCTGACCCCAACCCAGCTTCGCGAAATCGCGCCGCTCTTCCGAATCCTGAAATCAGCAAGTCCGCGCCTGTCACCACCACCTCCAAGCCGATTATCCCTTGGGCTTGTCTGAATCCGAATTTAATCAACAGTAACAACCCTCCAAAGTCAACACACCTGAACCATAACCAATCGAAAACTTTCGCACAAGCGGTCTCGAACCTCTGTGACATTCCTGCATCACAACTTCCCCAGCCTGTACTCAAAGGTGACAGTTTGTCCATTGTCATTCCAGAAGCAGAATACTTAACTGGTCTGGAAGCTTGCAAATTCAATCTCCACGCTAGGGTAATCTGGCCAAAGGGGGCTACCCCTCTTACTGTTCATGCTCTGCGCAATAGGTTATCAGCACTGTGGAAAAATCTTGGTAAGTGGGGAGTTTCCTCTATAGGAAAAGGTTTTTATGAATTTACATTTTCTAGCTTAGAAGATGTTAAGAGGGTTAGATCCATCCCCTCTTGGAACCTTAACCCTGGTATTTTGAAATTATTTGCCTGGTCTCATGATTTTAATCCTAGTTTACAAAATAGTACAACTGCACAAGTTTGGGTTAGACTTCACGGTCTTTCTCAGGAGTACTGGCGCCCTAGAATTTTTTTTGCAATTGCTAACAGTGTAGGGACTCCTATTTGTACTGATTCTGCCTCTGCTAAACCTATGATAGAGCGTACCTTTGGTCAGTTTGCTAGAGTCTTAGTAGATATGGATGTTACCAAGGAACTTAAATATAATGTTCTAGTGGAAAGAAAGGGTTTTGCTTTCTTTGTGGAATTGGAATATGAAAATCTGCCACATTATTGTTCTCATTGTGAGAAAATTGGACACTATGTGGAGATTTGCAAGTTTGCAAACAAAGAGCAAGATCAAGAGAAGGTTGAACCATCAAGATATTACAAAAAGGAAACCAAAAAGATCCATGTTCCTGTGAGAGATGGAAGGAAGGATAAGGGAAAAGAGCTAGGTGATCCCATTATCGTAGAAGCAGCAGGTGAACCAGTTCTGAATGCAGGAAAGGTTCTTCAAAAGAAGAGTACAGAAGAGAGCCAGGGAGTTGGTCCTAGTGGCACAAAAGATTTGAGTTGTTTAGAACATAGGAACAAATTTGATGCTCTAAATATTATTGCTGAAGCTTCTAGTCCCAAAGATTTAATGCTAGCACAAGACCAGATCCTGGAAGCCGAAGTGAATGCTGAAATAGAGCAAAGAATGAACGAAGATCCGGAGCAGGAAGAGAACACTCAGGACTCAGAATTTGTGGATGCTACTCAATTTCATGATGGTGATTTGTCTGAAGGTGAGATTGAGGCAAATGTATCAAAATTACCTACTCCTGTCAGAGTCCAACGAGATATGGATTTTCTGAACCAATCTTGGGCTAATATAGTGGATGATAACGCTGCTGAAGCCAGGATGTTGGAGGATTTAGAGACAGAGCATGAATTGGAAGACAATCAACAAGTTTTCTCTACTGACTTCCAGTTAGTGACCTCCAAGAAACAACAAAGGTCGCTTAGGCAGAATCTGAACAAAGGAATTCAAACCAGATCAAGGAAGGTTCCACAACCCAAACCTTTCAAATGAAGTGTTTATATTGGAATGTAAGGGGTCTGGCTAACTCCCCATCAAGGTTAGCCCTCAAAAGACTTGTGCTCTTGCATAGGCCTGATATCTTAGTTATTTCTGAACCGTGGATGAATTTTGATTGTTTTCCTAGGAGATGGCTTTTAAACTTAGACTTAAAAATGTTTGCTTTAAACTCTAGACATAATCTCCCTCCCAATCTTTGGTGTCTTTGCAAATCTACCCTTGACCCTATAATCTTAGCTTGTGATGATCAACAAGTTTCCTTCTCTTTAACTGTTAGCTCTAAAACTTTTGCTCTTTCCGCCATTTATGCCTCAACTAATTATATCAAAAGAAGACAATTGTGGTGTTCTCTTTGTTCTGTTCAGTCACAATACTCAATCCCGTGGTGCTTTATTGGAGATTTTAATGCGATCATTGGGGCTCATGAACATAGAGGACCCCTTCCTCCTTCTAGACTTCCTATGGAAGAGTTTCTTTCTTGGTCAGAGTCAAACCTTCTTCTTCATATTCCAACTAGAGGTTCTGAGTTTACCTGGAGTAATGGTAGAAAAGGTAATAGATGCACTGAGAGAAGGCTTGACAGATCAATTTGTAACCATTTGTGGATGGATTTGTGTTGCTCCCTTTCTTGCTCAACCCTAACTAAACACAGGTCTGATCACTTCCCCCTTTTACTTGACTTTCAATTTACCCCTGAAACCTTTTCACCTCAATTCAAATTTCAACAGATGTGGTCTATGCATCCTGACTGCAAAGATCTAATCTCTTCCAATTGGAACTCAAAGGTAATTGGCTGTCATATGTTTATCCTCAATAGTAAGCTCAAGAGACTTAAAAATAGATTGAAGGATTGGAACAAAGACATCTTTGGTGATGTTCATGAGGCTGTCAAAATTGCTGAAGACAATTTAAACCAAATCCATAGAAATATCAGCTTGCAAGGCTCTGATGATGACCTGTTTATTGCAGAAAAGTTAGCCCAAACCCATCTTGAAATCGCCCTGAACAAACAAGAAATTTTTTGGAAACAGAAAGCTAACCTGAGCTGGCATTTAGAGGGGGATAGGAACACCAAATTCTTTCACAAAATAGCCAAAATCAAAACCGCCAGTAAACTGATCACCACTCTTCAAGATGGAGAGAATGTGCTTACAGATTCCCAACACATTGCGGATCACATTGTTAATTACTATAAATCTTTATTTTGTACTAACTTTGTTTTGCAGGATCAGTCTCTTGTTGATGAAGTTATTCCTAAACTGGTTACAGATGACATTAATGCAGTGCTGACTACTCTTCCTTCTTCTTTAGAGATCAAAGCTGCAGTCTTTGCTTTAAACAAAGATAGTGCTCCTGGACCAGATGGTTTTGGTGCTTTCTTTTATCAAACATACTGGCATATTATAAAGGAGGATGTAGTAAATGCGGTTTTGGAATTCTTCACAAAAGGTTGGATTCTTCCAGGTTTCAACTCAAACTCTATTGTCCTTATTCCAAAGACTCCAAATGCTACCTCTGTTGATCAATACAGACCTATAGCTATGGCAAACTTCAAGTTCAAAATAATTTCAAAAATTATAGCAGATAGACTTGCTCAGATAATGCCCTCTTTAATCTCTAAAGAGCAACAAGGCTTTATTCAAAATAGAGACATAAGGGACTGTTTGTGCGTAGCCTCTGAAGCTGCCAATTTCTTACACAACAAAGCATATGGTGGGAATCTCATTTTAAAAATTGATATTTCAAAGGCTTTTGACACTTTGGAGTGGCCTTTCATTATTCATGTCCTGAAGGCTTTTGGTTTTAATGATATGTTTTGTAACTGGATTGAGGTGATCTTAAAATCAGCTTTTCTCTCTATTTCTGTAAATGGAAAAGCTCAAGGTTACTTTAATTGTTCTAGAGGGGTGAGGCAGGGTGATCCATTATCTCCTCTTTTATTCTGCCTTGCAGAGGATGTCTTAAGTAGGGGGATTTCTAAGCTTGTGGAGGATAGGAAGCTGGATTTGATTAAAGGAACCAGAAGTGTTAATATTCCCTCCCATTCTTTCTATGCTGATGACTTGCTGGTGTTCTGCAAAGGTAAATGCTCAGGAATCTCTAATCTTAAAATTTTGTTTACCAGATATGCTTTGGCTTCTGGTCAGATTGTGAATGCGGCAAAGTCTACCATTTATTCTGGTTCTATTTCTGCTCCGACCCTGCTCCAGCTCTCTGATTTGCTTGGATTCAATATAGGATCTTTACCTTTTAATTACTTGGGGGTTCCTGTGTTTAAAGGAAAGCCTAAGACTTCCCACCTGCAACCGGTAGCTGACAAAATCAAAGCTAAATTATCAGCTTGGAAGGCTTCTCTCCTTTCAATGGCAGGAAGAGTTCAATTGGTTAGATCAGTGGTTCAAAGTATGTTAATGTATAGTATCTCAATTTATTCTTGGCCAATGTCTCTTATCAAGGATGTTGATAGGTGGATAAGAAATTTTGTGTGGAGTGGAGATGTCGAAAAAAGAAAACTTGTTACGGTTTCTTGGAAAAAAGTTTGCAGGCCTCTCGCACAAGGAGGTCTGAACTTGAGATCCATCAAAACTTTAAACACCTCCACGAATTTACACCTTTTTTGGAAGTTGCTTCACTCAACAGCTGATTGGGCAGTATTGCTGAGAGCTAGAGCCTTGAGATGCAAGAAACCTATCAATCACCATATCTTTTCTTCCATCTGGAGCAGCATTAAAGAAGAAATCAGTGATATCAACAACAATTCAATCTGGCTCCTTGGCAATGGTAACAACATCAATTTTTGGAATGATAGCTGGTGTGGTGCCCCTCTGTCTCAAGTTCTCAATATTCCAGCACCAATTAGTTCTAAATTATCCTCTTTGGTCAGTGATTACATTTTTAATGGTCAGTGGAACATTCCTGAACCACTGTCTCATATGTTCCCCTCTCTTAGGCAGCTCCTTAATCAAGCAATCATTCCACTGGTGCCAAAAGAGGATCTTCTGATTTGGAGACACTCTGATTCTGGTATCTTGGAGCTCAAGCAAGCTTATGATTTCAAACTGAACAACACTGAAGAAACCCGTTGGGCAAAGATTATCTGGAACATCGATATTCCTCCATCAAAGTCCTTAATGGTTTGGAGACTTTTGCATGATAAGCTTCCTACTGATGACAATCTTATGAATAGAGGTTGCCAGCTTGCCTCTGTTTGCAGTCTTTGTTTTAAAACAGGTGAATCTTCTCTTCATCTCTTTTTCTCTTGCCCCCTCGCCACTAAACTTTGGTCTTGGCTTACTACATCTTTGAACATTCCTTTGCATATTGGATCATTGGAGGATGTGTGGAATTTCTGTGAAAGGTCTTGGTCCCCCCAATGCAAAATTGTCATTATTGCTGCTTTGTTAAATCTAATTAACACTATCTGGTTTCTAAGAAATGAAGCTAGATTTAGTGATAGAATTATCCCTTGGAGGTCAGCTATTAATACCATCATTGCTAATACATCTCTTACTGGGAATCACACTTTAAAGGCTTCAAATAATTCCATTAGAGATTTCTCTATTCTCAAAGTGTTCAATATTAACATCCATCATCCCAAAGCTCCATCTATTATAGAAGTCTTATGGGATCCTCCAATGATTCAGTGGATAAAGTGTAATACAGATGGAGCTTCAATTGGTAACCCTGGAACCTCATCTTGTGGAGGTGTCTTTAGAAATCATGATGGTAATTGCTTAGGCTGCTTTGCTGAGTTCCTAGGTTTTCTCACTTCCTATCAAGCAGAATTATGTGGTGCTATGAGAGCTATTGAGGTTGCTTCAGAGAATCACTGGCTTAATCTTTGGTTAGAGACAGACTCAATGTTAGTTGTGCAGGCTTTCAAGAATATACACCTTGTTCCTTGGCCTTTACGAAACAGGTGGAACAATGTTCAGTTTCATCTTTCTAGTATGAATTGTATAGTCACTCATATATTTAGAGAAGGAAACCAAGTGGCTGATTCCCTTGCAAACTTTGGTCTTTCTCTGTCTTCTTATGTTTTTTGGACTAATATACCATTGTTTGCAAGGGAATCTTTTGTTAGGAACAAAATTGGTTTACCTAGTTATAGGTTTTCTTCTTCTTGAGGGAGTTTTGGTTTGGTCCCCTCCCTCCTTTTTGTACCTACTTTATCTCTTTTCTATATACTTGGTTGCTAGCTTCTTGGCTACAACCTCTTTTGCTTAAAAAAAAAAAAAATATGGTTAACTAAAATTAAGTTAAAATTTAAATTTACTTTAAAATAAGTAAACAAAAATAAATTACATAACATTAAATAATTGAATGATAGATATAAACCACCGAGTTTTAGAGTATCGGAGTGTTTGCTAATAGTAAAACATATAAAAATCCAATTTCCCACCTTCCGAGTGTTTGCTAAGGATACTTTGCATGCAATCCACTAGGCGCGAACACATGATTCCTCCCTACATAATGGTGCTTTGGGTGCTGCAATCACAAACCCCATATGGATAAAGTCGAGAGAATGCTTCCTGAAGTATACCATGGACTGCGTAACATATGCTACTTATCAGAAAACATGTTTTAGTATTTGTATTGGAGGTTGTATTGGTAAATTTGGTTTTGCCAATGCATCTTGGACATTTATCCTTTAGGTTCCACACATCCAACATTATTGAGTTTGGTTCATGGTGGGTATAAATGATGGGTGGTTTGATGGGAAGTCTAACACTATCGAGGTTGATGCGTGACTATAAATGATGAGTGGTGCGATCAATAACATGAATACCACAATATGTTTATGTATTTTGCCTTATTCAACTTACAAAACTAATTTATAAAGTGAGACGTGTTACTCTTTATAAACTTGTTTCATACCTTATATTTCAGATATGTGAGACTTGAGTTTTTCTCAATATATCTTACGTTATTCAAATTTCACTACAACTAGCTTTTGAGCATGGTATTTTTAATGTGCATTTCAAGTCGAATAACAAAGTGGTTGTTAACGCTTTCAACGATTCAAGATCATTTGACAATGAGCTGTTCTTAACTATATCACAAAATTGTGCTATTTTACCCCGTCACGATGATAATCAACTTACTTTAATATGGAGACAAGTTAATAGGGTTTTTTATAGCGTGCATAACTCATCAATAGAGGCTAGCCCAAGACTAATACAACATTCTGGTTGTCTTTTCGTTCCTCGTTTTTTAAGAAAGGAAATTATTCTATCATGCCTAAAAAATTAGAGTATTTTAGCGTTTAATGAAGGATGAAATAATTTTTTAGTTTATAAAATACTAAAGGATACTTTAATCCAAGAACACTTCGATGGAATGGTGATAGTTATCTTTTAGTTTAACTAGATGTTTTGGATTCGAATTCAGTTATGGGAATGTAGAAGTGTTAAATTGAAGAAAAACTTTCCTCAAAAAATAAAATTGAAGAAGAACTTTGTCATCTATTGCATTTTTATCCAACTCAGAGGATTAGTCTCTTGTAGTGTACACACAAAACAAAAAAGTTATAAAAAATAAAATAAATAAAGGATACTTAGTTTGTAATGTATATATGTGGATTGTTTTTAGAGGTCTATTATGCGTGGAAAGTTGATGCAGGTGCTATCATGATCTAGTCATATTTTAGTATTCTTTGCTTCTCCAAACACGCAGTGTTGTGTCTGCATATCCTCTAATTTCTAGATGCTCAGAATTTGTGCTTTTATTTTCTAAACAATTTTTTGAGTTGAAAAACAAAACAAAACAAAAAATGTTGGGTAGGCTAACGCTACAACTGATTTTTTTAAGGAAAAATATTGATATTTTATTTTGACGCAAATTTCACAGAATTTCATAATAGTGGTGATCAATGCACTAGAGAAATTAATGTTTGGGAATTGCAGTCGATGCGAGTATGGATACTGCAAATGTTGCAATGCATATCTTTTTTGTTTCATTTTTAATATTCGTTGTTATAAGGAAAAATGTTCGTATTTATCTGTCATATATAGAATTGATACATCACTATTGATAAAAAAAATATTGATACAGCACTGTAGCAAAAAAGAAATTGATACCAAAAATAAATAAATTGATACGACATTATAATTTATTGTATCAATACTACCCTTAATTATTTATAGTAGAGAGACATATAAAGATGATATAATAAATACTTAATGACATTAGAAAAAAATGATTCTTCTGAAAGTAATAAAATTAGTATTATTTTATTGGTAGGAGTAACCTTTAACATATCCTCAAAAAAAAAAAAACTTCCTCAAAAAAAAACTTTGACATTACGCGTCTAGTATATGTTTCCTCTAAAAAGCTTAAATCTATCTCATTAATTTTTTTTTAAACAAAGAAAATATATTAAATAAAAAGGGAGTACAAAACACTGGGGGACATAAACCTGGCCCAGTGCAACCACAAATAAGTCCTAAAAGGGAAATACAACCAAGATTACAAAAGTGGTATAAAATTGCCAACTGAAACTAAATCCAATGAGGAACTCAAATGCGTCCCAGAAAAATACACGTCATAAGCACAAACCAGCAAGCCCAACATGAGACCCGAAACTGGATTGCAAAAAGAAAATGATGTGTACAAAACTGCAACCATTCAATGAACCAAAACGAACCAGATACAATTTTGAGTAATCAAACCATCTTTTGAGGAATGGTTTATGAAATGTCCGCCAACACGCACAAATTCACGTACCAACAGTATTGTGGCAGTGAGATTTTGAAACAAAACATTAACAACACACACCCGGAACTAAAATTCTAGATGCGATTTGAAATCGAAACCGAAACCACCTCTCAGCGTGTATAACACATGAGAGGTCTAGCAGCCGCGACATCAACGATGGTGAGCGCGACTTCAAAACATGTCAGGATGACGACAAACATCACAACACAAACCCAGACGGCGGGAGGTGAGGAACATTTGAGAAAAGCCACCATTCGCCGACGGCGAGGGTTGAAAGTAGATCCTTTGGATTCGAACGCTCCAAACCCAGATCTGAAACTCACCAAGCAGAATCAAACAAATCTGAATCCCCACCAATAACAAGCACCAAACGGTGAAGTGATCAAAGATAAAGGAGAGGTGGAGACCAAACCGGAGTGAGGAGAGGATTTGGATTGAAAGGGAAGAGTTTGGGTGGTGCAGAGGACACCAGTGGTGCGGAGATCGAAACTCATCGCACCACCACCCAAGGAGGTTACATGGTGGAGATTTGAGTTTGAATTTGAGGAGGAAGAAAACCAACGGCGAGGGTTTGCTTTAGTTAGAGAGAAGGAAGAGGCTAAAGAGTAATCCTCCACACATTCGAAATCTATCTCATTACAAACAGACTACAGTTTTAAATATCTCAAACCCTTTAGAATATCATATATATATATATATATATTAGCAAAAAAAAAAGAAAGAAAAAAGAAGAAGATAAATCACACTAATATATAGCATCATCTTAGTCTACACTAATATATTTTGTTCTTAATAAACTACTTGAGGTGTTGTTTAGCGCCAATAGCTTAATATTATGTTCTTAATAAACTACTTGAGGTGTTCTTAATTTTTGTCAAGACTTAATCTTATAATTTATCAGAAAGAAAAAAAAAAAGAGTAGACCTACGTGAATTAATCTTTAACGGCCAATCGTATAAGTCTGGTGTGAGTGTCGTGGCCCAATAATTGTCGCGCCCCACCCGAGCAACTGTCTTTGACTTTGGAATTCAAATTCGGTATGTGATTATATCATTTTCTGAGGGGCGGTGTGTGATTATATCAAATACGGTTCATCATTATAATACTAAATGTTAGGTAGTCTTGACCTACCTAACCCGTTCACAAATGTTACCACTAGATCACTAAAGTTTTCTATGACTTATAATTGTTTTCATTTTATATATCTATCACAGATGCGACTAATTTACAACATAAATAATTTTGTACGATGCCTTAAAAATATATTTAATTGAATAAATAAAAAATTAATAAAATTATGTACGAAAAATTACAAAAATATGCTTCTCCCCATTTCTTTGATTTCTCTCCCATTCTCCTCTGTTTCTAATTTTTAAAAATATGCTTCTCCTCATTTCTTTGATTTCTCTCCCATTCTCCTATGTTTCTAATTTTATTTATTTATCTTTATCTTTATCTTTTCTTTATAATACTAAATGTTAAGTAGTGTTCCTCTAACCCTAATGATTAGCCCTACTGGTAGGGATTGAACCAGGTACCACATGCTTCCAAATCACAACTCTTACCACCAAGGTACTGATGTTTTTTATGACATGCAATTGATTCAATGTTATGTATCCAACATAAATTCGGGTCCTCTTTCTTTCAATCTCACAATCCCTAAATCATTTCTCACTCAATTTCATCTCTTTCACTATCATGCAGTTGAACCTAATAACCATAACTCCGCCCTTTTTGACGGACCTAATTAATTTTTATGAAAAAAAAGGTCTGCAAGGAATTAAATCAGGTAGCACATAAAAATGTCATTTTTTTAAAAGTCACTAACGTCATTGCAATTCCTTTTTTTTATAGCAGTTCATTTTCATTATTAACGGTTCCTTTTCATTATTATTTTTTCTTTCAATTACCACATAACGGTTCCTTTTTATTATTTTTTTTCTTTCGGTTACCACATAACAGTTGTTTTTCCTTTTTATAGATTTAACAGCCCTTGCGGTTATGGTCTGTTTCTTGGTGTACGCTTACTACGTACTACGATATTAAAGTTGCATCTTTAAAATTGTTGATAATTTGACTAATTCAGATGATAATTTTATCATTAGAAACTTCACTTTTTAGTGTAATTTTGTCTACCTCTTTGTTTCTCCTATATTATATTAATTACTTGAAGTTATTTATTCTGCCTTTTTATTTGCAAAAATCACTACACTAGATTATAACATTACTTTGTTTTCTCAGTTTGACTTTTGAAACATGTTTACTATTTTCAATTTGTTTATTTTAGTTGTTCTTTTAACATGAATGTAATCGAATATGAAGGTTGAGAAAGAAGGAATTCGGGAACACAAACTGATAATATTATTTGGTAACAAAATAAAGTTAATAACTTAAATTGGTGTAATTTTTGCACCTTTTCTTTTGTTTTTTTTTTCGATCATTTCATAACAAAGTACTGAATATGTAAATAAAAACATAATCAATTTGACATTTATATACAAAATTCTACAAAACCCGTGCATCACACGGGTTAGAGTCTAGTTCTCTAAAAAAGAAATCATATAGGGTTCGACTTTTTTTAGAGTTTAATTAGAATACTCTGACGGATTAAAGAGATATTATACGGTCAATCAATTAAAATCTTTTTTTAAGACACATCATCTTAAATGTTAAAAAGGGAAAAACTAAATAAAGTCTATGCTTAAATATGCAAATAGTCCCTGCAAATAGGGCTCGTTTTGTTTTTGGTCATTGGTAAAAAATTTTATTTAAAAAGACTCTTGCAAAATTTTCTCTTTTAAAAAAGTCCCTGGCCCCACTTAAGAGCTGATTTGACATGGTTTTCGCCACGTGGCAGTTGCTGACTGTGCAACTTTTGCCACGTGGCGATGACGTGGCATGCCACATAATTAAAAACTAAAAAAATCATTTTAAAAATTAAAAATAATTTAAAAATTCTTTTCGAAATTTAAAATTAGAAATAAAAAATCAGAAAAATATATTTAAAAATTTAAAAAACTGAAAATAAATTTCCAAAACATTTCAGATTATTTATTTTCATAAATTAAAATTATATAATTTGATAATTTTGGAAAAAAATCTGAATTTAAATTTAAAAATCCTAAAAAGTAAAAAAAACAATTAAAAATCCTTAAAATAATTTTTTGAAATTAAAAATCTGAAAATAATTTTCAAAATCATAAAATAAATTTCCATAAAAAATTTGATTATATAATATCTGGAATTATATAATCTGAAATTTCGAAAAAAAATTGAAAAAATAAATGAATAAATTATCTAAAATTAAAATTAAAAATTTTGAAAAAAAATCTGAAAATTATATATTCGAAAATTATTAATTTTCAGATTATATAATTTTAAAAAAATTAATTTTCATATTTATTTTTCAAATATTTATATTCAGATTTTAAAAAATAATATAATTTTCGAATTTTTTTTTCATATTTCAAAAATTTAGTTTTTTTTTAAACTATATATAATCGGAAAATTGTTGTAACTTTTTTTTATGATATTTTAATTTTTTTATTTTATTTTCACATCTTTTTAATTTTTAAAATTAATTTTCAGAATTTTAAATTTTTTTTAAAAAATTAATATTATGTGGCATGCCACATCATCGCCATGTGGCAAAAGTTGCACAGTCAGCAACTGCCACGTGGCGGAAACCATGCCATCTCAACTCTTAAGTGGGGCCAAGGACTTTTTTAAAAGTCTGAAAATTTTGCAAGGTTGTTTTTTTAAAAAAAAATTACCAAGGACTAAAAGCAAAACGAGCCCTATTTGCAGGGACTATTTGCATATTTAAGCCTAAAATCTATACTAATTAATGTTAAAAAGGAAAGAAGAAAAGGAGAAAAACGAGATTTGTTCACCAAAATGACACACCATTTAAGAGTTTTTACTTCTAGCCATCGATTTGTCATTAAATTAGATGAAGGGTAGAGATTTGTTCACGGGAGAAAAAGTGTAGAAAAACTCACGGGAAACAATCCCCTCCCCCGGGGATCAGACACCAATCAAAATCATTTCTAGATCAATTTTGTGTGTTGCATTTGAATTTTAGGTTCAAGTTGCTCCATTGATGATAATTACAAGTGGACTGGAACATTGATGATTGGGACAAGAAAGAGACCAAAAAACCAAGTAGACCTATAACGACAAAATCAATTTCATTTATTTAAAAAAATTGAAAGAAAATTGATCGCAAAAATAAAATAAGAAATCGAAAATCACAGAAATTATTACCATTTTGTGATGAATTTTTTAAGCGAAAATCGATGACAAAGGATGATTTGTCTTTGATGGGAACTATGCAAGAGTAGGATCGAGGTTAGGGAAAGCTGGGCAATGTTGTAGTTTATAATCAAAACATTTTTTTTTACTAATAATCAAAGAAAAGTTTGTTACCCTGTTGATTTGGTTTATTGGGGCACAAGGGTTTTAGACTAATAAGGAATGTGGGTTATGACTTATGACATTTAGTAGTCCAAATTTTATTTGATTTTCCTTTTTTTAACACTTAGTCGATGTCTCTTAAAAAATATTTTTAATTAGTTAACCGTGTAAAGTTTATTTACTCTGTCAGAGTATTCTAATTAAACTCTTTTTTTAATGAACAAAAAGTTAGTGTTACTATAAAAATAAAATAAAAAGTTAGGGTGAAGTGATGGCCATTTAGTACATCTTTCTTTGCAATTGAAAAAATTAATTTTTTGTGTGGGATATAATTGTATCAGATAATGCATTCTTATATCTATATTCGAATTGAGGATTTTTAGTTAAGCTGAAATTGATCAATTATTATCACATTCAAGTGGTCTTGAGTGTCTATTAGTATTTTGCTATTAACCTAAATGAAGTGATGATACCTTCTTTAAGATGATTAGCGAGGCCTCAATTCTGAAAAGTTTAAATCTAAAATATGTCTTTTTATCATTAGATTAATCTTTTGGAATTTACTTACACATCATTTGTTCATTTTTAAATGCCACTTTTAAGATTTTTTTTTATTACGAAAAAATATATATTTATTCGTTTAAATTGGTAAGATATAGATATAAACACACACAAACTCATTGTTGCTAAAACGAACAAGGATGAATATATAGATATAAACACACACAAACTCATTGTTGCTAAAACGAACAAGGATGAATATGTGAATTGACTCACAATACTTAGGTTAATAGAATTAAACGACAAAATAGCTAAAATTTGACAAAATTAAGGTGACGGAAATACTCAAGCTTCAAGATATGTAAAATTGACTTCTAATTTATTGATTGAATACATAATGAAATTAGATTGATCTATCAATTTTAACCAAACAAACATTGCAACAAAATGAAAAAATCAAACGTCGCACCATGACGACGAAGAAACAATACTGCACTCATGCAAAATTACATAAAAACACGAAATAAAAATTAGAACTATGTGGAAATCATTAATTTAAATAAAAGGTGAAAAAATGTGATGTAGTGGGGTGATTGTGGACAAAAAATTGCTCAAAATCATCCTCTCTCTAATGGAAAAAAGAAGAATAGAGAGGGGAGTAGAGGGAAGGTTGAGAGGGATAAAGGAGTTATTTTTTCGTTTTTAAAACTCAAAGTAATGCTAATTAATATTTTATCAAAATTCTTTCAAAAAAAATATTATTTTATCAAAATAATATCTAACTATTTATCACGGGTAATTTTTTTTTAAATGAGATAATAAATAGTTAATGATATTATAAGAAAAGAAAAATAATTGTATCGATAGTAACAAAATTTATTAGTTATTTTACTTATTTATTTTTATTACATAAATAATCTTAAAATGACAATTAAAAAAAGAACGAATATAATATTTACTTAAAACCCTTATATCATTTTCACGATATCCTTATTGATGCTCAAGAGACTCTTACAGTACCTATATGTCGATATCCCATCAAAAGGCATGAGACTATTGGACGACTGAGCTACATTACCCTTTGAAATAGCCATCTTAAGAGAATGACACATGCGTGGAGAATATGGGGGGGACTGGTCGGATCCCATGTATATGTGTGAGGAGGTTGGCAAATCACTTGTATAACATCCCATTACTCAGAACCCGCACTCCTAGGTCCATATGAAGACAAAACTCTAAAACAACCACTATATACGGTGGAATTAACTTATATGGTGAGCAACCTCGATACTACTACTACTACACACCCAAAAAAAAATCTAGGAAGTTATCCCTCATCAAGGGGCAACCCCTAAGACTATGTGTTAGACTAGAAAATTGATGGACGTCCATGGTGGTGCTACGGTTAAACTCTCCAACAACCTAGATACACAAATCCCATCATCAACCACTCCATATGGCTCCACAGTGGTAACAAAAAAATGGCGCCAATGAAGGTACTTACAATGTCGTGTTCAAACACCCTAGCAACAATGAGAGATCTAAGCAACAGTGAGAGATCTACAAAAATGAGATGCATAATACAAGCGAGACATGAAGATCAGGATCATATGAGATAAGAAGTGTGGGTGAAGGAGAAAAAAGTACATTGTTGGAAGAGGGACCAAGAAGCTGAAAACCATCGACAAAGATAGTCCAAAGAAAAGGGGGGGGAGGGTTGGGAAAATGAAGATCCGCAAAATTAGACAACGACGTAGGTGGAAACAAACATGTTCCTTCCCAATTATCCTCAACCATTCTCTAACAAAATCCAAATTCACCTTTCCACCTTTCAAATCTGTTGGGTTTTGATTTTGTGCAATGAATCCTTGAAGATTTGATTGAATATTTATGCACATATCTTATGCTCCAAGAAGTGTGTGTTTCTAGAAGCTACTCATGTCGGTTTAAGCTTTGCCATATTCTTAAAGTTAAACGTCCTAAACATTTTAGGAAACAATATATTTGCTTCTAGAAGATTGTAGCTGAAGACCTTTTTGGATCAACTGTATTGTTTAGCCCGATTGAAGAATAATCCCATGCATTCTCTGGCTATATAAAGGAAGACTCAAACCTGGTGAAGATTGATCGAAGCCGTCATTTTGAAGAAGTGTCATTCTAAGGTTTCGTGTCTGTTCTTTGTTATTTTGTATACCTCTCTGTGTGTCATCTTGATACCTAGAGCAGGTTTGTTTAGTTGAGTTGTATTATTGTCTTTGTACACCACTGTAGTGCATCTTTCAAGAGTTGGTTTGTTTATTGAAGGTGTTCTCCTATTTGATTGTAATTGAGTTAAATCACTGGTTGAGTGATTGAGAGAAAGCGAGATGAGATCTCATATCTAGGAGGAGTCTTAGATAGAAATTCACAGGTAGTGTTTAGGTGTCAAGGCAGTGAACAATGTTTGTTCACATAAGACTACGAACCAAAACTATTAATAGTGGATTTCCTTTCTTGGCATGGATGCCCCCAGATGTAGGTGATGTTGCACCAAAATGGGTTACCAAACTTCTTGTGTTATTCCTTTCCTGCACTCTACTTTATTATTGTTTATTGTGCTACGTTGTTATATCTAATGTCCAAGACATTTCGTTAGACATTCCTGGTGTCTAAGACATCACGTAGGACATCTATTCAGTGAGTGTCAGAATTACAAAATCCACAAGTACATTAATGGATGAGACGACACTTGGTGTTGCAAAGTGTTCGGAGAAACACCCAATGATATCACTCATAAATGGATCTCCAACTTTCACACAAGATCCATTGCTGGGAACAAAATTCATGGTTTGACTTTCAACTCAAACGACGAGGCAACAACATAATGTTTTGTTGAGGAATTATCAAGCATGTTTCATCATTGCGACGTTGAGAGTGGAAGAACCCTTCATCATCTAGCATGTTCAACGGGGTTCTAACAATCCAAAAGCTCAAGTCCATGGACAATATATGACTCTAGGCCAAGAAGCATATTGAGGTCGAGCGGATTGTAAATTTAAACTATCAACGATTGACCCAATAAATTGAGAGAAAACAATTTCAGATAAAAAAACTGAAACTCGATCCATAAAGAAATTGGAATCTCTAAAACCCTATAAATTGGGAAAAATGACGAGAACATGATTGCAATGAAAATGGAATCGCAAATTGAATCGAATCGAACAAGAAGTTTAATTTGAATGGCATGAATCTGTTACAGAGGCAAACAAAATCAGAATCAAAGAAATTGAATCGAAAACTAGAGAAAAAAACAACAAGGAATAAAATTTTCCCGAGAAAGGGAAGAAGGAAAATGAAGGAAAAATTGAATGAGACCGAAAAAGAATTGAGAAAATTGAATTTTCTCAAGAAAATGCAGTGGAGTAATTGTTCAAGGTGGATACCATATTTGCTCTGATACCATGTTGAGAAACATGACATATATGAAAATAGAGAGAAAAAGCTTAGAAAACTATTGTATTGATAATAGTTAAAAAGATACAAAAATGAAAAAGAGAGCTACAAATGAGTCAACATCGTGACTTATATTGTACTAAACTAGTACTCTAACTAACAAAGTAATTTTAACTAACTACTAACTATCAATATTCTTAACATATATCATCATATAATTAATATTTTTTAATTGAAATATATATATATATATATCCCAAAAAGGCACAAACAAATACAAAATCATATACAAATACAAAAATGAGTACAAGAAGTACTCAAGCTAAGCAAAAACAAAACAAAAAGATCCCTCCGACCTTAAAATAAGAGCAAAACAAAATCAATACAAGAATACCAACTAACCTCTTATCATAAACACCCAACCTCAGTCGAACAGGAGAAAAACTAAAAATAGAACTCTACGATCAACGACTCCTAGACAAATCCGCCACCATACATTATAAATGCCAACACAAAATGAGTTCATGGTCCCACTCACATAAAGTACATATGTGATCATAATGTTTTTCTAAATATAATAGGCTTAAATATGCAGATCATCCCTTCAAGAGGATTACCGATCATCGTTTTCGCCAGATCGTTTCTCCCATCTTTCTCGAGTTATAAAATTGATATAGTTAGTAGTGGGAATTGAATTTAATGTGTTATTTTTTGTGGGAACCAACTTTTTGGGGGTTTGGAGTCTGTTTTGTGTTGAATTTATTGATTTTTGGGTTGAACTTATGAGTTTCTTGATTTTGGAGAAGAAGGGAAAAATAGTCTTTTTCTTGTTAGTTGAATTCATTAAGGGTAAAATCATCCATTCAAGTCATTTCATCTGAGTCAGTAGTGGTTATTCACAACTAGCAGCTGACACATCGATAAAAATCAAACATATCAACAAAAAATGAGATTAAAGACCAAACTAAAATAATTATTAATTACAAGGTCTGTTTGAAATAATAATAAATTATAGAGACTAAAAGCCAAATGCACCATATTTACAGAAAAAATTGCATGTTTAAACCCAATTAATAATTGATGAAGTGGAAAGCGTGAAATGTGTGGGTGACAATGTAGTTTTTTTATAAGAAAAAAAAACTATTTTTTAGGCTCATTGAATATTTAATGTATTTGGTCTATAATATATATCAAATACATTAGATTTGTAATAAATATAAAAAAATAATTTTTATCAAATACATTAGATATTCAATAAACTTAATAAGTAGTTTTTTCTTATAAATGTGACTGGAGAAAATATTTTTTAAAGAGGTTGACAACGTAGTTAATGACCGTTTTTGTTTTAATAATGACAGCAAAGCCAGGCTGCCACAGCACACTCCAAGTAGTACAGTACAACTGATCCCACGTGGCTACTAAATGTAATTACCCTCAGTCTCCGTCAGCAGTAAATACTAAAATCATCCACTGGACCCCACACTCACAAACCAAACCAAACCAAACCCCTCATCGCATCCGTGCGCACCTTGTTCTTCCTTCTTAGATCTTCCACTTTACCATTTCTCATTCCATTTTCTCTTTACAAAACTCAAAATAATTAAATACATATCCAATCCATTCTATTCAAAAGTAATTAAGGGAGAAAGGTTTTTGTTGAAGGGTACGTTTTAAAGTTCTACTCTAAGCATTTTCTCAGCTGAATTACCTCTATTTTTTTTTTTTTGGTTGTTGCTGTTCTATTAACTTGGTTTTATTTTATACATCTCAATTTTCTGGTTTAGGGACTAAATTGGTGAGTGAGTGAGTGAGTGATAGTTTCTGGAGTCTCTTACTTTTTGCTTAATTTTCTCAAGTTTCTAATCTATGGTACTTGTGTTTGAATTTTGATGTGACAGATTCTTGAGTGAAGAGTAGTAATAGTATGAGGAGAGGAGCATAGGATAAGAGGTGAATCAGGACAAGGACAATGAAGTTCCTACGCTCAGGGGAGCAATTGGAAGGAACATATGAAACACAACCTTCATCTGAATCTCTTGTCACCAGGGACTTCTTCTCAGGAAGTGATCATTCTTTCCTACCTGGAAAACTTGATCAGAAGTTGGACACCCGCAATATAGAAGAAGCTGAATTATCTTTGCGAGAAAGTGGCGTGTTAAACTATGAGGTTCACTTTTTAAGTTTTTATGTGCATTTTTGTAGAATTAGGGCCTGTTTGGATAAACGGCTTATTTACAACTTGCATAAGTTATATTTATAGCAAAAGATAAACAAGAACGTTATATTGTTTTTGTATGTTCTATAACTTGTTTTTATAAGCTATTTTGAAGAACTAATTAATGAAAATCAGTTGAAAAAAGCTTATGAAAATTGTCATAAGCTGTTTTCATAAGTTGTTTTGTGTGTGAGTTTTCAAGTGGTTACTGTCATTCCGTCTATCTACCAAAAAAAAACTGTTTAAATTATTAGTGATTGTAGCTACTATTCTAATTTGGAGAAAAAATATGTATGCAATCTACAGGAAGCTAGAGCATTGCTAGGAAGATACGAGTATCAAAAAGGAAATTTAGTAGCTGCATTACACGTCTTTGAGGGAATAGATATAGGTGTTGTGACTCCTAAGATCAAAATTGCCCTTTCCAGAAACAGAGAACGCCGCAAGAAACATTCCCATAATCATGGTGAACCGGAAATGTCTATACATTCTGTTGGCTTACTGTTTGAAGCACTCTTTCTAAAAGCAAAATCGTTGCAGGCTCTTGAAAAGTTTAAAGGTAACCTTGCTGGTTGTTTGATTCTTAGTTTTTCTCTTTTTTTGTATGTCAAGGAATTTGTGGTTTTTTGCTGCATATGGTACATCTTTTAGTCTACCTTGTTTTGTATTGGTGAGACTGTTTGGAAGAGCTTTTTGAAACATCTCATGGCATGCTAATAAGTTGTTTTCTGCTTATTTCCATTAGATATCCAAGATAGTTTATGAAAACAAATTAAAATTTATATGAAAATTGATTGACTTTATTTTAACTTTTGTTATAGAAATAGCATATACGAAAACAGATTGGTTTCGATCACAATAGGACATTAGTCAAAGTGTAAGCTAATATTTCAAATCATTCTTGCAGAAGCTGCCCAATCTTGCAAAGTTATTATGGACATAGTGGAATCTTCATTGCCTGAAGGCTTGCCTGATAACTTTGGTGCTGAATGTAAATTGCAGGAGACCGTGAGCAAGGCAGTTGAGCTGCTTCCAGAATTGTGGAAGCTTGCTGATTGTCCTCGTGAAGCTACTTTGTCTTACCGGCGAGCACTTCTTCATAAATGGAATCTTGATCCAGGGACTGTAGCAAAGATTCAGAAAGAATTTGTTGTTTTTCTTCTATATAGTGGAGGAGAAGTAATGCCCCCTAATCTACGTTCTCAAATGGATGGCTCGTTTGTTCCGAGAAACAACATAGAAGAGGCTATACTTCTTTTAATGATTTTGCTCAGAAAAGTCTCTCTCAATAGAATTGAATGGGATCCTTCAATTTTAGACCACCTTTCATTTGCTCTGTCTGTTTCGGGAGACCTATCGAGTTTAGCCAATCATTTGGAAGAATTACTCCCTGGGACTATCCATCGAAGTGAAAGATTCCATGATCTAGCTCTTTGTAATTACGGAGCAGGTAAGGACTTGGTGGCACTGGATCTTTTAAGAAAATTGTTGAGTGGTAGAGAAAGGCCGGAACACGTTCCCGGTTTGTTAATGGCTTCTAAGATTTGCTGCGAGAACCCTAGTCTTGCAGAAGAAGGGGTAAGCTTTTCTCAGAGAGCGCTTGAGAGCTTGGACGGAAGATGTAAGCAGTTAGAAAATGTTGCAAAATTCTATCTTGGTGTTTCATCATCAGCACACTCAAAATTGGCCGTTTCTGATTTCGAGAAGTTCAAGAGACAATCTGAGGCACTTCAAGCCTTGGAAACTGCTGGCAGAACAACCGGAATGAGAGACCCTTTAGTACTATACCATCTCAGTTTAGAATATGCTGAACAAAGGAAGTTAGATGATGCACTTTATTATGCAAAGTGCGTCATAAAACTGGAAGGTGGTTCCAACGTTAAAGGATGGTTACTGTTGGCGCGGATATTATCTGCTCAAAAACAGTTTTTGGAGGCTGAATCTATTATCAATGCTGCTTTGGATCAGACTGGGAAATGGGATCAGGGTGATTTGTTGCGAACAAAAGCTAAAATTCAAATTGCACTTGGACAGTTAAAGAATGCCATTGAGACGTACACTCAGCTGCTTGCTGTTCTTCAAATTCAGAGTAAAAGTTTTGGTTCTTGGAAGAAGCTATACAAGGTTTGTTGTTGTAACCACTTGTACTGATTGAATGTTTCTGCAGAATGGGATGTGTAACTCTTGTGACTATAACAATTAAAATTGGCTAAATGTTTCACTAGTATTATTTTTTATAGCTTATTATTTTTCTTCTGTTCTAGCTGTTTACCCTTTTATCTATATTATCTGTGATAGGGTAACCGAGATCGTGCTAGGAACTTGGAAGTGGAAATATGGCATGATCTTGCTCATGTGTACATCAGTCTTTCCCATTGGCATGATGCAGAGGCGTGTCTTTCAAAATCTAAGGCCATCAAACCGTATTCTGCTTCTAGATGTCATGCGCTAGGTAAATATATACATGATTTTTTTTTTGTCTGAGCTGCATATTTTTCCATTAAACATTTTCTTGAGATGGTAATGACGCCAACATATTATTATTATCACTTGAACATAATTGACAGTTGTTGTTGTTGTTATTATATTTTATGATTTTTCTTTTCAAATTTAACAGGTGTAATGTATGAAGCAAAGGGCCTTTACAAAGAGGCTCTCAAAGCTTTTCGCGATGCTTTAGACATTGATCCTGGCCATGTCCGCAGCCTAATCTCCACTGCTGAAGTACTTAGACGTTGCAGTAATAAATCAACTCCTGCTGTCAGAAGTTTTTTGACGGATGCACTACGGCATGACAGATTGAATGCTTCTGCGTGGTATAATCTTGGCCTTTTTCACAAGGCTGAGGGTAAAACATCATCATTGGTCGAAGCTACAGAATGTTTTCAGGCAGCACACTCTCTTGAAGAATCTACTCCACTTGAACCTTTCAGATGACAGATTCAATAAAACTCAAAAGGGTTGTGTTCCAGTGGTAGAAGCAAGCATGAACAAAAAATGGTGTCAACTATTCAAGCTGTTTTGTGATGTTGCGATTTACCCTTAGTATATTCATGTGTAATATTCAATTTTATCAAAAGTCAATCAAGAAAGCAATAAATGAGTAAGTTAACAAAAAAGAAATAAGGTGGTACCATAGAACTTGTTAAAATATTTGTATGCAGACAATTTTATAAGCGCCAAAGAAATACAAATTGACAATTATGATTTGTATTTGGAATATGAAAAGCACTTGCATTTATAACTTTCCATAAAAATAACGTGATTTAGGTCCCACTGCATGATGACAGCAAGGTAAACTGAAGGCTTCAAAGGTGGCATGATAGAGAAGCATCACCAATTCACCATGACAAGTTTGACCATAGGTGGAAAACAGTGCAAGCATTGGAATAATTTTGTGAAAGAATAGGAAGTACTCATCATTTTTTTTACCAATATATTCATTGCAAAAATGAAATGTACTCATAATGAAATGTACTCATAATTTTATGGAGTGAATACCCAAATTCGTCCCTGAATTTGCACGCACCAATCAGTTTTGTCCCTCAATTTTGCGAAATATCAAATCAGTCTCTGAATTTGTCAAATGTCAATCAATTTAGTCCCCCCGTCCATTTGTGGTGTTAACAGTGCTGACGTGGGCTGTTAACCACTCACATGGCTTGCCATGTCATATGCCACGCAAGCAGGTCGAAAGTGATAAAATTTCCAGGGACGAATTTGATTGATTTGCAGAAATGTGTGGCGTGTTCATGGCTATTTTTCAACGGCTCTTTCTTCCCCAAATCTATAAAATTGGAACCCTAATTTTGTCAATCTCTCATCTATAGTCCAAAATTCCCAAAATTTCTTCCAATAATCTATTACAAAGTTCTTCCCCAATTCTAAAAACTTAAAACCCTAATTTGTTTTGATTCAATTTGAAATCCAAAATCCCCAAAATTTCTTCAAGCAAAATTGTTCAGATTGAATCTGAAATGATGGGTGGTGGGCATATGGGCAAAAACAATTCTCAAACTCGAGCTTCATCTTCAAGCTCTATGTTTAATGGTGATGTCAAAATGCTTGAATGTTGGTGTCCCAGAATTTGTGTTGTAAGAAAAGCCAATACTCTCAAAAACCGAGGAAGGCACTTCTTTGCTTGCCCTTTGCCAAAGGTTTGTTTAACAACGGTTATGTGATGTCATAATGATTTGCTTAATGGTGATTGAATTTGAATTTTCTTTGTACATGATGATGATGATAATTGTGGATTTTTTGTCTGGGTTGATGAAGCTGAAGAACTAGGATACTTTAAAAACAATGGAATTGGTGCTGGTCAGGGAAGAAAGGCAATATTGATGGAGAAGGTTCGGTCTATGGTTAAGGCTAAGGAAAGTGGCAATGAAGAGTTTTGGAGGGCAAGGTTGATGGACAAAGTTGATTGTGTAGGAAGTGAGTTTATGTTGATTAAGTATTTGATTGTCATAATTTTCTTGTTTGAGTTTTTTAACATGTTATTGTATTTTACTAGGAGTGTGTAATACCCTTAATGAAAAGAGGTTGAAGATAAATGAATGTAACCCTTCTGTAATAATAATACCATCAAATTAGTCTGTGAAGTACTTGACTATCTATCAAATCGGTCCATAAATTATATGGAAAAACCATCAAATTGGTCATTGAATTATATAAACAGATATCAATTTGATCCTTGATGCATATATGTTCAGAACAATGTTAAAAACACAATTTTTTCAATATTAATAAGTCATAATTAATTAACTGCACTGCAAGTGCAGAAATGTTACATAGCCCAAAAAGAAACCCAACTAGGGGGCATAATTTAAACAAGCCTAAATATTACATAGTCCAAAAGCACTTGTAAACAGGTATCAAGCATCACTTCTTTGGAAATCATGGGGTTAGGATAAACTCCATGAATTGGGGTTGAGTAGAACCGGATGGGCCATAACCAGGAAATGGTACTCTAATAAGTCCAAGAGCAGTTGGATGTGATGGAGTAGGACCCCTCACTGATGTTTGCTTAGACCTATCAGTTGAAATAACTGGTCCTCTTATGCCATACCTCCTTGTACGAACACCCTGCAATAACATTTTCAATCAAATCAGTCCCCAAGTTATAAACTTTTCAATCAAATTAGTCCCTAAATTATTACACTAACTATCAAATTGATCCTTATATTTTATGAGTCATACCTGTCCAGACACTACTTCATTTGCAGCAACATTGATGACATGAACTGCCTCATTAGCAACAATATGATCACCATTTCCTTGCACCTCATCAGTAGCAACATTTTCAGCATTAAAATTTTCAGCATTTTCTTCTTCTGGTTGTTCAGGCTTAGTATCAATCTAGACAAACATAGAATCTTTTAAATTGGGGTGGTGACTCTGGCATTGGTATAATATTCATCCTCATAGTGGAATTTGGCAACATTAGTCATAATCACAAACAATACAACATCAGAATGCAAAACAAAATTCACTAACATCATAATGCAAACTGTGTTAATCAATCAATCAAATATATCCTTTTTTATCTCATGTTCATCAATTTTAGTAACCAAACATAAAAACAACAAATTTTGAAGTCTTAAACTCGTAACCCTAAAATGTATAATAAAAAAAAGTGAAAAAAAACACAACAGTATCAAGAAGGAGAACAAAACAAGAATCAAACAAAGTTTACAAATGGAAACAAAATCTTCAACAAATGAAAACGAACATAAAAAAAAGTCTCTTTTCCAACGAAAACGAACAGGAAAAGCCTTACTTGACGACATAATCTTCCTTCAAAACGAAATCCACCTTGATCGATGAAGATGATGATGCGTTTGGAGAGGATGAAGATGGTGAAGGTTTTAGCGGGAAGAAGAAGAGTCAGAGATGAGTTTGATGTATCTGAGTGAAATGTGAGGATGAAAGTATGGGTAAAAGAGGGGTAAAAGAGGAAAAACAGAAAAAATTGGAACTGAAAAGTTAAAATTGAATTTTGTACAAAATCAATCAAAATGGTCCCTGTACACGTGGATGTTGGATGACACGTGTACAATCCAGCACAGCATGCAGAAGGACACCTCAACATCACTAACAGAGGGATTGGACGGAGGGATGAATTTGATGGACGTCTGCAAAATTTAGGGACTAATGAGATATTTCGCAAAATTGAAGGACAAATTTGATTAGTCCTTGAAAATTTAAGGACGAATTTGATGACTCACTCTAATTTTATGGTTATGATCCTCTCCATTTAATTGTTAAATTGAATATAATAATATTATATTCATGTGTGACTCTTTCTAAATGTTTGTTAAATGAAGAAGAGACTCATAATTTCATGCCATTCTCGCCAATCTTGCAGACAATTAAAGATTTTTAGGCCCACCTGGCTTGTATGGTTGTGCTGTGATGCTAAATTTTTCAAGGCTACTTTACCCTTACTCCAACGTTTTTCTTGCGAGCTTACCATCAAGCATAAAATAATGTCAATATTTCATTATATTAAATAATTCGTTGTCTTTTTTCAATACATATTAATGAACATTAAATTGAAATCAATTTGAGAAGTTTTTAATGGTAAAAGTCATATGTACAATTAAGTCACATGAAATAATCGGGAATGAACAGAGGATAAAATGTGATATTTAACTATTCAATCTCATTTTATCTAAATTCTTCATGTGTTTATTTTCTTTAAAAAATGATGATAGGTTACACTTTACACCTGAGATTATCCATTTCCAAAATAGTCAATCCGAGTGTCTTAAAGATAAAAATCTATGGATTATTGAATTTAATTTACTTGAGAAAATGTTTTCATTTTCATTTTCAAACATGAAAATGTATTTTAGTTTACAACATTTCTGTCATTAAGACAGTTTTAGAGGTCCATTGTGGTGACCTTAATGATGTTCGATTAATATATTGTTTTGAATGGAAAATATAGTCAATAGTGCGAATAATATCACCCGAAACAATTCCATTAAGTTTTCATAGGATTTTTCTTCCTACAACAAAATAGACAGGGATGTCGTTTCTGGATTGCTAGGAATATGTTTTGACATTCTCATTTGTAATTTATAATAATTAATATTTTGTACGGAAACAATCTCTTCCAAGAATTTGAAGATTCCTTCAGTTTTGAAAAAACAATTTCCACACATAAAGGGAATATAATCCACTTTAGATACGTAAAACTTATGTCTGAAATTTTTATGGAGAATATAGAATCAAATAATAATATGCTACTTTAAGATCGATTCTTGAAAGCAAATCCCTGTAAAGATCCGTGAGCTTTCAACAAGAAAAAGAAAATATCACCTTTAATCGCTTGTATTTCTAACCTTATCACTACTACACCGTTGCTGTCACTTCCACCATATACACGACATAGTAAAAGTCAACCATGAATTTATTAAACAAGAGAAACAAATGAAGTTTTTCATCAACTTCAAATGTGATATGATATCGATATGAAAATGTATTTTAAATGAATAACGTTTGGGAAATGTTAACGAGTGTCCCAGACACTCTTTAAACACAAAAAATGGTAAGTTTTTATGAAAGTTTGTGCATTTATTGTATTAGAAATTGAAGTCTTTAATTTTTTCAAAGAATAATTTCTTTATTAAGGATTATCCAAATTTTTACCATAATTTCTTTACCATCACATTTTTACCTTATATGTCGATTTTGTGCGGTTGGTTATCCAAATTCTAAGATTGTATTAGAGATTACTCAAATTTAATTCAACTACCCCTTATTTACCATTGCGTCGCGCTCCAATTAAACAATCCAAGAAATATATATATATATATATATATATATATATATTCGAGCTCCAACTGTGCACAGTATCTTAAGAATTCATTCATATTCGGTCTTCAATTAATTTACGTTTTCATCCGCATGTATTAGCAAACATATGAATATGGAGTTGGATAGCTTAACTATTTGAAACTAAGTGTTGAAAAAGTTGGAGAAACCGAATATTGAAGATATATATTAGTTACAAGTTAGTGCTAGTGAGATAGTAGTGTTTACAAATCTAAGCATCTCATTAGAAGGTAACCTTTTCATTTTGTAATATTTCTACTTTGATTATAGTTAAGAGTTTCAAGCTTTCTCTCTATTTTTCATAGATAACGTGTCTCATAACATCGAATTCAAATTATGGTAAAGAAGAAAATACTAGCGAAATATCTAATTTACTAACATTTGAAAATCATTTCTGCGGCCACTCAAAAATAATTTTTTTACTAACATTTGTCAATAGAAAAATAATACTTAGAGTTGACAAAACTACATGAAAAAGTGCTTCAAAAAATGCTTAAAAAAACTATATGTAATTAGAAAGTATCATTACTTTGATTCTTCTACAATTTAGTCACTTAAATATAAAAGATGTCAATTTAATTAGTTAAGAATATCAATTAAATTAAAACCAATGAAAGACACATCTTATTTAAAATTGCAGTGCTAATTTTATAAAAACTAGTGCAGTACCCGTACGGACGCGCGGGTTGCGCCGTTGGCGCATTTTTTTTATAATTGTATAAATTATATTAATGGAATATCAATTATGGTCAATAAAGATGTATAAGAACTTTGCCATAAACTACTGATATGACAACATTTAAGATGTTCTCAAATGTAAAACATTTAAAATTACACACTGAAAATACAAAACATTAATATTAGACACAATTCATAAGTTTTATGCATGAAACAAAAGATGTTCTATGAAACATAATGTTACAAATCGATTGTGCAGATACATTTAACTTGAATAAACTTTAAAGACATTAGATTTTTCAAAAGGATAATTTGAACCAAACTATATCTCCTCCCTTGAAATCGTTTGAGAAACAAAATGTTTTCCAACCCATTGGAGATTTAAGTTGAGTGTTGACTTGGCCATCCTTGTATTTATTGACAACATCAAACAAATTTATATACCTTTTTTCACCACATAATGTAATCATGTCATGAGAAAAATTCTGTTGATTAGTCACTTAAATATAAAAGATGTCAATTTAATTAGTTAAGAATATCAATTAAATTAAAACCAATGAAAGACACATATTATTTAAAATTGCAGTGCTAATTTTATAAAAATAAATAAATCATTTGACCGACATTATCAAATTTAGTCGAGTCCAAACACGAGTCCAAGACATTGATTTAGCCTTCAAATTCTGACCTAAAATAAAGGTTTCGCAACTAGGGTCGTGTACAAGAATTTTAAGGCTTGAAGCGAAATATTTAAAGAGGTTTAATGTCATTAAATTATTAATTTTTTAAATGAATCTTCTAATATTTTGAGCTGTGAACTCATTTTTAAAGTTGAAATATTTATAAGGATAAAAAATATATATAATCATTAAAATTACAACACAATATAGATGCCATCCAAAAAAAGCGTACATCAGAATCATCCTTAAGAATCTTTAGAGTCTTACACAACCACATAATTTAGAATCCACCTTGTTCCTTGGACCGATATGTTTTATGATAAATAAATTCAAGCCAACTTTAAAAACCTTATACACCAAACTCAAGTATAAAAAATTGTTTTGGTATCTATGTTCCAAAAGAGTACAACTCATCCCAAAAGAGACATGTATCTAGAGGAATTGCAATTTCAACATTATCTTCATCTCGTCCCAACCTCTAATTAAATCTCCCTTACTACCCATCAAATATTTCTTCAACTTACCGTATGTAGATTCAACTTTTTTGCTAGTTGTGTTGTCAAGATGAAAGACACGGTTTGTCCATACCCTCACAATTTTTTAATTTCAAAGGATTCAATATGTTACTTTCGACATAATTGCGGAACTTTATCAAGTTTCTACACACTTCTTGGAATTGCACAATAACTTCAACATACACCCTCCAGTCACTATTATAAGCAAAATTTAACATTTTAGTTTCATTCAATAAATGATGTATGTGATCTATATTAAAGACCACATACATCATTTATTGAATGAATCTAAAATGTCAATTTTTGTTTATAATAGTGACCAGAGGGTGTATGATTCTTCATAAGTAAATTCCACCATATTCTTCCGTACACATCCATGATGGTGTTCCATAATTTCGTGGACTTCACCCGTTTGGCCTCCTTTTCTTAGGCATCCATCTCTTTAGCATCCACCTTTTTTATATCTTTGAATCTGCACTCCGTCTTGCATCTAACTCTCACATTTTTCAAATATTATACCGACAAACCAACACAATAGAAGTAGGGAAGATAGTTGCAACAACATCATCAGTGCGGTATCCCTGTCAGTCACAATCACATTTGACAAATTGTCTCTAGATGTTAAAAGATCAAGACATGTTTGTAGAACTCTAGTGAAATTATCCTATTTTTCAGACTTCAAACAAGCAAAACCAAGATAATAAGTCAACTCGGTTGAGGTGATCCCTACTATCTCAAACAATGACATTTTGTACATATTTGTTTTATAGGTGGAATTCATCAACAAAACAATTTGAAAATTGTTAAACATTTTTACATATTCAAGATGTGCTTAGAAAATATCCCGAATAGTTGTAGACTCACCCACAATTATAAATTTATTAACATAACTGTGACTATCCAAACATTTCATTGTAACAAATGTTGCATTTCTGACATTTCATCTCTTATTGATTTTTTTTTTGTATCTTTGTCGTGTGTTGTAAACTTGCTTTATTACCGTTAAATTGTCTTTTCTTTTTTTATTTCAAAGTCATCAAGATATTCCTTGGTTCCATCATATTCCTTATCATGTCACCAACCAACTCATTATCTTCCTCATTCAAACTACAAACAAGAATATGAACCTCTAACTTTGCATCCATCAGATGGTTGTGCACTCGAGAAACGATACTAAGTGACCATTCATTTAATTTCAACAAATAACCATGTGACCAAAATGAACATTCATATTTCCTTGACTGTGTGTCTTATCGCTTCAATTTCTTCTTGGTTCATCGGTACACACCACCCCTTTCACAATCCAATACTAACTTTAGCGCTCTTTGTTCAACACCATAATGAGATTTTTCTATAATTAAGATAAATTTGGCCTTTGATGCTTGACGACGAGCCCATTTAATCAAAATCATCTCTAACTTATATTTCATAATTGTGAAAAAGTATTTTACTGTATCAACTTCGTTATCATCAAGTTTAGAAATATCAGGCTTAACATTGTTCTATTTCGAATCAACATTTGATTCACCAGGATTTTTCTCTAATTAAGGTAAATTTGACCTTTGAAGCTTCAACACCGTTTGATTTTAGATCAACGGGATGTTCAACCATAACCATAAATAAATCACAAAACAAAATATAATGAAAATTTAAAACATCAAAATATGCAAATAAAATGAGAAAATCAGTGTGCTAAACGGATTAGGAGTTAGGCCTCAATCTAGGATCAGATCGTAACTCCTAATTAACGTAAGTGCATGTAAAAAAAAAAGCAAAACAACAATGTAACCAGTTTAAAAAATGTAATACATGTTCTTTGACGGCAAATGAGTGTAGAAATCTTTTACCAATCATTCAATGATGGACTTTTCGCAAAAAAAAAAAAGGAACTTTGGACGGGAGATGAAATAGGAAGGTAGAGTAGTATAACGAAAGTAGTGTAGTACAAGGAAGGTATCCTGATATATATGTAAAAGTTGATCAGGTTGTAACCCCGAACTTAAACGATCGGAAGTTATGGCCCAAAAGGTTCAGTTCGTAACTCTGAGTAGGGACATTTTTGGATTTTTGATGGATCTATGAACAATTAAAGAGGCCTATTGAACTAAAAGAGATCATATTTCATGTCCAGCAAGTGGTGAATGTGAGGATTGCCCATCCCAATTTTTTCTTTCAGTTTCTTTATAATGATATTGCACTGCACAACACAAACACAAACACATGGTTCGGCTCAAAAAGAAAGGTTTGCTGCACTTGCATATTGGACGATGCAATTCGGATTTCTTTTATTATTATTTTTTATATATAAGAGGGCATGCATTATCTAAAAAGAAAACTGACTCTGTCTTTAAATATAAGACCCTTTTGTCAAAATTATAGGAATTAAAAAGTTGATATTTGTATTAAAGTTTGTTTTTACAATTTTATCCTTTAAGAGAGGGTTAGTTCATGTTTTCAACATGCTATTTATTGTTGATTGAAGGAAAAAATATATAATAAATAGGGGTATGTAGGTAAATAAATAATTAATTAATGTAGTTGAAAATAACAAAAAAGTCTTATAAAAAGGGGACACAAAATATTCTCAAAATAGTCTTATAATTAGGGACGGAGGCAGTAGAATGTCCAACATCATACATCAAGAGAATTTAAGAGTGGATCAAATGCTCAACGATAGAAATCGAAAACGATAGCAATTTTATCAAATAGTCTAGTTGTTAGAAATTCACCTCCTAAGATGAATAAGTGTGAACTATGTTCATGGGACTACGCAAAGAAACACATTTTAAGCCTTTAAAATGTACTGAGCCGGCTAATTTAAGAATTAAATTACTATATAAAAAATTTGAGTAACGAAGTAGACAAAAATGCTGATTTACCTATCAGAGAATTTTCTGAAGTTTCTTCTCACTTGTCACTAGTCAAAACATTCTATCCTCATGCAGACAGAGAATAAGACAGACACATGAGTAGAGTAGAATACAAATTGGACGTAGAATAAAACAAAGGACATGCAAATGCAAATATAAAACAAAAGCAGTTGTTAATTGACGAATATATCAATGAACAAGTATTGATTCTTACAATGAAATAAGCCTCAGCGGAAATACCCATGTCTTATAAAAAAACCTAGGAACAGAACCTTCAAAAAACCATATAATGAATTTCTTTTTTCACTTTTCATTAACACCAACAAAGTCATTGCTAATATGCAAATGGAATCTTCATCTGCTCCCAGGTTCCGGTTCAGAGACCACTCACTCCCGGAGACTCGAAACTCAATGCACTCTTCAGAGCCGAGCTCCGACGACGTGGTTTCCGTCCTCTCACTGTCTAATTCTAATAACAGTATTGATCAACCTGATGACAATGCCAAACTTGATATTGAATCCATCACTGGAAGGGTACTTTCATATATAATTCATTTTATTTTATATATAAAAAAATCATCACTGCAACATGTTTCATAATTTATTTATGTTTTGGCTTAATAATGATGATGACAGGGCATCAAACATCTGTGTGATGAACTTCAAGAGCTCAAGGAAGCAGCAAATCTAGATTTACATAAAAATATCTTTGCTAACTATTCCTCATTCCTTAGGTAAGGTAATTAATTAATTCAGTTCTATAAGCTCTTTTACAGATTTTCATTTATTATTATTTTACCATCATTATTTTTATTAATATATCCAAGCACTCCTTGAGTCATGAAAATATACCTTTAGAGGTAGGTTTATCAGCTTAGATATGAAAATTTGTTGCTAAATTTAAATCATATTTCAAATTACATTTACTATATATTATTTTTCTTTCAAATATACCATTGATTGATACTAGTACTAATTTGTGTTGAAAGATAAAAAAGTCATAATTTGACATATCTATACACATAAAAGACAATTTAGTAATATTCATACATTACATACACATTAATTAAACTACAAACTTTTCTTAATACTCCATATGTGAAAAGTATCAAAGGGGCTTATAAAAAGAGACGGACTAGTATTGTTCTTTCATGTTTATGAAGGATATATTCCTTTATGTTACATACCTCTTGGTAAGCTGCAAAATCAGATTTCTAATCTTTATTCTTTTTAATGTTGAATGGCATATAATGTTGAGGTACTTATCTTTGTTTTCTCATGTGTAGAATACTAGAGGAAGTGACAGGAGTGGAAAATGAGCTTGTGCACCTAGAAAATCACTTCTTATCCCATCAAATGTTAGTCAAGGATCTTAAAGATCGCATATATCCTAAGATATTATCCATAAACTCAGATATTGTAGAATCTATAGATTTTGTTGTACCATCTCCGCCAAGTAAATTAGAAGCTCATATCAATGATGTTTCAGAAAAGCTGGATATTCTCATGTCAGAAAACAAACTAGATGACGCCTTACAACTTCTAGAATCTGCATATGAAGATGAATCCCTCACTAATAGTGATGATGAGATAATGTTATATAACACTATGATTTCTGAGAAAAAGTCCATGGTTATAAAACAGCTGATACGAAAAGTTGAGAATAAAAGAATAGAAGGACCAGAACTAAAAAGTGCACTGGCTACACTTTGCAGGCTTGGTGATACTCAACTTGCTATTCATCTATTGCTTAAATATTACCATTTGTGTATTGTAACTGGAACAAATAATTTGCAGTGGGAAAATTCATCAATAAATGAGATATATATCAGAAAGCTTGCTAGGTTTGTGTTTTCTAAGATCTCACAAGCGGTTAAGAGCTTTGTGATGTTATGTGGAGAAACTTCTGCTTATGCCTCAGAACTTATGTTGTGGGCTTATGAAGAAACAATGTCATTTATTACTTGTTTTGACAAATTTGTTAAATGCACATCAGAAGTAAGTGTTGGTTTGTCCTCTGCCATAAAGGCTGCGAAGTTTGCAGTCATGTATTGTTCTTTGTTAGAAGATCAGAAATTAATGCTGCTGCCATACTTGGTAAAGCATCTCTTTCCTTGCATTGAAGAGGTTTTGAATACACACATAAACCACTTTAAGAAAGTGATTCCTATATTCTCAGTAAGTGATTCTTGGATTTTAGAGAAATACCTTGTGTCTGGAGTGTTTGGCGGAGCTGGATCTTCAACAGAACAACCTTATTATTGTCTGCTAACTTCTAGTGGCCGGAAGGTTCTGACACTATTACAGGTGTGTTCAATTACCATATATTATTAAACATTACTGATGTGTTTTGATTTTTCTGTTTAGCTTTATAAAAGAAGCATTTAACAGTTGATACACCACATTTATGTAGGTCTAATCTCTAATGTGATACTATAACTTACTGTTGAACATCGTTTCTACTCAACAACTAAACACAACAGATTGTAAATTGTAACTAACATAAATTATTTTTAAGAACTTATCCTCTTGCGTTGCACGGGCTCATAATAGTACATAACATATTTGATTGACAATAATCAGGCCATTGCAGAAGACATTTCTCCATTAGTTGACCTTGAAATGGGAAATTTAGTCATTAGTGGACTCAAGAATCTCTTTAATGAGTACATTATCATACTTGAAAGAGCCCTTACTTATGAAACAAGTGTAATGGAGCAAGATAATACTAGAATCAAGTTACCTGAGTCACTTACACAACAGGTTTCTATTTTGGCCAATTTGTCAACATTGGTGCAGTTTCTCTCTGCTATGGTCAAAGATATCTTTAGCATGGACTCACAAGTGGTGGAGAACCACTCAGTTGGTCTTAAGCATCATGAACTTGATATTTTTCTGATGTTTCTTGAAGAGGGCTTCAATAAGTTGAGAAATGTGTTCTGCCAGCAATTAATTCTCAGAGCGTTGTCTACTTGCAGTAGCCATGAAATAGCTTCAGCTATTCACTATAATGACCAATTTGACGCTAACATGATCCACAATCCAATGCCTTCTGCAATATTTCAGGTATTGTTTTCACTGATAATTCCCTAAAGACTATTTGATTGTTATTAAACTACTATGAACACTAGTAGTTTAATGGTCTTTTTATGCTAAATTTTTATCTTACCTTGCACTTTACAACATGTGTAATGATTCCTTTTGAAAAGCTACTGTTACCATAAAAAAATGGTACAAATAGATGTGGACAAATAGTTGCTTCTGATTTTGCATCTATATATGCTTATGCGAGATTTTATATTCAGTATAAAGTTTAGTCTCTGTCATGTGCAGGTTTTATTTTTAGAGCTGAGAAAAATTGAAAAACTTGAAGAAGAAAATGTGTTTGAAGTGAATTGGTTAATGGAATTACTGAGAGAGGTGATGGTGTGTATGTTTATTTGGGTTTCCAAGAGCAAGGAGATAAATGCAACAACAGAAGAGCATGTTAGCTTACAACCTGATGAAGCCAAACAGGTTTCTCATTTCCCTCCCTTCTGTTTATTCTTGAGTTTCAATATGAGAGTTTTAAAAACAACATGATTCTCAATTTCTCATCCATTATCTTTATTCTTTGAGCAGTTTATTATGGATGTGCAATTCCTAGTGGAAATTGGAATGTATGGAGGATATTTCTCCACTGATCCTTTACTCCTTCTCACTGTCATGAAATCAACCTTTAACTCAGCTGGACTTGACCCTTTCAAGTAAATGCTAACTATGATATCTAAATTCAAAATTCTTTATTATTCTTAGATCTGCTAAGTGTTAACATTTTGATCACAATCTCAAAGTATCCTTTACATGACTAATTTCAGAGATGCAGATAGTGATGATTGGGCTATTGATGTTGCTACTAAAACAATTCAAAAGCTGTTGGAGATTGAGAAAACAAGTTTACATCCAAAGGAGTCTATAGTCACCATCAAAGACAAAGATCAGGAGCTGCATGAACATGAAAACCAAATCAAACAATCTTCATATGAATGTAATTCTTCTGAAATAGGTGATAAAAATTCTTTAGAGGATAATGTAAATGAAGAGGAGTATGAGTCAGAAGTTGCTTTTGATGCAGAAACAGATTCATCAGCATTTAGTCCTAGGGAGGGATCATTAGAAGAGAGAGACTATGTTGATATAGATAACACTGATTTTGAAAAGGCAGCAGATGCAGGAAATGATGAATTGACTCTTACACCTTCCTCAGGTGTGGAAGGACAGAGTTCTGATCAAACTGAATCAAAATCAGAGGAATGACTTACCACTGTATAATTTCTTTAAAATATATCTACACAATTTTAGCTTTCCACTTTTTTTGAGTCAATTTTGGTTTTCCACTTTAGTCTAAAGCCTATTTGACTTATTTGATGTCTTCATGCTAATGTAAATATGTGCATCACACCTAATCTCACAACCCAAATCCTCTAGGGGGACTAGTCTAACAAAAAACAAGTTCCCAAAATAAATTTAACTTGAAAATCTCATGACCAAAAATAATTGGTACTGAACTTTGACATGTATTTTAAACATTTTAAAGTATCATTTACAAACATATACTTCCAACAGCAATTTTTAAAATGAGATTCTTGAAGACGTTGTGCACCTCAAAATAAAGATATCACTAGACTTCAAATAGCTGTAGAATACAAAACAACCAAAAGGAGTTCTTATAGACGATGGAGGTAATTTCTTGTTTGCTTTTGCTGTTAAATGTGCTTGGATCTCATTCCAAAAGCTAGCTCAAAGAATGAAGGTACTCAAGCATATTTATACGAGGAGTGCCTCCTCTTTATAAACTCTTATCTATCCGATGTGAGACTTGAGTTTTTCCCAATATTTGCAGCAAAGCTTCATCCCTGATTCTTTTACCACACCGGACTCCTGTGGATGCTATTCACCGGATTATGCACAATACTGACCAATAGATGAAAGATAGAGATTTAGAAATTCTACAAGGTTTAAATCAATATATGACGCTATCTTCTGTTGGAGACAATTTTGAACTGGCTAAGCTCATTCCTTAACGGCCCCTCTCAAGCTAGAGGATAGTTTGACTACTCCATCCTAGCTTGTCCCTTAGCTGACTAAACCAAATTGCTGTCAGAGCTTTAGTCAAACAGTATGCTGTTTAATCTGAGGTGATCTGTGGTTGGACCATAGGCTATAGTCACCTTATTACTCAAAAATTAATCTCTGATATAGTGCACATCCACTTCTATGTGTTTGGACCTGACATGGTAGACTTGATTAGAAGCAAAAGCTTAGTACTCAAATTTTCACACCACAATACACGTGTTTGAGGTATTTCAACTTTATTTCCTATAATATAAACCTGATTCAAGCTACCTCTGCAGCAAGATCTGCTAATGCTTTGTATTCTGATTCAGCGCTAGAACTTAACACAACTTTTTGTTTTCTAGAGGGACAAGTTATCAAACTCTGTACCAAAAATGTACAATAACCTACAGCCGATTTTGTCTCCACTATATTGGTTGACCAACCTTCATCTGAAAATCCTGAGATGTCCAAGTCTAATGATGGTTTTATGTGAAGACAATAGTCCAAGCTAGAATTTTTCTCTAATTTTGACATGTTTGGTTCATTCATGAAAGGTGGGATTGTGAACTAAGTTGATGCCTGATTTATTGTCGCTGAAGACGGAGGCGGGTTTGTCAAAAGTGATGCAGAAATCTTCGAATAGAAATTGGAGCCATTTCAGCTCACAAGTAAGCTTCTACCTCCTCCCTATGGCTACCTCTCTCTACGGCTACCTCTCAACTTATTAGAGCCTTCTTCGATAAATAACAGGAAATCATCAAATCCTTGCAGCTGCAAAAGTTGCTCTTGAACATTGTAAAAAGAAACTGCGCCAACATTGACACATTAGCCAAAATAGAAACCTGTTGTGGTAGTGACTCAGCTAACTTGATTCCGGGACTATCTTGCTCCGTTGCACTTTGTTTAATAAGAAGAGGTCTTTCAATTTCAAATATGATAATATACTCAATGAAGAGGTTCCTAAGTCCACTCACTAATGGACTTCCCATTTCAAGGGCAACAAAATTAAAGGAGAAATATATTCTACAAGATAGAAAAAACAGAAGGCTGGATTAATCATATAAATGCTATTTGCTTCTGTTTTAAGGGTATAAATACAGCAAGGAAAAACAAACCATTGTTACACAGAATAATTTGGATAAGCCGATAAGATAACACAATACCGAATTACAGATGAAAGATAAGAGATTTAGAAATTGTACAAATTTAAATCAAGATATGGGTTGGAGACAATTTCAAACTGGCTATGATCATTCCTTAACTGTCCCTCTCAAGCTAGAGATAGTTTGACTACTCCTAGGTTGTCCCTTAGCTGACTAAACTTCGTTGTTGTTAGAGCTTTAGTCAATGAACTTGTAGTCTTCTGATGGCGGCTTGGTAGTGAATGAACTTGTTGGTTGAGGTTCAGAGACATGTTGACTCAATTGTCGGACGGTGAAAGAGATAACTGACCGGGTAGTAGGTTAAATATAGAAGTTTTCAAACGACTACAAGTCATCTACACTTGGATTCATGATCATCAAATACAAATCATGTTTCAACTCAACCAACTGCGTTGTCAATCTGCATCCATTGTAGACTAGGAAATATTTCCAATTAATCTTCTACCTCCTCCCTATGGCTACCTCTTCATTGTAATTTTCCTCATGATTCTACTACCATCTCCCTATGGCATTTTAGACTATAGGACATATTTCTAATTATTCTATACACACAAATAAAAGTGTTGTTTTATTACAAAACTATCAATTACAATAGGTTGTTCTTGTTCAGTTGAAGATTAAATTAACATTAGCAACACAGAGAACCAAAAATATGATATTGAGACACTACTAGAAAAATAAAAAAAGCACATGGCAATAAGTCTAACTATATATATAAATAGTTAAAGACAGAAAAAAGATTCATCAAAGGAAGACACAGGTGAAGGAATTGAAGGAAGAAAAAAAATGTCAAAAAAAATTTGGACCATTTCTCGATTTGTGCGTGTCATCCTTGCGCAGGGGCCATGCTAATCTTCTCTGTATCGTTCCAATTTTATCGGATGTCCCCGAAGGGACACTAGTAGGTGGTATTTGCGTGTTATATAAACGCTAAATAAATGCAAAGGTTAACCGATGTGGGACTTATTTGGTGCGTGCGTGCGTGAGACAACTAGGAAATAAAATACAAATATGCACTGCACTTACTAACTAATCAATCACTTTAATGCATCGCAGAATAAATGAAGGTTCGTTCGTTTGGTTCCTCCATTCTCTTGAAAAGTGAAAACTACTATACAGGGATGTTGTTATTGATATTTTTAAGCTTAGATAGAGACCACCCACTGCATTGCATCTGCATCAGCATTGTACCCCTATCTACCTCATCCCTTTCTTTTGTATCTATAATCACTTTTTAAGCTCCATAAATTGCTTCCATTTTCTTATTTCTTGGACTCCGTACATTAATTAATTATCACAACAGAAACTCCTTTCAATTATTAAGGGAAGCCAAAGCCACTTGGTTGGTTTAGTGGTGTTGGCTTTTAGGAGTGTGCTCCTCTTAAGTTCTCATATTCAATTATTTTCAATTACAATTTCAATGAGTTAGTTTGCTTTCTTCAAAAAAACAAAATTATTAAGGGAAGCCGAAATCATGTATGTGAAAGGTGTATTAGAAGACAAAAACTAATGGAAGTGGTGAATACTATTGACAATGAAGACACATGAAGCCATTATTGATGAATGTGAAAGGATTACTAGTGTTTTATGTTGATCTAGATTTAATAATGCACGCAGTTTCACGCAACTTTCGATCTCATCTTTTCATTTGAGATCAAGCAGTTAAGATTGAAAACTATGTCTCTTTGATTAAAACGATCTCGGCCATACAATTTTGATCAGACGGCTCACATGCCTTACAACCGATTCTTGTAACAAGGAAATCTACTTCTGTTTTATGTGTGAAAACCTCTCATTTGAAAAGCAATTTCTCTTGCGGAAACTATGTGCTAGTTTTCCTTGGAGAAATCTTATCGGGTATTGTAGACCGTTTATAATACTCACGTACTAGGCCGCCGCCAGTCATCTTCGAATAGTTTTTTTTTTATTTCTATATATACCACTTTTCAATTTCCTTTCACCAACTTATATTCATTGTCAACCTACTTCAACTCACTCCTATTTGAGTTGTTGTAAGTGTTAATATTTATTTTTTAAAAGTTTAGTTATTGATATGAATTTTTTTAATTTGTAACTATTTTAATATCATTTTTGTTTTGTAATTTTTATAAAATTTACATTGTGTTATTGATGACAGGTTATCTTACGTTATTCTTAGCATATTTTTCAGTCATTTTTATTTAGTTTTGATCCAATATAGAGTTTTAGAACAATTGCCTATGGTTTTCGAGACATTTTGTATTATTTTCATTTTGAGTCATGTAATTCTAGTTTTCCCAGAACATGGCAATTCTAGGGTGTTTTGATGTAATTCAAGAAGAAATCATGTAAATCGGCAAAGCAAAGCATCTTGAAGATTTGAGAAGACTTGGGAAGACAATGAATGAAGATTCAATAAGCCTCTGAAGACATTACAAGAAGGAGAAATTATGTTCCAAGTCCCAATACAAGTTATATGAAAGAAAACACCGAAATGACGAAGAAACAAGCGATTACGCGCAAAAAAACGCACAGGTGCGCCCCCGGGTTCACAAAATAACAATTGTTTTCCCCCCATGTTGTTCTGCGCGCGCTCGGCTATTGCATTTCATGAAATAACTGCTTTTTGCAACTTCTTGGTGGAAAAACCCAGTTTTAAGTCTCAAACCCAGGTGGAAACTTTGCCTATAAATACAACATCTCTCATTCATAATTTTTCATTCAGAACGAAGCGGTTCAAGAGGAAGGCAAGCACTAGGAGCTTCAAGGGAGGACTCTCCTCACTCTAAGTCTCTAGGGTATGTTTTATTTTTTTATAATTTGTCTTTAGTTACCACTAGACGGCCGCTCCGTGCTATCGCACGGGTCAATAATGAGCACAATATATTAACAAATTAGAACTACAACTTCGCATTAAAATAAATTAAAACATGAAATATATTATAATTGAAACTTTATTGCAACATCACATGGGTAATAATAACGTTAACTAACAGACATTTTGAACCACTTCTTTATAATCTACATTATATGTAACATTTGCATCTTCAACTTCCTCATCAGTTAACAACATCTTTAACATTTTTCTTGAAGTAACTAAGGACTTTTGACCAGTGCTTATTAAAAATCATAAAAGAAATTAATAGATATAACATATGAGATAAAAATCATTCTAAAATATCTTTCAAATGCATTATCGACAAACTTTTTTTAAAATATTTTTAGATGATTAACATTTCAAGAAAAAAACTACTTAAATTTAAATAACATATGATTTGTTCAATCAACCAAACTTATATGCAAATAATATGAATATTCAATCTCATTATACATTTGAAAAAGAAAATTTCATAATTGATTCAAAATTCTCTTAGTTGGATTGAACAATGATCTATAACTTTTTAACAGATTTTGCAAAAGACGCTACATACTACTTTTTTCATTACATACTTTTGTAAGAGTCACCTGAATATCTTTATGCTTTATGGCAAGAACAAAAAGAAAAGACTATGAAGTTGTCTCAATATACTTTTTAATATATCTTATTTATACCAAACATTGTTAGGAAGTCCTTTTTATGCCAAACACCTCACATCAAATCTAAGCACGCTAGTTTTTTTTAGCAAAATGACGTTTCAGCTCAACATTGCATTTAAGTCACATTTATGTCCACACTATAATAACGTATCATATTTTGCGTGTATCATTTGCTTGTCTCTAATTGGCCAATTTTGGTGGCTGTACTTAAACAGTGTAAGGGCAATGCTTTTATTTTGGCACCCAGTAAAGGCATTTTGAACCTCCAAAGAC